>JACEFZ010006098.1:350000-428066 GCA_014155875.1 Cepaea nemoralis | reverse complement strand
CCCAATTCACCCCAACCCCCCCCCGTGGGTAGCCTTTCTTTCCTAACAGGTTTGTCAGGACAGCAGCCCTAATGCCTACTCTTTGCAATTTCCAACCGCCATGGAATGTTTGTCTTGTACTGCATGTACACGGGAATCTCCTATTGTTCCCCCCCCCCCCCCTAATCATCTCACCTTAGTTTCAGAGGTCACAGGTTGTGAGAATTGTATGGGTTTTTTTTGCCCTAGCCATGCGGGAGTGCAGGGGAATAAAGAGGCTGAGAGGCTGGCAGGGAATGCACCTCGTGGTAGTAGATTACTTATGGACAAAGGGGGGGGGGGGGGGGGGGGGTGGGGGTAGTCGTGCACCTGTGGGACCAGGTGGAGAAGGTAGAGGAACAGACTGAGAAAGTAGGGGACAGATTGAGAAGGTAGGGAAATAGATTGAGAAGGTAGGGGTTAAGATTAAGAAGGTAGGGGAACAGATTAAGAACCTATATGTGGAAAGGATGAGATTGTGGGGGATTGACTGAAAGGGAAGACCATAAGAACTTTCAATCAGACAGAGGTGGGAACAATTAGCAGTTTGACTCTTCGCTGGCTTTTGAAAGAGGGATGGGGTGCGTATGGGAATGTCCTCAGTGAAAAGATGTCGATTCTTAGCTTAGCTCAACTCAACTCAGCTCAACTTGCCCTTATCTGAGAACGCTAGATATCCCACCTCACTACCCAAGAGCTCAGCATATTGTGATAGCTCTCCTAGCAATACAGCAATTGCACTAATAACCCAGAATCACATTTTAAGGTGACAATAACATCTAAACATTCATAGATCACATGTTTTAACTCATTAATTGCCATGGGATGATTAATTGTCTTGAGCGACTTCCCAAATCTGCCATGGGCTTATATATCGCCAAAATGTTGTCAATGCAGAATGTTGTCTCAATTAATATATAAATATAGTAGTTTTCCCTAAGCAACCTCGTTTAATTTGATATATAATACAACATGTCTGCTGCCATTTTAACAACTTTTAGGACATAACTGTGACACGCTCCTGCTTCTCATTTTTCGCGATCCATTTTTGTTTGGTCAAAGCCTACTTTTTGTTTCGCACTGAATCTGTTAAAACAACCCTTCGATGTGCTGGCACAAGGTAGCGGGTTCAAACCCTACACCAGCTAGTTGGACTGAAATGTTGACTTGTCGTCCTTGACTTGGGGACATTTATTACAAGAACCTTTGAAGTTGGCGTGGGTTCACTTCATGGTGGGGACACTGGTAATAAGGAAAGCTAATCCACACACACACAAAAAACAGTCCAGTGCTACCAGAAGTAGAGAAGAAAAAAAGAAAATAACCTTCAGCCTGAATAATCATTGTAACAATGTAACTCTTGCAGGACAATGCCGGAGTCCCAGAGAGGAAATACAGAATAGTAACACTATAACCTCCTTAGCAGGTGGTAAAAGACAACTAAACAGGGTTGGTGTAATACTGGCTACTTCACATTGTAGAAAATCAGCAAGTATCCAACCAACCTGCCATGAACTGACTCACATGTGTGATTGTGGGCCTATATGCCACTAGGAATCTTAAGGGCAGAAGATGAAGATGAAGCACAGAAGTAACACAGTCATTCACGCATTTCCAAAGGGATTAGTTCATGGTGTTGTGGATCTATTATATTGTGATATTCCTCCATGGCACCTCATGCAGCATCAAATCAGTAGGTCTGCCTCTCCCACTGATCTTTCCAGTCATAATGATGCTCTCTTATCATATGAGTAAAGAATACTGAATGTCTCTTTCATATAGTTGTAGTTAATGTTCTACTTCCATATAGTTGTAGTTAATGTTCTACTTCCATATAGTTGTAGTTAATGTTCTACTTCCATATAGTTGTATTTAATGTTCTACTTCCATATAGTTGTATTTAATGTTCTACTTCCATTATCCGCCTTCAACAGTCGTTATTGGTTACTCTGTCCAAGATACTCACAACATTTATCTCAGAAACTACATCTCTGTTGCCCTCAAGCTCTTCTTAATTTATTTGTTCTTGTCCCAAGATTCACTGGTGTACAACAAAACCGGTTTTATACAACATTTCAATGCTCTCTGTCTGGCTCCCATTTTAGGATGTTTTAATCTGGGAGCCTCAGGTCAATTAAAAATATCAAGGAAATTTAAAGGCAGGCTCACTGGCGGAGTTGATAGCAAGCTACGCTGGTAAAATCATAAGCATAGTCGGAAGCGGATTTGAAGCCTGGGCTCATCGCTTGTAAAAGTGAGAGAAAGATTGGCCAGCTATTCCTTCTCAAGGCCTACATGTGATAGCGATATCACACCACAAACCCATAGCATGAAATTGCTTCAAGAAAATTTATTTATTTATGTTTAAGAACAATTAAAATCTCAACTGGACGGAGCAAGAACATGGTTAAAAGCATATTTACATGGCATTAAACAATAAAACATTAACAGATCCACAAATCTGGCAGTTCAGTTTGCATAAATCAAGGAAATTAAGGCTCCCTGAAGTATAAAGAGAATGGTGAGTTCTAGAACATCATGTGTCACTGCCTCAGTGGTGCTAGTGTGTTTATTATAACAGTCAAAAGCACTCAGTGTGCAAAATCTGGTGGTGGTGTGCAGAAGTTGTATGTAACAATGATAAAAGAGTTTAGACACAAATAATAGAATTAGGTAACTATGACAAATTAGATTTGACACAAATAATAGAATTTGGTATCTATGACAAATGAGTTTAGACACAAATATTAGAATTAGGTAACTATGACAAATGGGTTTAGACACAAATAATAGAATTTGGTATCTATGACAAATGGGTTTAGACACAAATATTAGAATTAGGTAACTATGACAAATGGGTTTAGACACAAATAATAGAATTGGTATCTATGACAAATGGTTTAGACACAAATATTAGAATTAGGTAACTATGACAAATGGGTTTAGACACAAATATTAGAATTAGGTAACTATGACAAATGGGTTTAGACACAAATATTAGAATTAGGTATCTATGACAAATGGGTTTAGACACAAATATTAGAATTAGGTATCTATGACAAATGGGTTTAGACACAAATAATAGAATTTGGTATCTATGACAAATGGGTTTAGACACAAATATTAGAATTAGGTAACTATGACAAATGGGTTTAGACACAAATATTAGAATTTGGTAACTATGACAATGGGTTTAGACACAAATATTAGAATTAGGTAACTATGACAAATGGGTTTAGACACAAATAATAGAATTTGGTATCTATGACAAATGGGTTTAGACACAAATATTAGAATTAGGTAACTATGACAAATGGGTTTAGACACAAATATTAGAATTAGGTAACTATGACAAATGGGTTTAGACACAAATATTAGAATTAGGTATCTATGACAAATGGGTTTAGACACAAATAATAGAATTTGGTATCTATGACAAATGGGTTTAGACACAAATATTAGAATTAGGTAACTATGACAAATGGGTTTAGACACAAATATTAGAATTAGGTAACTATGACAAATGGGTTTAGACACAAATATTAGAATTAGGTATCTATGACAAATGGGTTTAGACACAAATAATAGAATTAGGTAACTATGACAAATGGGTTTAGACACAAATATTAGAATTAGGTAACTATGACAAATGGGTTTAGACACAAATATTAGAATTAGGTAACTATGACAAATGGGTTTAGACACAAATATTAGAATTAGGTATCTATGACAAATGGGTTTAGACACAAATAATAGAATTTGGTATCTATGACAAATGAGTTTAGACACAAATATTAGAATTAGGTAACTATGACAAATGGGTTTAGACACAAATAATAGAATTTGGTATCTATGACAAATGAGTTTAGACACAAATATTAGAATTAGGTAACTATGACAAATGAGTTTAGACAAACATATAATTATTTAACTGATTCAGTGCTGAAGGATAATATGTCACTGAATGTGACCTCCCATTTGGACAAAAGGATGATATATCACCATACTAGGGTCATCAGTTATTTGTTTTGTTTCGTGGCATCTTTCATAATTTAAATGCTCAGTGAATGGAAATTACATTATAATACTTGTTCATTTGTTTGTGTACTATCTTTGGTCCAAACCTACTTATTGTTTAGCACTGAATCAGTTACTCTGAGGAAGAAATACAACATCTGCTATCTGCATTCTCCAATGTTTGTTCAGAATTTAACAACTAGCAAAAAGAAGACACAAATTATGACACAAGGTGCACATGGGGTACCATCAATCTTTATTAACAACGCCTATCTAGAATCAGAGGTAAATAGCAAATTATCCCTAGATCAGGGAATCAACATCCGGATTGGTAAGGCAGCAACAACAATGAACATGTTAGCAAAAAGAGTCTGGGAGAACAGGAAGCTTTCTGCCAAAACAAAAGTCCTTGCCTATCAAGCCTGTGTCCTTAGTACTCTTCTTTATGGTAGTGAAGGCAGGTCAATTTACCCACACCAAGAGAAACGTTTCAATAGATTTCATATGTGGTGTCTGTGAAGAATACTTGGTATTAAGTGGCAAGACAAAATCACAAATACTGAAGTATTGGAAAGATCTGGTTGTGTGACGATTTATTCCATGCTCAGTCTTTGTAGACTTAGATGGATAGGACACATTAGGAGGATGGATGAAGGTAGAATACCAAAGGACATCTTTTTTGGTGAATAACAGACGGGTAGGAGATCTCAGGGTCGGCTTCTACTACGATACAAAGATGTGTGTAAGCAGAACATGACTGATACAGGCACATTGGGAGCAAGTCGCCGCCGAACATGTTACATGAAGGGCAAATATCAGAAATGGAATAAAGACAAAGGAGAAAATGATTGCAGATAGGTCACACACTGAGTGTGTGATTGTGGAAATGAACATGTGTTCATTTACATCCATTGTGGACGAACATTTATAGCACAAACTGGTTTGGATCAGTCACATTCACTACCGCCATGAGTTGTAGTTATTATACCTTCTTGAAGCACAATGTAACAAACTATCGTTTGTCATGACGGCAAGGTGCCATTGAATGAATCAATCAGTTAACTAAGACAAATGAGTTTAGTCATAAAAAATATAATTATGTAACTAAGACAAATGAGATCAGACATAAAAATGTAATTACGTTGCTATAACAAAAAAAGTTTAGTCATAACTAACAGAATTATATAACTAAGACAAAAAAGTTAAAACGTAAAAATATCTGGCATTCAATTATAACATTTCACAATAAAGTGAATTACTATGCAACATGTGATGATGTAAATGACTGGCAAAAGACATCCACAGATAAATAATTTTTTTTTAAATTCATTTTTTGTCTTTCATCTTCTATTAGAGGTTGTAGAGCTACTTGATGGTAGTGTATGTCTTGGTTAGGGTATGTCTTCAGTATGGCTCAGTATGCCTTCAATATGTATTCATTATGACTCAGTATGACTCAGTATTATGCCTTCAATATGTATTCATTATGACTCAGTATGTCTTCAGTATGACTCAGTATTATGCCTTCAATATGTATTCAGTATGCCTCTAAGCTTTTCCTAATGTGTTCATTCACATTCCAAGATTCACTGCCATACAGCAAAAATGGTTCTTTTTAGCATTTCAGTCCTCTCGTCCTGACATTTAATAATAGTTACGTATTGCATAAGATACTTTTCATTTTCTGAAATATAGTTTTTTGATTGGCCTATACAGCTGTTAATCACACATATAACTCATGTAACTGTTAATCTCTGCCACACATATAACGCATGTACGAGAGCGAGTCAATAAGTAAGTCACACAGTTCTGTGGGATGACAGGTAAATGTAGTAGTTGTTTTCTACAGGTGTCGTTAGGTAACAGCAACATCGAAACCGTATATTCCCGTTCGTCAGGTGGCGCTAGGTGTCTCATGCATGCGCAGCGAATAAACAAAATGGCGACTGTACTCACGAAGTGTACAACCAAAGAGCAACGTGCAGTTGTGCGTTTTTTTGTGGGCAAAAGGACTGCCTGCAAAGGACATTCATAAGGAAATGCTTCCTGTTTATGCTGACTACCAGCCTGAATCAAAGCGTGCTTCAATGCAATGGAAACATCCTTCTTCGCCTTGAGTCCAAATATCCAAGGTTACGCCATCAGCTGACAGTGTTCTGGGATTGTCAAGGAGTGCTTTTAACCAATTTCAAGAAGAAAGGTGACAATGTTAATTCTGAATCGTACTGTAAAGTTCTATCGATGCTTCATGATGCAATTCGAAGAAAGCGTCCAGGACTGCTGATTAGAGGAGGGTTGCTTCTTCATGACAATGCCAGACCACATACGGCTCGATTAACTCAGGAGAAAATTAACCAACTAAGGTGGAAAGTTCTGGAACATCCACCTTACAGCTCTGACTTAGCCCCTAGCGATTTCCACCTTTTTGGTCCACTGAAAACCCACCTTGGAGGGAGACATTTTGTGAATGATGCTGAAGTTGAATGTGAAGTGAAAACGTGGTTTAGAAAACAGAGCACGCAGTTCTATGCAGCCGGTTTGGGAGGACTGATAAAACGATGGGATCTTCTTCTGCGTTCATCCAGATTTTTTTTTCGGATGTGACTGCGTTGTGCCTGTTTACAGCAGAGCTGCATTCTTGCGCCGTTAGGCCGACACATCCGACTTCTGCGGGCATTTGTTGACCGGGTTAACCTTCCCGGGAAACGATGGGATCAATGTTGGTGGAAATTATGTTGAGAAATAAAGGGACAATATATGTATACAAATAAACTGGTTTCAAGTTATTATCATATTTAATTATTTTTCTACAGCCTTTTGTGACTTACTTATTGACTTCTCCTCATACCCGTTAATCTCTGCCACGCATATAACTCATGCAACTGTTAATCTCTGCCACACATAACTCATGTAACTGTGTTAATCTCTGCCACACATATAACTTTTAATCTCTGCCACATATAACTGCTGTAACTGTGTTAATCTCTGCCACACATGTAACTGCTGTAACTGTGTTAATCTCTGCTACACATATAACTCATGTAACTGTTAATCTCTGTCACAGATATAACTCATGTAACACTATAATCCATGCAGAGATACCAAACACTTAGCAAAAGTTATTTCAAAACTATAAGTAAATGACGTAGAGATTCACTGTTACACATAGATTTCTATTTGTTACCGTCTGTTTACCCAGAAACATGTGTGGTCATAGAGCAAGACAGAATTAATAAATACAACATGGCTATCTTGTTGATTACTTGATGCTCCTGCTGGGTCACAACCAAAGAAAAACAGCTCTTCAACATGCAAAGTTTAGTTATCTTCAACAGCTTCATATCTGAAACAACAAGAAAGAAAATTAGGTTTTCTTTGTCATCATTTAGTATGTCTATTTCACATTTTCAATTGGAGCATCAGGGTGATTACTGAAGCAATTCCCGGGAAACACAAGGAGGGGTTAAAGGGCAAGAGGTCTGACTTTATTGCCCCAAGGTTTTAACCCATAAAGCTTGGTCTCTTTCCACAGAGCATTAACCCTTTACAGGACAGATGTGTTTTTTTCAGGCTCGGTAAATTTTCGAGTTATGTTAGTAAAAACATCACACATAAGGTGTTAGTCAACCGATTTTAGTAAAATGAAAAACAAAAAGAAGTAAAAAGCATGCAGATTATTTTACTCGTGTGAATGTTGCCAGACATCCACACATGAACACAAATATTTACAAAATACAATATAATGTTTGTGATTGTCAGTCTTGTACACTGTATTCAGAATCAGAATCATTTTCTTCAAAGTCTGATACATTCGAAGTGTGTACACTGCCCACGTTGGCATCACTGATATCTAGCTGCAATTCATAGTCATCTTCGTGCACTTCAGTGTCATTTAAATCGAACCCAGCAAAATCTCCGCTATCACTTGAAGAATCATCAAAAGCCATTTTGAAATACAAAGAGTAAACACCCCCCCCCCCCCCCCCCACTATACAAATAAAAATCCATTCAAATTCAAAGTACACACTTGCAAATGGCGGCCACGTTGTCAAGCTATCGGTGAAACCAAAAGTAGACAATTGGAAGTCTCAGACAGCCGCGATATCGCGTTTTTAAAACGCTTAGTATTCATGGGCGTTTTCGCCTGTTTTGCCTGTCCATGGGTAAGGACGCGTATGGCCATTGCGACTGGTAAAGGGTTAACCCACTTGCTTTGGTTATATTATATTATGTTATGCTATGCTATGCTATATGAATAAAATTTGGTGGAACTGCAGTAAAGCTGTGGAAGTGTAAACAATGTAAAATAACACAAAGTAATGCAGTTTTACAGAACAGAATTACGAAGCATACAGAACGTTGCGGCGATTAGCCTTCATCAGCAAACAAATACATACACAAAACACAACATATAGTCACGGAGAAGACCCTCCGGTCCCAGGAATGCTAACCTGGTCAAAACAGCATGCTAAAAGTCGGATGTGTTGGCCTGAGGGTTTCGACCCAAGGGTGCCTAACTAGACACACTGCAATCACATCTGAGAAAACACTCCGGATGAACGCAAAGAAGAAGAAGAAGACCTTCTGGTGACTACATTAAGGTGTAAGGACGGTATGAGAAGAATAAGAAGATGAAAAAATGAAAATTTGAAAAAAAAATATTGCTACCTATCTCAGAATCCCAAGCTGTGTACAAACACAAATGTCGTCACCGTTATCTTCTTTTATACACAGCCAAGGGGAGTCTGCGGGTCATAGGGACTGGGGTAAGGGATTATACCGGGGGTAGTGGGTGGTAAGGGTTCAATAAAAATCCCAGGTACATGAGTGGAAGTGGTACAAGAAAAAAAAAAGGGGGGGGGGGGGGAACGAAGGTAGGGCGGGAAACTGGAAGCAATGGAGATGTGATAGTTATCTGAGAGTGGAAACTAAGGAGTCCCAGTGGATGTACTTACAATGCATGAGTGGGTGCCAGTGAATGGGTTGACCCTAGTGGACGAATACTAAAGAGCAATGAAGTGTGCACCTGAGTAGACTGTCATTGCATGACTACTGTTTTCTCTATAAAGTCTAAAATAAACAACACTCACTTTGAGAGACGCTTGCGAAGATCTTTCATCTGGTCATTCTTCCTCTGCAACATCTGTTTGAGGTTCTTGAATGGGGCGGTCTGGCTGATCTTCTTCTCCAGCTCCTGCATCGGACATTTGAAAAAATGTATTTACTGACATTTTCCCGATCTTTTTTAATTTAGCAATGATGGTGGGCACATTATGAGAAGAAATAGACATGAGAACTTGGTGACAACTGGCAAGAGTGAGGATTGAGGGGAAAAGAACAAGGGGAAAGCAGAGAAGTAAATATCTGGAAGGCTTGGCCACATAGCATGGTTGAGACAAGAACATAAAGCTGATCCACGACTCTAGTGATCGTGTGAGATGGTGAAACATAACCACCCACACTTATCAGCATGGCATATGATGATGATGTAGTGATTACTAAAGAGGAGAGTGGGGAATTGTAAACTTAGGTGTTACAGAAAAGTTCTTGGAATATTCTGAACCAAGAGAAGTAATGAAATAGAGGGAGACATAAAAACACATGGAAAAGAGAAGAAGAGAAAGGAATGAAATAGAGGGAACTAGAAGCATATGGAGAAGAGAATTACAGACAGAGGAATGATATGAAGAAGAATTGGAGTTGAAAGTGGAACAGACAGGAGTCTCAACAGCCCGCACAGGTATACTATGCATAATACCACTGTCAGAATGCCAACACGTCGATGGAAGCAGCAGTCACTAAAAAATCAACAGCCACACTTTATTACATAAGACAAATCCAGTTAGTTCAGCAACTGGCTGGCCACCATTTTTCTGAACATTCAGTTCACAATACAAACAACCGCGGACAGATGTAAAAGCACTCCACATGAAATTCACAGCTCACTGTGTTGCTTCACGCACTTAACTCAGTAGCTGGGTGACAGAACCATGCACTACCAGTCCAATATTAGGAATATGCGTAAGCAAACCGTAGCCACAAGCATAAACACTCCAGAAGCCTTAACAGTTCAACCGCCTATCCTCCATGTTGGACCAGAGGTCCTAGAGTGAGGGAGATTGGAGTGAAGCAGGGAGCCGCCAGACATAAACTTTTTCTCAAAAACACAAGACCTTTGGTTAACCAACACAGAACTGGTGGGATCAGTCGATATACGCTGGCAGAGATGTTAATGAGAAGACCGGAGCACCCACACTCCTGTCCGGAGTACAATGATGATGATCTTCACTAATCACTAATGTAACATATTAAACTTGTGACAGTTTTACCTTCTTCTGCACAAACTGATATACACACATAACATACCAATATTTTTTTTTAATTTCATGTTTTTTTTCGTTTTTTTTTTTCGCTCACTTGCTTTGAACTCAAGCGTCTGCAGAAGTCTGATGTGTCGGCCTATTAGCGCAAGATCGCAGCTCTGCTGTAAACAGGCACAACGCAATCACGTCCGAAAATAGTCTCCGGATGAACGCAGCAGAAGAAGAAGAACTCAAGCGTAGGTTTTTTGTTTTTGTTCGCATATCCTTTACAGGACATCGCTGTCAGCATCAGCATCTTTCAGCTGATTGCTGATTTCTTGGCAAGATTACGCTCAGTAGTTTGCCATTGCTTTCTGAGCAACCAGCTCACATACCCCGTAAGTTACTGACGCGGAGAGAACCGCTACCGATTCTCGTGCACGTCACGTTACTCACGAGATTATATGGGATTACAGAGAAAGTCGTGTAACACCTAAACCAGGGAGACCGGCACTTCTAGTAGTGCTGGATTGAAATTTGCATGTGGATTTGCTTTCCCTATTAAGTGTCCCTCGCCTTCAGGTTAACCCACTCTGACTTCAGAAATACTTGTAATTTACGTCCCCAAGTCAAGGACGATAGGTCAACATTTTTGTCCAACTGTCCGGTGTTTGGATTGAACCCCTTACCTCGGCATCAGCACACCAATTGTTTAAGAACACACGTTCTTATCTACTCGGCCATGCTGACCTACATTCCATGATTTGATTTTACTCAATTTGATGTCAAAAGTGAATAGTACCTTTTCTGCCAATTCCAACATTTCTCTTATTCTGAGCAATTCATGTTTTGTATTTGCCACTTCCTTCTCTGCGTCTTGAACAGATAACTGGCCTTTCTTGCGCTCCTGATAAGGACAGAGAGAGAGAGAGAAAAGATATTGGTAAAGATGAATCATTCCAATGATAATAATTGTCATCGTCGATTCAGTTGCTACCATCTTTGTGGTGGTCTTTTGTCGCTGCTGTCATCACCACATTTGTTGGCTTCACTGTCATCATTGTCACCAGAAATGCACTCAGTATAAGATTAAATAAGAACAAACAAACAAATTTTTATTTTTAACAGGTCACAAATTGGGCAAGTAGGCCTGTTTAACATTCAACCCTTCCCGTCACTGATCTTTCTGCACACCAGTTATCTACTAGGAACGTTATATTTACATTGAAAAAAAATATTGTAAACTGAATGCTGTAAAATATATATCAAACATAAACATAAGCACTAAACATTGAGTTACATGATAAAAGACAGAAACTAGATGTAAGAATGAGAACAAACAAAAGACAGAAATTAGATGTAAGAAAGAGAGCAAGCAAAAAACAGAAACTAGATGTAAGAAAGAGAGCAAGCAAAAGACATAAACTAGATGTAAGAAAGAGAGCAAGTAAAAGACACAAGCTAGATGTAAGAAAAAGAGTAAGCAAATGATACAAGCTAGATTTAAGAAAGAGAGCAAGTAAAAGACACTTCTTCTTCTTCTTCTTGCGTTCACTTGAAATATGTCTATAACTGCAATGCTGTCTCTTGTATGAATTGAACTGTCTTTTTCAGTTCACACGGATGTCCATAGAGTTTATCTTCCACTGTCGTCTCTCTAGGCCAGAAGGTTTGCCTAAATATGTTATATTTTGGGCAGTCTTGGAGTATGTGTTCTGCTGTCTGCGACGCCAATCCACATGTGCACATGGCTGTTTCACCAATCTTGAATTTTGTATACATGTGGTTGCGTAATCTATTGTGCCCTGTTCTGAGGCGCAGAATAATGACTTGTTCTGGTCTGTCCATAATGTGGTAGTCATCTTAAGCAGGTTTTGGTGGCTTTCTGACTGATTTGATCATTCTTTTCTTTTGGTGGTATGTAACGGGCACATCAGGCTGTTCTTCTTTGGCTCCTTCCTTAGCCAATTGATCAGCTCTGTCGTTTCCGGGTACTCCACAGTGGGATGGTATCCACTGTATGGTGACCTTATGCTGACTGCTAAGTTCAGAAAGTAGTGTCCTTAGTACTGGCAATTTCCCAGACAGGAGCGCCTCGAGTACTGATTTTGCATCTGTCAATAGCACCACAGGTTGTGTACCATTGCTGGTATTTAGTAATTTCTCTGTTGCTATCTTGATTGCCTCAATTTCAGCATCGTAGTTATGGCAGTACTTTCCTGTCGGTACTCTAGCTGTGTCCCTAGTATTATTTGGGTATTCTATGTACACTCCCGCTCCTCCATTTTGAACAGCATTTTGTGCTGACCCATCTGTGTAGACTCGGATCCAGAGGTCCTGTGGGTATTCTTCATCAAGGAAGCTGAGAGTGGCTGTTCTGCGCTGCACACTGTTCTGTTCTTCCTTGTCCAAATATTCCTCTCACTTTTGTCTGGATTTGTAATGATAGTCTATGCTCATCTTTCCATGGAGTTCGCTCTGGAATAGTTGTTAGGGGGATAGCAACTGTGGGCAAATCGGTGGTTTCTCTGCAGAGTCGTTTGGCCTGGTGGATAAAACTACTTCTTTTCAACCGCCCCATAGCTAGGTTTTCAAATCTGTTCTTCATAGGGTGGCCTGGCAAGCTGAGGAACTTTTCTGCTTGTATTAGCGTTTTCGTATCTCTGCGCTTTCTCAGTGCTTGTGTCCTCCCCATCTTCTCCATTTCCACTATAGGGGTTGATCTCATCCCTCCTGTGGTGACTCTAAGTGCTTGATTTTGCACTTTGTCTAGCTCTTGTAGTGTGGTTTTTGATACCGAACACCACTCAGTTGACCCACATTCCAGGTGTGGTCGTATCAATCAATCAATCATGTGCCATGCCGGAAAGCGTGGGCGGTCATGATTCGCCATTTCACTCGATCACCAGAGTCATGGATCAGCTCAGTGTTCCTGTCTCGTCCATGCCATGTGGCCAAGCCATCCAGGTATTTTCCTCTCGGTCTTCCTCTTGGTCTGTTCCCTTCGATCTTGCCAGCTGTCACTAAGTTCTCCAGTCCATTTCTTCTCATAACATGTCCAAAAATTTTTGACTGTCTACGTCTAATTTCTCTAATCAATCTACGATTTTCATTTGTCTCTTGTAGTACTTGGTCATTGGTTTTTCTATCTGTCCATGGTATTCTTTGCATTTTCCTCAGAAACCACATTTCTGCAGCCATCAGATGTTTTTCGGCTTGACTGCACATTGTACTGTGGTCGTATGCTCTGTTGATAAACTTTGCTAAGTATTTTCCCCACTGGCTCCCCATGTGGTTCCACTTAGCTTTCTCAGGATGGCTATTTACCTTCTGGCTTCTGCTACTGCTTTGTTGATGTGCTTTCTCCATGTCAGCCTGCCATCAAATGTTACTCCAAGATATGTTGGTTCTTTATCTTCTCTTAGGGGTGTTCCATTTATCTGGATGGTCCCTGCATTTTTTTTGGAGAGAGGGTAAATAGGGTGGTGCTGCACTTGTCAGTGTTTATGCTGACACACCATCTATTCGCCCATGCAACAAATGTATCTACAGCTCTTTGTAGCAATCTGGTGGCCACTGATGCATGTTCATTTGTGCTCCATAGAACCAGGTCATCGGCGTACATTGCCACTTTAATTCCATGCAGTAGATTAGCAACGAGATCATTGATGAAGATTAGAAAAAGTGTGGGGGACAAGACTCCGCCCTGGGGAACACCGTGACGCAGTAGTACTTTCTTGCTCTTTAGTCCGTCTATCTGTACCCGGGCTCTTCTGTTGTGCAAGTATGCTTTCACCCATTTGTACATTCTTCCATTGACTTTGCAGTTTCTCAGTTTATTCATCAGACCTTCTTTCCAGACTTTGTCAAAGGCTTTCTTCAAATCTATCCATGCCGCAAGCACCAGCTTCTTCTCTTTGAATGCATCCTCAATTTCTTGAGAGAGGTAGGTTGTCTGATCTTCCGTAGAGTAGCACTGCCTAAAGCCAGCCTGCTGTGGCACAAGGATGTTTTTACTTTCAATGTACCACTGCAGTCTGTGATTGATGATGCGCTTCAGTGTTTTGCAGAGACAGCTGGTGAGGCTAATTGGTCTGTAGCTAGAGGCAATGGAACTATCTTTCCCTGATTTTAGGAGGGGTATCATGATTGCTTCTCTCCAGGCTTGTGGAACACTGCCTAAGGTCCAACTGTTATTGAAGATCTGCAACAGCTTTGTTTTGGCCTCTGTTCCTAGGTTCCTGATCATTTCATTGGAGATACCATCAGCTCCTGGTGACTTTCTCATTTTCAGTTCTGATATGGCTAGCTCCAGTTCGCTGATTGTGATGGGTGCCTCCAGAACCTCATGTACTATTTCCTTCTGTCCTGTATGTTGCCGTTTCTCTCGAATCTCTTGTTGTTTCTCTGGACTAATTTTGATATTGTTATCTTGTGCGAATGAGTCCGCAAAATGGTCAGCTGCTTGCTTTCTTGTTAAGATGTTTCCATCTTTATGTAGTGCAATTTTTGAGTTTCTTCCTGTGCCCTCATCGTTAAGTTGTTTTATTAGCTTCCACAATTTCCTTGTGTCTCTTTCAAAGTTCAGAGACTCTGTTTTTTCCTGCCAGCTTTTCCGTCTAGCCTGCAGCTTGGCCCTTTGAAATTTGGCTTTTGCGTGCTGGAATTTATTGTGGTGCTCTTGGCTGGGTGTGGCCTCTGCTTGCTTTCTACACACTTCCACATCATTATGCAACTGTTCTAGTTCACTACTCCAGTAGGGTTTATATTGTTTACGGGCTTCTCTTGGTACTGTTTCTCACGCTGCCTGTAGTATGCATTTCCCAAACTCTTCAACTACTTTATTTATGTGTTTCTCAGTGTTAGGTTTCTAACCAGTATGCTGGTGCGATGCTTGTACATTGCCCAGTCTGCTTTCTTGTAGTTCCACCTTGAGAGGGTGCTGCTTTCACTTACAAGCTCATTTTCTACAGTTAGAAAGACTGGCAGATGGTCACTGCCACCAAGTTGTTTCCCAAAAATTTGTGTAATGTTCCACTCCAGGTCTGGTGAATGAAAAGCCAGGTCAGGTGTAGTTGTAGTGTGCCTGATCTCGAGTAGAAAGTATGTGGGTCAGGCGGTTTGTTAACCAAGATGAATCTATTCTCATCCTGCCAGTCTTCCAGTCTCTCTCCTCTTTGGTCCATGTGATCATAGCCCCAACTCTGCGAGTGGCTGTTGAAATCGCCACACAATCATTTTTTCTGTTAATGGTAGTGTGTCCAGTGCCTGTGGGCGGTCACTTGGACAGTAGTAATTGATCAGATATAGGTCTGTATAGCCTGTCTTAAGTTTAAGTGTCTGATACTCAGCCCCTTCCATGTAGACTTCGATTTGGGAAGCAAGGATGTTATTTTTTACAAGGGTAAGTATCCCACCTTTTCGCCTGTCCTTTCGGTCAGATCGGTAACACTGGTAGCCTCTGATTTTGAAGGCTATATTTTCATTGAGGTGAGTTTCTTGCAAGCAACATATGCTTACTTTTTCTTGGTCCAGGATGTTTTCTAATTCTATTTTTTTGTTGCTGACTCCCTCCGCATTCCAGTGCATTATTTTAAGTCTTTGTTTAGTATGGTCAGCCGTTCTATTCTCATGTCCCCTGGCTCCACAGGACATCTGAGAAGGACCTCCAGTAGTTGGGGTTGGACCCTTTCAAAGTAAAAGACACAAGCTAGATTTAAGAAAGAGAGCAAGTAAATGACAGAAGCTAGATTTAAGAAAGAGAGCAAGTAAATTAGTTTAGTTTAGTCGATGGATCAACATCACAGCACACGGGTGTAACCATAAGTGCTCCGTTCTACTCCTAACTCAATCCTGTGTCCAGAGAATCTCAGCTCAGTGCATGAACTCTGTAGCACCGGCGAGGATTCTAAAATACTTTAGGTAGATTTTTAACTCGAAATTTTGCCCGGGCAGCGCTGTTAGGCTACTCTTTTTCGATTTCCAACTGCCAAGGGATTTTTTACGTGCGCAACAATACACATGGGCATCCGATCTCACTGCCCAGAGACCAGGGGACATTTTGTTACTAGAAGTCCATGTGAAAAAATCCCGGCCCTCACTGGGGCTTGAATAGGGGACCTCCAGCACTCGAGGTGGACACCATACCTCGAGACCATGCAGCCCCCCAGCAAGTAAATGACAGAAGCTAGATGTAAGAAAAAGAGCAAGCAAATGACAGAAACTAGATGTAAGAATGAGAGCAAGTAAATGACAGAAGCTAGATGTAAGAAAGAGAGCAAGTAAATGACAGAAGCTAGATGTAAGAATGAGAGCAAGTAAATGACAGAAACTAGATGTAAGAATGAGAGCAAGTAAATGACAGAAGCTAGATGTAAGAAAGAGAGCAAGTAAATGACAGAAGTTAGATGTAAGAAAGAGAGCAAGCAAATGACAGAAGCTAGATGTAAGAAAGAGAGCAAGTAAATGACAGAAGCTAGATGTAAGAAAGAGAGCAAGTAAATGACAGAAGTTAGATGTAAGAAAGAGAGCAAGTAAATGACAGAAGCTAGATGTAAGAAAGAGAGCAAGTAAATGACAGAAGTTAGATGTAAGAAAGAGAGCAAGTAAATGACAGAAGTTAGATGTAAGAAAGAGAGCAAGTAAATGACAGAAGTTAGATGTAAGAAAGAGAGCAAGTAAATGACAGAAGCTAGATGTAAGAAAGAGAGCAAGTAAATGACAGAAGTTAGATGTAAGAAAGAGAGCAAGCAAATGACAGAAGCTAGATGTAAGAAAGAGAGCAAGTAAATGACAGAAACTAGATGTAAGAATGAGAGCAAGTAAATGACAGAAGTTAGATGTAAGAAAGAGAGCAAGCAAATGACAGAAGCTAGATGTAAGAAAGAGAGCAAGCAAATGACAGAAGCTAGATGTAAGAAAGAGAGCAAGCAAATGACAGAAGCTAGATGTAAGAAAGAGAGCAAGCAAAAGACAGAAGCTAGATGTAAGAAAGAGAGCAAGCAAAAGACAGAAGCTAGATCTAAGAAAGAGAACAAGCAAAAGACAGAAGCTAGATTTTTTTTTAAAGTAATGAACATAATCAGAAACTGGATACAGGAAAGAAAAACATAATTTAATCAGAAGTTAACTATATGAAAAAGAAGAAATGAAAGAGTGTGGTTTGATGTAAGGATGAGAAATTTTTTTAAAAGCATCATAGGCAAAAGCTTTCAAGGAAACACAAACTGACCTGGTCTATCTGGGACTGTAGCTCTGCCATCCGTCGAGTCATTTCAGCTACTTCTTCTGAGGTTGCTTCGGGCTGTCAAGAGAATCAAGTCAGCATGAAGCATACACCAACAGCGGGAGACTGACAGCAAGACATGTACACAAATGACTACAAGTCATGTTTTCTGTTGTTATTGATGTAACAAACACCACTGTTTTTAAGATACTCTTCTTCTTTTTCTTATCCTTCCTCTTCTTCGGCTTTTTCTTCTTCTTCGTCTTTCAAGCACATCTTCAGACGTCAACATTATATAATGCACACACAAAAAAGCAGCAATCAACGATTTTGGACAAAGTATTATTCATTTATTCACTTCATATGATATATAACTGGTATGCACCTGGCGAGATGCAGCAAAATATGCCAGGCAAGAAATCATATATTGTTTATGGTCTCAGTGTAAATTTACTAAGGAAATACATTGTTTTGAATGTTCAACATGAGCTTGTTGACATTTCCATAAAGTTTGTCTTCAAATGAAGAGGGTGTCAGCCAAAACAGTTTTCTCACTTCTGCATATGTTGGACATTCATGCAATAACTGTTTTGCTGTCATTTTACCAATGCAACAGTTAATTTGTCAGTATTTCCTAACTTTAATTTATTAAACATGTGATATTTCAGTCTGTTGTGTCTTGTGCAGGGTCTGATGATTGTTACTTGTTTTCTTTGATGGAGTCAATAATATGCATTGTCTTTCTGGTGGCCTGGGTGCTCTGATTTTCACTTGGTTTAATAAATATTTCTTGTTGATCGCTTGGACTCATCAAAGGACATGACTATATCAAGCTAAGGTAATCTTCCACCTTCCTTTTCCAGCCAGTCAGCCTCTTCACTATTAAGTTACTCAATCCTGAGATGAACATTGAGGGGCTATGATAACTTGGTTCAACCCTGGCAGACAACCTCGTACACTCATTTTGAGCGTCTTGGTGACTTTTCCGAGCAAAGTGTGCAAGACAAGAGAAGCGAGGTTCTCATCAACATAGTGCATAGTACTGGCACTCATCCTTAACGTGGGGATGTAAATTACAAGTACCTCAGAAGTCGGAGTGGTTCGTCTGATAGCAAGGGACACTGGTAACAAGGAAAGCTAAAACCCATATAAAAATCAATCCAGTGCACTGGAAGTAGTAGTCTAGTGCGTCCTCTGGTCTCTACTTCTTTCCCCTACTTCTGTGAGCTCCAGGCAATACATGTGTGTTTATTTATGACCTGTCTTAGTGGCCTCCAAGGGTTTCCCAATTTATATATATTATTCTTTCACAACCCCTGCGACATTTAATATGGCCAAAGTAAGTCTGTTTCTTCTTCTCCTTCTTCTTCTGCTGCATTCATCCGGAGTTTTTTTTTCCGGACGTGATTGCGTTGTGCCTGTTTACAGCAGAGCTGCATTCTTGCGCCGTTAGGCCGACACATCCAACTTCTGCGGGCATTTGTTGACCAGGTTAACCTTCCCGGGAGTCTGTTTCTAAGACATGATACTGTTTATGAACCATTTTTCTTCCATGTTCAGATCTTGTAGAATGCCAGTATTTTTTTTCTTCTTGGTTCACGATGTTCTAAGAACTTTTTTTGTAGCATTTAAGTTAATAAATCTGAATTTTCTTCTTTTATAAATCTGCATCAAGCTGATGCCTCCTTAAGAATGGCCGAAGTATTTCAGTCCCCAACACATGACACAATTTATGAGACAGATTTCTTCGATTTTTGAATCTTGTAGATTGTCAGTATTTGTCTTTTGTCTTGATCCATGATATTCTAAGAACTTTTCTGTAACATATCAGTTCAAAAATCCTGACTTTCTTATTCATAAAATGAGCAGTGGAGGATTTTCATAATCTACTAGGAACTGTCCGGAAAGGAAAGGTAGCGAGAGTGGAACCTCACTCATTACGATCTGACCTAGAAAATGTGAAGACTAGTACTTCACAACTCAACCGCAGTTTCTGCCATGGGACTACTTTTATGTAAATGCTGATAACATTTATGTTAATGATAACCATGATTATGTTGAGGGAGACGATGATGATAATACAAATGAAGATGGTAATGATATCAGTTATGATCAGGATAGAAAAATGATGAGGAAAACATTATGATGATGTTGATAAGATTTATGGTTATGAGGATAAAAATGATGAGGACTATAAAAATGATGATGTGGATAGAAATGATAAAATAGATAAAATTGATGGTAATGAGGATAAAAATGATGATGAAGATGATGATAACTACGATGAAAATGAAAGACAAACCAACCCTAGTTCCCTTTGCTCTCAGCTCTGCTTGCATACGTTCCAGATCTGCAGTCAAATTCCTCGTCTGCTGATAGTTGGTGGTAAACTGAAACCACATAAAAGATCAAATAACAACATTCTTTCTTTATCAAGTGTTAAAATTTCAACCACAACCAACAAAGAGAACATGAGATCTCATGTTATTGAGTGTCGATAATTCAATCATAAACAAATAGATAAAATCACAACTTGTTTTTACCCAGTGCACCCAAGCATAACAGAAAGATAAAATGACATCCTGTCCTTACCAGGTGTCAATATCAAAATCATAACAGAAAAGATAACATATCTTATCCTTAGTTAGTTAGTTAGTCGACAGATCATCCTCATTGCACATCGAACCATTCAGTCCATAAGTGCTCGGATCCCCTCCTCAGCAAATCCCGCAGCGTGTAGCGGCTAACGACGCCAGTTCTGTGTTGGTTTATCAATCTTCTTTGGCTTCCTGCGTAGTGTTCTTGTTTGGCCACACCTCTTTTAATTTGCTGCTCTCGCAGTCTGGCCATTGTTGCAGATTCACAGTCATCACTTGGTTCTCGCAAAAGTCTTACTTCTCGTAGAGCATTCAGAATGTCAGCCTGGTCCATGGCGCGTCCGCCCTCCACAGTAGCCTCACCTGCGAGCTTGTCAGCCCGCTCATTTCCTTGTACTCCCGCATGCCCTGGCACGAAGATGAAACTAATCTTTGCCAGGCGAGACCGCTCCAGAGGCAGCAACCATTCTCTTCGGATTGACCCCTCCTCTATCCTCTTGATCATGTTCATTGAGTCGCTAAGGAAACAAGCCCTAGTGAATGTCTGTGTCTCGAGCCATGTTATTGCTTTACTTACTGCCATGACTTCCATGGTCAGGCTACTTGTGGTTTCAGTGAAAGCACCAGAGTCCTCCTTCACAATTCTCCCTCCGGCCCGAGCTGTAAAGGCCCATGAGCTTCTCACATGTCGGACGACCGACCCATCTGTGTAGATGACCGCGTCACCGTCTAGCGAATTCTCGAAAATCAACGCTTGTACTTCAGCCTCCACAGCAGCCGGATTTTCTTGTCTGCATTTTCTATCTAGTTGGATGCAAACTGAAAAGGATGTGCAGAAGTCTGTTGGTACTTGCACCCACTCCTCGCCAGATTCTAAGTCCTCAAGTGAACACACCTGTTGAAGAATGTCTTCGGCTTGACCCATCCACGACCGTCCTCTTTTTAACCTGCTGCCCTTCACCTTCCTAATTTCACTATGCAGTGGATGTTGTGTGTTTGCGTTAATTCTGAGGTAGGCACGTGCCCTGCAAACTTGTATTCTCTCTTCAATGGTTGGAAAATCAAGAAGGTAGCGCATCGCCCTGCATGCTGTATCTCTTGTACATCCAAGAATAATGCGCATAGCTTCATTCTGTATCCTTTCCATCCTTTCTATCTGCTTATGGCTGAGAGTCAGGATTGCCATTGCATACTCCAAAACAGACATGACCAGCCCCTCGTACAGAAGACATAGATGGCGCTGCTCACGGTTTGCTGCCGCCATCACCCGCATCGCAGCCAAACCCCGCTCTTGGCCTTTGTTATCACCTGGTCTATGTGCACATTATAAGCAAGGCTTCGATCAAACCGTATCCCCAGGTAATTCATTGCCTGCGTTCTTTCCACCATCTCTGAACACAGCATTACAGTTGGTGTTGAAGTGTTGACAATGTGATTATTCAACGAGAACCAAGTCATCTTATCCTTGCTTAGTGACAATAATCTAGCCATAACAGAAAGTTAAAATGACATCTCATCCTTAGGCAGTGTTTATATCTATCCTTACTCAGTGTCAATAACTAAATCATAGCAGAATAGATAATATAACAGACAGTGTTAATATCTCAACCATCACAGACAAGATAAAATAATATGCCTAGCAATCAGTAACTGAACTATAACATAAAAGATAAAAGGACATTCTCTGTCCACCCAGTGTCAATAACTCAGCCATAACAGACAAGATAAAATAGCATCCTAGACTCATCAGTGTCAATAACCTAACAAAAACAGAAAAGATTACATGACATCCCATCTGTATCCAGTGTCAGTATCCCAACAATAACAAAAGAGATAAAAATAACATTCTTCTTCTTCTTCTTCGTTCATCCGGAGATTTTTTTCGGACGTGATTGCGTTGTGCCTGTTTACAGCAGAGCTGCGTTCTTGCGCCGTTAGGCCGACACATCCGACTTCTGCGGGCATTTGTTGACCGGGTTAACCTTCCCGGGGGTTTCTTAGGACGTTTGACTCTCACTGTTGTGGTGTTATCCCCCATCCCAGCTGGTCCATATAGAACAGCCAAAGATCCTGGTCAGCCCTCAAGGGAAGGCAGTGGCAGACCATGGGCATTCCCCGCCATCCAAGGAGGCTTCCATACTTGCAGAGCCAATACATAGCGCTCTGGTACTGGGCTCACCCAAGGAATCGTCACGTCCTGCACATGGCTGCTTAGCCTCACTTCCGTATATTGGGCCTTCCGTTCACCATAGGCTGTTCTTCCGGAAACCAGAAGTATGCAGTCTGCAGATGACATCCACACAGTGAGCTTTCGATTCGGACTTTCCACGTAATGGATTTGCTATCCAAGCAATATTCCATTTCATGCCACTAGGACACTTTTCCACCTTTTATGAAGCCCACACAATGGGCTTTTGATTCGGACTTTCCACGTAATGGATTTGCTATCCAAGCAATATTCCATTTCGTGCCACTAGGACACTTTTCCACCTTTTATGAAGCCCACACAGCGAGCTTTCGATTTGGACTTTCCACATAATGGATTTGCTATCCAAGCAATATTCCATTTCATGCCTCTGGGTCTTCATGCACCTTTAAATGTCAACCTGTATGTAGTTAAAGTAAGCTGCGGTCAACTTGAGCTTGTTGATATCTCCATAGAGCTTGTCCTCAAATGAAGCAGGTGTGGGCCAAAATATCTTTCTCTGTTCTGCATACGTTGGGCAATCCTGCAGCAAATGTTTTGCTGTCATTTTTCCAGTTCTACAATTACATTCATCAGTATCTCCTATCTTTAGTTTATTGAACAAGTGGTATTTCAGCCTGTTATGTCCTGTGCGGAGTCTGAAGATTGCTACTTGTTCTCTTCGGTCGAGTTTGTAATATGCATCATCCTTCTGATGGCCTGGATGCTCAAATTCCCATTTGGTTCTATAAGTGCTTTTTATCAACCTCTTTGCCTCATTATAGGTTATGTCTATGTCAGGCTGTGGTAGTCGTCCGCCCTCTTTTGCCAGTCTGTCAGCCTCTTCGTTTCCAGGTATACTGCAATGTGATGGGATCCACTGTATTACAACTTTTTTGGATTTCTGGCATAGACCATGGAGTGCTGCTCTTAGGTCAGTTAGTTCTGTGCTGTTATTGCTCTTGAGTATTGAGACAGCTGACTTTGCATCTGTGAAGATAGCTATTTGCTTCTCTTTATTTTCCTCCATCAGGAGCATTTCTGCTGCAGTTTTCAAAGCCTCTACCTCCGCTTTGAAGTTACTTGAAAATTTTCCAGTTGCCATTGAATGTGTTTTTTTCACTCCATTTTTTAAATTTAGGAGAATTCCTCCTCCTCCATTCTCTATTGAATTTTTGGCTGATCCATCTGTATATGCATGGGTCCAATTCCTGCTTGGGTAATGTTCTTTTATGTAGTTTAGGGTTATTTCTCTTCTTTCGGTTTCATGCTGAGTGTTCTTTTTCTCAATACCAGGAATGTTTTCTATCATCTCAGGCAGTTGCTGCTGTCTCCAAGCTGGGAACTTGTGTGCATTGTGTATGGGCTTGACTGTTGATATGTTAAGTATAGGATCTGCCCTAATCCTTCGTTTTGCAGTTTCTACAAAGTTGCTACGCTTCAGTCTTCCCTTTCCAAAACCATTAAATCTGTTGTACATAGGGTGGTCTGTCAATCTTCTAAATTTTTCTGCTTGTTGCTGGGCTCTGCTATCTCTTCTATCCTGCATTGGTTGTAAACAAGTGATCTTTTCTAGTTCATTAATAGGCGTTGTCTTCAGGCTTCCAGTTATGATTCGCATTCCTTGGTTTTGGACTCTACTTATTTTGTTAAAGTTTGACTTAGCTGCTGTTGCCCAAGCTGCAATGCCATATTCCAGTACTGGCCTCACCCGTCCAGTATATAACTTCTTGAGAACTTTCTCATCTGCTCCCCACGTTGTACCAGCAAGCTTTTTCATGATTGCCATTCTCTGCCTTGCTCTTGTTCGATTTTTCTCAACCTGTGTCTTCCATGTCAGGCGACGATCAAAGGTGACTCCTAGATAGTTTGGATTTTCTTCATGGCGCAATATTTTTCCATTCAATACCAGCTTAGGTTGCTGAGTTTTATTTGAGAGGGAGAACACTGTGCATGTTGTTTTCTCCTCACTTATCTTCACTAGCCATGATTTTGACCAGTCCTCTAGCGCTAATAAGGCTTGCTGTATTCTGCTGTTAGCTGTACTAATATATTCTTCAGATGTCCATATGGCTAGGTCATCTGCAAAGGAGGATGTGTGTACTCTGGCTGGAAAATTTTCTGTGATGTCATTTATATATGCTAGGAATAATGTTGGTGAAAGAACTCCTCCTTGGGGGACTCCTTGCTCCAGCAGCATCATTTTGCTTGTTTGTCCTTGTACTTTTGTCCTGGCAGTTCTGTTCTCAAGGTAGTGGTTGATCCATTTATACATTTTTCCACAAACATGCATGTTTTGCAGTTTTACTTTCAGTCCTTCCTTCCATACTTTATCAAATGCTTTTTCTAAATCTATCCAGACTGCTAGTGTGTGCTTTTTCTCTTGGAAGGCATCCTCTATTTCCTGAGCTATATAGGTTATTTGATCTTCAGTGGATCTGTATTTTCTGAATCCTGCTTGGTGTGGTGTTAAGAGTTTGTTTTCTTCCAGATGCCATGTTAGCCTGCCATTGATAATGCGTTCCATTAATTTTCCTACACAGCTAAGTAGACTGATAGGTCGATAGCCATTTGGTTCTTCCAGGTCTTTTCCTTTCTTTGGGACTGGTATTAGTATAGCTTCCTTCCATGCCTGTGGGACTATTCCTCTCTTCCAGCTGTTATTTAGGACTGCTAGTAGTTTCTTCTTTGCCTTGGTGCCTAGTCCTATTAGCATTTCATTTGTGATTCCATCCTTTCCTGGTGATTTCTTCTTTTTTAGGGTATTCATTGCCTGTTCCATTTCTTCCATTGTTAGATTTGCCATCATATATTCTGCTGCTGTCTCTGTATTTCTATGATGTATCTGCTTGTCTTTGATTGCTTTCTTCTGTTCGGTTGTAATATCAATGTGGTTTGCATTTGCATAGTGTTCCATTAGTGCATTTGCAGCCTTTTTGCCTGTAAGCAAGGCATTTCCTTGTTTAATTGTTATTTGTTTGTTTCTAGGTCCTTCATTGTTCATGGCTTTCACTAGTTTCCATAGTTTGTTTCCATCCCTGTCAAAATTCAGGTTTTCTGTTTTTTCCCTCCAACAATCTCTTGTTGTTTGATTTACTGTTCTTTTATATTTTGCTGAGATGGCTTTGAGAGAGATGTTTGCTTCAATTGTTTGTTCTCTCTCTGCTGTCTTCCTGGCATCTTCAACTTTGTCCTCCAAACTTTGTAGTTCTTCAGTCCAGTATGGTTTGTAATTTTTCCTCGCTCCTCTTGGAATGGACTCAGTGGCTGCCTGTATTATCGCTCTGTTTAGACTTTCCACCATTTGCTTTATGTTGCCATATCGTGTATTTATGTTTTCACAATATTTGTCTGTTAGTATGGCAAATCTGTCCCAATCTGCTCGTTTGTAATTCCAGCGGGGCAAGGGCTTTTGCTCCTGTGGAACAGACTCCATATTCATTTCAAGCTTGATTGGTCTGTGGTCACTACCTGCTAATTGGTCCAGCACATGGCGATCAATTTTGTGGAGGATGTCTCCTGTGCAGAAAGCTAAGTCTGGAGTAGAAGTGGTAAGCCATCTTCTGGAGTAGAAGCTCGGTGTGTCATCCGCTTTGTTGAGTAGATGGAGATTTGAGTCTATTTCCCAGTCCTCCAATTCATCTCCTCTTTTGTCAGTATCTGGGTATCCCCATCTTTCTGAACGGCTATTAAAGTCTCCGACAATAATGCAGTTTGTGTCAGTTATTTTCATGTTTGAGAGTGTAAGGTCCTTATCTGCTGGGCTATACAGATTGTAGATTCTTATTTTCACGTCCTTTATCATTATATCAACACCTATAATTTCTGTTTGGTTGTCAGAGATCACAGATACTTCGCTGCAAGGTATTGTATTTCGTGTAAGTATTAGAACTCCTCCTTTGTGTCCTTCGCGGTCGAAACGTGTGGCCTGATATCCTCTGACTGAGAATTTGCGATTGGCGTTGAGGTGTGTCTCTTGAATGCATGCCACATCTATTCTATCTTTATGAAGACGCTGTGTTAGGGAGTCTTTCTTCTTGTAAACTCCTTCGGCATTCCACTGTAGTATGTTGAGTGTCCGGGGTGTTTGGTCAATAGCTCTTAACCTACTCCTCTGTGCCTTGACTCCACAGCACAGGGGAAGGTGACCACCAGTAGTCATGGGTGGACCCCCTCGAGGCAGGGGGCCCGGCACTATCACCGCCTGATGGGACTTCACGGGATTAGCACCATATCGATTAATTTTGATTTGTGACATCATGAATTAAGTTACGTTGCACTGCTTTGTCAAGCCTGTGGCTCAGTACATCCGATTTCGACAAGCATTTATTCGGGATGCTTTCCCTAGCCTTTGACTGTCCCCAGTCTACCTACAAGGCAGCAGGTTTCACGTTGCACTGCTTTGTCATGCCTGTGGCTCAGTACATCCGATTTCGACAAGCATGTATTTGGGGTGCTTTCCCTAGCCTTTGACTGTCCCCAGTCTACCTACAAGGCAGCAGGTTTGTGTGTCTCTTCGTCTGGTCCCTCTCCCTTGACCTGTCCGACATGGGTGGCCCTACCAGTAGCTGTGCTACCGTCGGCATAGCTCTTGGGGTCATTGGGACGCACAAGCCCCTCTACCTCGTCACGGTGGACACACAGCAGAGGGGAAAATAACATTCAACTTGACTCAAATCAACTCAACTCAACCCAACCCACCTCAATGCACCCAACCCAACCCAACCCAGGTCATGATTCGGCACAACACATACAGACTGGCCAGGGTTAGGTCAAGGTTGGTCATGTCTCCTCCATGGAGTTAGGTTTCATCGTCAACAGACTCCAACCCAACACCCCGAGGAAAAAGTCACTAAAGAAAGATATAGACCTCAAAATGAAGTGCAGGTTAAAGTCAACAATCCTGTGACTTACTTCTTTGTCAAACTTTGATAGTCGCTGCAGCAACATTTCATTATCGGACTGTAGCTCGCTGATTTTCTGAGGAGAAAACAGAATGGGTAAAATCAGTAAAGACTGTATATCCAACAGTGTGTTTCTGACACAACATTATTACAATAGAATGTTGAAGCAAATAAATTCTTACTAGAAAATGAGACTTTGTGGTCTTGTATGTTAACCTTTATCTGTAGTGTTGTATGTTAACCCTACTCTGTGGTCTTGTATGTTAACCCTACTCTGTGGTCTTGTATGTTAACCTTTATCTGTAGTGTTGTATGTTAACCCTACTCTGTGGTCTTGTATGTTAACCTTTATCTGTAGTGTTGTATGTTAACCCTACTCTGTGTTCTTGTATGTTAACCTTTATCTGTAGTGTTGTATGTTAACCCTATCTGTGGTCTTGTATGTTAACCTTTATCTGTAGTGTTATATGTTAACCCTACTCTGTGTTCTTGTATGTTAACCTTTATCTGTAGTGTTGTATGTTAACCCTATCTGTGGTCTTGTATGTTAACCTTTATCTGTAGTGTTGTATGTTAACCCTATCTGTGGTCTTGTATGTTAACCCTACTCTGTGTTCTTGTATGTTAACTCTACTCTGTAGTCTTGTATGTTAACATTTATCTGTAGTGTTGTATGTTAACCCTACTCTGTGGTCTCATATGTTAACTCTACTCTGTGTTCTTGTATGTTAACCATAATCTGTGGTCTTGTATGTTAACCCTACTCTGTGGTCTTGTATGTTAACCTTAATCTGTGGTCTTGTATGTTAACCCTACTCTGTGGTCTTGTATGTTAACCCTACTCTGTGGTCTTGTATGTTAACCTTAATCTGTGGTCTTGTATGTTAACTATAATCTGTGGTCTTGTATGTTAACTATAATCTGTGGTCTTGTATGTTAACCTTTATCTGTGGTCTTGTATGTTAACTATAATCTGTGGTCTTGTATGTTAACTATAATCTGTGGTCTTGTATGTTAACTATAATCTGTGGTCTTGTATGTTAACTATAATCTGTGGTCTTGTATGTTAACTATAATCTGTGGTCTTGTATGTTAACCCTACTCTATGGTTTGTATGTTAACTATAATCTGTGGTCTTGTATGTTAACTATAATCTGTGGTCTTGTATGTTAACTATAATCTGTGGTCTTGTATGTTAACCCTACTCTATGGTTTTGTATGTTAACTATAATCTGTGGTCTTGTATGTTAACTATAATCTGGGGTCTTGTATGTTAACTATAATCTGTGGTCTTGTATGTTAACCCTACTCTGTGGTCTTGTATGTTAACTATAATCTGTGGTCTTGTATGTTAACCCTACTCTGTGGTCTTGTATGTTAACTATAATCTGTGGTCTTGTATGTTAACTATAATCTGTGGTCTTGTATGCTAACTATAATCTGTGGTCTTGTATGTTAACTATAATCTGTGGTCTTGTATGTTAACTATAATCTGTGGTCTTGTATGTTAACTATAATCTGTGGTCTTGTATGTTAACCCTACTCTGTGGTCTTGTATGTTAACTATAATCTGTGGTCTTGTATGCTAACCCTACTCTGTGGTCTTGTATGTTAACTATAATCTGTGGTCTTGTATGTTAACTATAATCTGTGGTCTTGTATGCTAACCCTACTCTGTGGTCTTGTATGTTAACCCTACTCTGTGGTCTTGTATGCTAACTATAATCTGTGGTCTTGTATGTTAACTATAATCTGTGGTCTTGTATGTTAACTATAATCTGTGGTCTTGTATGTTAACTATAATCTGTGGTCTTGTATGCTAACCCTACTCTGTGGTCTTGTATGTTAACCCTACTCTGTGGTCTTGTATGTTAACTATAATCTGTGGTCTTGTATGCTAACTATAATCTGTGGTCTTGTATGTTAACTATAATCTGTGGTCTTGTATGTTAACTATAATCTGTGGTCTTGTATGTTAACTATAATCTGTGGTCTTGTATGTTAACCCTACTCTGTGGTCTTGTATGTTAACTATAATCTGTGGTCTTGTATGCTAACCCTACTCTGTGGTCTTGTATGTTAACTATAATCTGTGGTCTTGTATGTTAACTATAATCTGTGGTCTTGTATGCTAACCCTACTCTGTGGTCTTGTATGTTAACCCTACTCTGTGGTCTTGTATGCTAACCCTACTCTGTGGTCTTGTATGTTAACTATAATCTGTGGTCTTGTATGTTAACTATAATCTGTGGTCTTGTATGCTAACTATAATCTGTGGTCTTGTATGTTAACTATAATCTGTGGTCTTGTATGTTAACTATAATCTGTGGTCTTGTATGTTAACTATAATCTGTGGTCTTGTATGCTAACCCTACTCTGTGGTCTTGTATGTTAACTATAATCTGTGGTCTTGTATGTTAACTATAATCTGTGGTCTTGTATGTTAACCCTACTCTGTGGTCTTGTATGTTATCTATAATCTGTGGTCTTGTATGTTAACCTTAATCTGTGGTCTTGTATGTTAACTATAATCTGTGGTCTTGTATGTTAACCCTTACTCTGTGGTCTTGTATGTTAACCCTACTCTGTGGTCTTGTATGTTAACCCTACTCTGTGGTCTTGTATGTTAACCTATAATCTGTGGTCTTGTATGTTAACCTGGTTGTCATCAGAGCCACATTCTGCAAAGAACATTGCTACAATATGATGATTATGGACACACTGCAACCAGCCTTCACTTTAGGTCAAACATGGAAAAAGACAAAGATCTGCTTTTTCCGTTTAAAAAAAATGTCCTACAGCAGTTTCTTGTTATGAGTCTGTGATGTGATGTGATGTGATGTGATTAGGGCCATCACATTGTGAAGGACCGGATGCACAGAGGAATAGATGGCCAGTCTTTCCCTCACTTTTGCAGAAAATGAGCATCCATTTCCCTCCCCTCTACTTCTTTCATTCGCTTGAAATATGTCTATAATTGCAATGTTGTCTCTTGTATGAATTTAACAATCTTTTTAGTTCGCTCAGTGGTCCATAGAGTTCAAATGTTATTTCTTGAGGCCAGAATATCCCTCCCTAATATTGACCCTTCTTCTTGAGCCTCTTACAACACACATGGTAGATTGCATTGTTACTACTCTTTGTTTCCATAATGGGTTCTGGTAACACACATGGGCAAGTATGGAGACTGCTTCTTCTGCTGTTTTAATTCTACCAATGAAACATAGGTCCTCAACAAACTAACGCCAAACCTTTTGAAGACTTTTTCATCACTGGTTGGAGTATGGCCATGCGGGAGTGCAGGGGAATGAACAGGCTGATAGGCTGGCAGGGAATGCACCTCTTGGTGGTAGATTACTTATGGACAAGGGAGAGGTGATCGAGCGCTTGTGGGACCAGGTGGAGAAGGTGGATGAACAGATAGAGAACCCTTATATGAAAAGAGTGATATTACGAGGGATAGGCAAGGGTTCTGGAAAAGTCTAAAAACTGAGAGGGAAGACAAAGAGAACTTTCAATTGGGTCGCAGTGGGAATTATTAGTAGTATGACTCTTCGCTGGCTGTTGAACGAGGGGAGGGAGCGCTTATGGGAATGTCTTCAGTGCAGTGATATCGGTTCTTATCTCAACTCTACTCAATTGAAGTTAAAATTTAATACAGGACCAGGTACCCAACCCTCCTTACTCACATCCTCTTCTTCTTCTGCTGCACTCATCTAATATATTGTTTTAGGCATAATTGTGTTGTGCCTGTTTACAGCAGAGCTGCGATATTTGAACCTTTCAGCCGACACATCAGACTTCTTCAGGCATTTGTTGGTCGGGTTACCTTCCCGGAGTACTCACATCTTCAGACATGCATGGTAGGTTACAGTGCTGCGTTTTTTTTTCTTCTTTTATTTGCGCTCCCTCGCTTTGAACTCAAGCATATGTCCATGTATGCTACTTCTAGTAGCACTAGGACTGATTTCTGAGAGCCGATTAGCTGTCCCTATTACCAGTATCCCTCGTCCATCAGACGAAAACCACTCCCGACTTCAGAGGTACTTGTAATTTACATCACCAAGTCAAGGATGAGAAGTCAACATTTTAGTCCAACTGACCGGTGTAGGGGTTGAACCCCCTACCTCAGCATCAGCACACCGTGTGTTTTAAGAATAAGCACTCTTATCGATTTGGCCATGCTCACTTCCGGTTACAGTGTTACTATTCTTTTCTTCCTTATGCCCCTCTCCCCCCCCCCCCTCAGCCCTGTGTAACGCACACACAAATATTGAGGTTACGATAACAATACTGACCATGTTGAGCAACTGTGTTAGACCTGTATCGTTAATCGGCATCAGTTTATTTGGCACAAACTCCTTGTCTCTTTTTGATCCAGAAAACTCTCGCTCTTCAATTTCTCGTATTTGTTCCAATAATTCTCTGAAACGAATACAAATTTCCAAGCATTCAAATTCAAAGTCGACCTCAACTGCTCAATGACCCTCCACATTGTTTTTACAATTTCTCTAACTCTTCCCCCTTCTCCCGTCATCCTTCTTTCTCTGTCTGTCTCTCCTCACTCATTCTTCCTAGTCTGTCTATCTTCCATAGCTGCTCTTTTCCTGCTTCCCTCCCTCTCTCATTTTCTCTAACTTCCTCCTTTTCTATCTCTTTACTCTCTCTGTCTCCCATAACTCCATGACAACAGTCCCATTATATAGTTAGCTATTTTCCAGCTCTCATATATTCATGACAACAGTTCTTCTTCTTCTTCTTCTACGTTCATCCAGATTTTTTTTTCGGATGTGACTGCGTTGTGCCTGTTTACAGCAGAGCTGCGTTCTTGCGCCGTTAGGCTGACACATCCGACTTCTGCGGGTCAACAGTTCTATTATATAGTTACCTATTTTCCAGCTCTGATATATTCATGACAACAGTTCTATTATATAGTTACCTATTTTCCAGTTCTGATATATTCATGACAACAGCTCTGTTATATAGTTACCTATTTTCCAGCTCTGATATATTCATGACAACGGCTCTATTATATAGTTACCTATTTTCCAGCTCTGATATATTCATGACAACGGCTCTATTATATAGTTAGCTATTTTCTAGTTCTGATATATTCATGACAACACTTCTATTATATAGTTACCTATTTTCTAGCTCTGACATATTCATGGCAAAATCTCTATTATATAGTTACCTATTTTCCAGCTCTGATATACTTATGGCAACGGCTCTATTTATAGTTACCTATTTTCTAGCTCTGATATATTCATGGCAACGGCTCTGTTATATAGTTACCTATTTTCCAGCTCTGATAATTATGGCAACAGCTCTATTTTTAGTTACCTATTTTCTAGCTCTGATATATTCATGGCAATGGCTCTGTTATATAGTTACCTATTTTCCAGCTCTGATAATTATGGCAACAGCTCTATTTTTAGTTACCTATTTTCTAGCTCTGATATATTCATGGCAATGGCTCTGTTATATAGTTACCTATTTTCCAGCTCTGATAATTATGGCAACAGCTCTATTTTTAGTTACCTATTTTCTAGCTCTGATATATTCATGGCAATGGCTCTGTTATATAGTTACCTATTTTCCAGCTCTGATAATTATGGCAACAGCTCTATTTTTAGTTACCTATTTTCTAGCTGATATATTCATGGCAATGGCTCTGTTATATAGTTACCCATTTTCCAGCTCTGATATATCCATAGCAACAGCCCTTTTATGGGATGCAGAGGTGTTTCCAAGGCACCAGGGCCGGGTTATATACTGGCCAAGACCTATAGACGCGTCCTCGACGAGCGTCCTGGGCAACAGGTCCTTCGGGGTCCTGGCTAAAGTCAGTAGGATCGCCGATTCCTCCGAAGTCGGAGAGTGTCTGCCTGTACGCCGAGGAACCACCAGTCTGCACACCAATAAGCCAGACATGGGACAACGGATACTCACGCAAACCTCAAGTCCTGTATGACATCACACTGATGTTGGACAACAGAATGCCTTCATCCGACATACAGGACCTCGCGTTGGAGCTCAAGCCAACGAACACAAGCAAGAGAGCAAGCCCTTTTATATAGTTACCTATTTTCCAGCTCTGATATATCGGTTGACAGTTTGAGGTGCCATTTCTCAGCCTGCTGGCACATCTGCCGCGTCATGAGTACATTTGTATGTGCTGTGTTGATGAGCTCATTCTCCACCTCAGACCTGACCACCGCAAGCAGTCCATCCAGCATATCCGTGACCTCATCGACTGTGAAAGTGTCATCTGTAAGTCTTTTGTAAAAAAGAACACACAAATATTTACATCTAGTGTACACCTTTTATTTTTTTTTTTTAAAAACAGTAAAAGTGAAGGCAATATGGGAAAGAAATGGCCAGAGCTGCATGGGATAGCTAAATATAGAGAGACTTGGAGTGGGTTGGTTGGGAGGCTTATGTCTCATTTGGAAATAGAGGACAAAAGAAGAAGAACAAAAGTAAAGCACCCATTTCAACACCTTGAGGCATAGTGGGCTTATAGTGCTGGTCCTATAATTTTATAGATTAATCGGAACGCAATGGATGATGCGGTCAATATAATTCTGGCTATCTTTATTTCCCAGGACATATTTTGGTACCCATTTTAAGGCTCGGTCAACCTGGCATGTTTCAGCATCTGTAAAAGTCTTTTATAAAGAAGTAAAGTATGTTTCAGTATCTGCATAAGTCTATTATAAAGAAGTAAAGAGTGTTTCTTCTTCTTCTTCTTCTGCGTTCATCCGGAGTTTTTTTTCCGGATGTGATTGCGTTGTGCCTGTTTACAGCAGAGCTGCGTTCTTGCGCCGTTAGGCCGACACATCCGACTTCTGCGGGCATTTGTTGACCGGGTTAACCTTCCCGGGGGTTTCTTAGGACGTTTGACTCTCACTGTTGTGGTGTTATCCCCCATCCCAGCTGGCCCATATAGAACAGCCAAAGATCCTGAGCCGATACATAGCGTTCTGGTACTGGGCTCACCCAAGGAATCGTCACGTCCTGCACATGGCTGCTTAGCCTCACTTCCGTATATTGGGCCTTCTGTTCACCATAGGCTGTTCTTCCGGAAACCAGAAGTATGCAGTCTGCAGATGACGTCCACACAGTGAGCTTTCGATTCGGACTTTCCATGTAATGGATTTGCTATCCAAGCAATATTCCATTTCGTGCCACTAGGACACTTTTCCACCTTTTATGAAGCCCACACAGTGGGCCTTTGATTCAGACTTTCCATGCAATGGATTTGCTATCCAAGCAATATTCCATTTCATGCCACTAGGACACTTTTCCACCTTTTATGAAGCCCACACAGTGGACTTTTGATTCTGACTTTCCACGTAATGGATTTGCTATCCAAGCAATATTCCATTTCATGCCACTAGGACACTTTTCCACCTTTTATGAAGCCCACACAATAGGCTTTTGATTCTGACTTTCCACGTAATGGATTTGCTATCCATGCAATATTCCATTTCATGCCACTAGGACACTTTTCCACCTTTTATGAAGCCCACACAGCGAGCTTTCGATTTGGACTTTCCACATAATGGATTTGCTATCCAAGCAATATTCCATTTCATGCCTCTGGGTCTTCATGCACCTTTAAATGTTAACCTGTATATAGTTAAAGTAAGCTGCGGTCAACTTGAGCTTGTTGATATCTCCATAGAGCTTGTCCTCAAATGAAGCAGGTGTGGGCCAAAATATCTTTCTCTGTTCTGCATACGTTGGGCAATCCTGCAGCAAATGTTTTGCTGTCATTTTTCCAGTTCTACAATTACATTCATCGGTATCTCCTATCTTTAGTTTATTGAACAAGTGGTATTTCAGCCTGTTATGTCCTGTGCGGAGTCTGAAGATTGCTACTTGTTCTCTTCGGTCGAGTTTGTAATATGCATCATCCTTCTGATGGCCTGGATGCTCTGATTCCCATTTGGTTCTATAAGTGCTTTTTATCAACCTCTTTGCCTCATTATAGGTTATGTCTATGTCAGGCTGTGGTAGTCGTCCGCCCTCTTTTGCCAGTCTGTCAGCCTCTTCGTTTCCAGGTATACTGCAATGTGATGGGATCCATTGTATTACAACTTTTTTGGATTTCTGGCATAGACCATGGAGTGCTGCTCTTAGGTCAGCTAGTTCTGTGCTGTTATTGCTCTTCAGTATTGAGACAGCTGACTTTGCATCTGTGAAGATAGCTATTTGCTTCTCTTTATTTTCCTCCATCAGGAGCATTTCTGCTGCAGTTTTCAGAGCCTCTACCTCCGCTTTGAAGTTACTTGAAAATTTTCCAGTTGCCATTGAATGTGTTTTTTTCACTCCATTTTTTAAATTTAGGAGAATTCCTCCTCCTCCATTCTCTATTGAATTTTTGGCTGATCCATCTGTATATGCATGGGTCCAATTCCTGCTTGGGTAATGTTCTTTTATGTAGTTTAGGGTTATTTCTCTTCTTTCGGTTTCATGCTGAGTGTTCTTTTTCTCAATACCAGGAATGTTTTCTATCATCTCAGGCAGTTGCTGCTGTCTCCAAGCTGGGAACTTGTGTGCATTGTAAATGGGCTTGACTGTTGATATGTTAAGTATAGGATCTGCCCTAATCCTTCGTTTTTCAGTTTCTACAAAGTTGCTACGCTTCAGTCTTCCCTTTCCAAAACCATTAAATCTGTTGTACATAGGGTGGTCTGTCAATCTTCTAAATTTTTCTGCTTGTTGCTGGGCTCTGCTATCTCTTCTATCCTGCATTGGTTGTAAACAAGTGATCTTTTCTAGTTCATTAATAGGCGTTGTCTTCAGGCTTCCAGTTATGATTCGCATTCCTTGGTTTTGGACTCTACTTATTTTGTTAAAGTTTGACTTAGCTGCTGTTGCCCAAGCTGCAATGCCATATTCCAGTACTGGCCTCACCCGTCCAGTATATAACTTCTTGAGAACTTTCTCATCTGCTCCCCACGTTGTACCAGCAAGCTTTTTCATGATTGCCATTCTCTGCCTTGCTCTTGTTCGATTTTTCTCAACCTGTGTCTTCCATGTCAGGCGACGATCAAAGGTGACTCCTAGATAGTTTGGATTTTCTTCATGGCGCAATATTTTTCCATTCAATACCAGCTTAGGTTGCTGAGTTTTATTTGAGAGGGAGAACATTGTGCATGTTGTTTTCTCCTCACTTATCTTCACTAGCCATGATTTTGACCAGTCCTCTAGCGCTAATAAGGCTTGCTGTATTCTGCTGTTAGCTGTACTAATATATTCTTCAGATGTCCATATGGCTAGGTCATCTGCAAAGGAGGATGTGTGTACTCTGGCTGGAAAATTTTCTGTGATGTCATTTATATATGCTAGGAATAATGTTGGTGAAAGAACTCCTCCTTGGGGGACACCTTGCTCCAACAGCATCATTTCTGAATCCTGCTTGGTGTGGTGTTAAGAGTTTGTTTTCTTCCAGATGCCATGTTAGCCTGCCATTGATAATGCGTTCCATCAATTTTACTACACAGCTAAGTAGACTGATAGGTCGATAGCCATTTGGTTCTTCCAGGTCTTTTCCTTTCTTTGGGACTGGTATTAGTATAGCTTCCTTCCATGCCTGTGGGACTATTCCTCTCTTCCAGCTGTTATTTAGGACTGCTAGTAGTTTCTTCTTTGCCTTGGTTCCTAGTCCTATTAGCATTTCATTTGTGATTCCATCCTTTCCTGGTGATATCTTCTTTTTTAGGGTATTCATTGCCTGTTCCATTTCTTCCATTGTTAGATTTGCCATCATATATTCTGCTGCTGTCTCTGTATTTCTATGATGAATCTGTTTGTCTTTGATTGCTTTCTTCTGTTCGGTTGTAATATCAATGTGGTTTGCATTTGCATAGTGTTCCATTAGTGCATTTGCAGCCTTTTTTCCTGTAAGCAAGGCATTTCCTTGTTTAATTGTTATTTGTTTGTTTCTAGGTCCTTCATTGTTCATGGCTTTCACTAGTTTCCATAGTTTGTTTCCATCCCTGTCAAAATTCAGGTTTTCTGTTTTTTCCCTCCAACAATCTCTTGTTGTTTGATTTACTGTTCTTTTATATTTTGCTGAGATGGCTTTGAGAGAGATGTTCACTTCAATTGTTTGTTCTCTCTCTGCTGTCTTCCTGGCATCTTCAACTTTGTCCTCCAAACTTTGTAGTTCTTCAGTCCAGTATGGTTTGTAATTTTTCCTCGCTCCTCTAGGAATGGACTCAGTGGCTGCCTGTATTATCGCTCTGTTTAGACTTTCCACCATTTGCTTTATGTTGCCATATCGTGTATTTATGTTTTCACAATATTTGTCTGTTAGTATGGCAAATCCGTCCCAATCTGCTCGTTTGTAATTCCAGCGGGGCAAGGGCTTTTGCTCCTGTGGAATATACTCCATATTCATTACAAGCTTGATTGGTCTGTGGTCACTACCTGCTAATTGGTCCAGCACATGGCGATCGATTTTGTGGAGGATGTCTCCTGTGCAGAAAGCTAAGTCTGGAGTAGAAGTGGTAAGCCATCTTCTGGAGTAGAAGCTCAGTGTGTCATCCGCTTTGTTGAGTAGATGGAGATTTGAGTCTATTTCCCAGTCCTCCAATTCATCTCCTCTTTTGTCAGTATCTGGGTATCCCCATCTTTCTGAACGGCTATTAAAGTCTCCGACAATAATGCAGTTTGTGTCAGTTATTTTCATGTTTGAGAGTGTAAGGTCCTTATCTGCTGGGCTATACAGATTGTAGATTCTTATTTTCACATCTTTTATCATTATATCAACACCTATAATTTCCGTTTGGTTGTCAGAGATCACAGATACTTCGCTGCAAGGTATTGTATTTCGTGTAAGTATTAGAACTCCTCCTTTGTGTCCTTCGCGGTCGAAATGTGTGGCCTGATATCCTCTGATGGAGAATTTGTGATTGGCGTTGAGGTGTGTCTCTTGAATGCATGCCACATCTATTCTATCTTTATGAAGACGCTGTGTTAGGGAGTCTTTCTTCTTGTAAACTGTAGTATGTTGAGTGTCCGGGGTATTTGGTCAATAGCTCTTAACCTACTCCTCTGTGCCTTGACTCCACAGCACAGGGGAAGGTGACCACCAGTAGTCATGGGTGGACCCCCTCGAGGCAGGGGGCCCGGCACTATCGCCGCTTGATGGGACTTCGCGGGATTAGCACCATAACGATTAATTTTGATTTGTGACATCATGAATTAAGTTACGTTGCACTGCTTTGTCAAGCCTGTGGCTCAGTACATCCGATTTCGACAAGCATTTATTCGGGATGCTTTCCCTAGCCTTTGACTGTCCCCAGTCTACCTACAAGGCAGCAGGTTTTACGTTGCACTGCTTTGTCAAGCCTGTGGCTCAGTACATCCGATTTCGACAAGCATGTATTCGGGGTGCTTTCCCTAGCCTTTGACTGTCCCCAGTCTACCTACAAGGCAGCAGGTTTGTGTGTCTCTTCGTCTGGTCCCTCTCCCTTGACCTGTCCGACATGGGTGGCCCTACCAGTAGCTGTGCTATCGTCGGCATAGCTCTTGGGGTCATTGGGACGCACAAGCCCCTCTACCTCGTCACGGTGGACACACAGCAGAGGGGAAGAGTGTTTCAGTATCTGCATAAGTCTTTTATAAAGAAGTAAAGTATGTTTGAGCATCTGCATAAATCTTTTATAAAGAAGTAAAGAGTGTTTCAGTATCTGCATAAGTCTTTTATAAAGAAGTAAAGTATGTTTCAACATCAGCATAAGTCTTTTATAAAGAAGTAAAGAGTGTTTCAGCATCAGCATAAGTCTTTTATAAAGAAGTAAAGAATTTTTAAACATCAGCATAAGTCTTTTATAAAGAAGTAAAGTATGTTTGAGCATCAGCATAAGTCTTTTATGAAGAAGTAAAGTATGTTTCAGCATCTACATAAGTCTTTTATAAATAGTAAAGAATGTTTTAACATCTGCATAAGCAGACTGTGTCGCGTTGTGTTATAACGTGTTGATATGGGAGCCGGTCATTCAGAAAGCAATGGCAAACTACCGAACGTAAAAACTTGCCTAGTACATCAATAGCAGCTGAAAAATGCTGGTATTGTCTGCAATGTCCTGAAAGGGATATGCAATATATAAAAAAATAAATCTTTTATAAATAAGTAAAGTATGTTTCAGCATCTGCATAAGTCTTTTATAAAGAAGTAAAGTATGTTTCAGCATCTGCATAAATCTTTTATAAAGAAGTAAATAATGTTTTAGTATCTGCTTAAGTCTTTTATCATCATCATCAAGTCTCTAGTCCGGGAGAATTACCAGAACTACTGGCACTACTGACTGACCTAGGCAACCAGCTTAAGGTCATCATACAGTGGATACCGTCTCACTAACGAGTGTTCGAAACTGCCACAGCTGATAAACTAGTGAAAGACGGTGCAACTGAAGAGCAACTAGATGTATTAGTCAAGACCACCAAAAGAAAAGAATCATCAAATCAATCAGAAGGCCACCAACACCAGCACAAGACAATTATCACATTATGGTCAGACCAAAAACAACAACAAAAATCACCATTTTGCTGGTTTGTCCTTGTACTTTTGTCCTGGCAGTTCTGTTCTCAAGGTAGTGGCTGATCCATTTATACATTTTTCCACAAACATGCATTTTTGCAGTTTTACTTTCAGTCCTTCCTTCCATACTTTATCAAATGCTTTTTCTAAATCTATCCAGACCGCTAGTGTGTGCTTTTTCTCTTGGAAGGCATCCTCTATTTCCTGAGCTATATAGGTTATTTGATCTTCAGTGGATCTGTACTTTCTGTCTCTAAGAGAAAAGTTATAGTTACCTGCTGTCTCTAAGAGAAAAGTTATAGTTATCTGCTGTCTCTAAGAGAAAAGTTATAGTTACCTGCTGCCTCTAAGAGAAAAGTTATAGTTACCTGCTGTCTCTAAGAGAAAAGTTATAGTTACCTGATGTCTCTATGAGAAAAGTTATAGTTACATGATGTCTCTAAGGGAAAAGTTATAGTTACCTGCTGTCTCTAAGAGAAAAGTTATAGTTACCTGCTGTCTGTAAGAGAAAAGTTATAGTTACCTGCTGCCTCTAAGAGAAAAGTTATAGTTGCCTGCTGTCTCTAAGAGAAAAGTTACAGTTACCTGCTGTCTCTAAGAGAAAAGTTATAGTTACCTGCTGTCTCTAAGAGAAAAGTTATAGTTACCTGCTGTCTCTAAGAGAAAAGTTATAGTTACCTGCTGTCTCTAAGGGAAAAGTTATAGTTACCTGCTGTCTCTAAGAGAAAAGTTATAGTTACCTGCTGTCTCTAAGAGAAAGGTTATAGTTACCTGCTGTCTCTAAGGGAAAAGTTATAGTTACCTGCTGTCTCTAAGGGAAAAGTTATAATTACATGCTGTCTCTAAGAGAAAAGTTATAGTTACCTGCTGTCTCTAAGAGAAAAGTTATAGTTACCTGCTGTCTTTAAGCTCCTCAAAGCAGGCTTCAACAGCGCGTAACCGTTGACCTCTCTGATATCTTGCAAAACGAATGTAGTTAAACACTTGCAACTGGTGATGCTCATTAATACCCAGCTCCGCCTGAGAAGTGAAAGTAAAAAAGATATTGCAATTTAGTTTAGTCGATGGATCAACATCACGGCACACGGGTGTAACCCATAAGTGCTCTGTTCTTCTCCTAACTCAAACCTGAGTCTGGAGAAACTCAACTCAGTGCACGAACTCCGTAGCACAGCGAGGATCCTGAAATACTTTGGGTAGATTTTTAACTCGAATTTTGCCCGGGCAGCGCCGTTAGGCTACTCTTTTTCGATTTCCAACTGCCAAGGGATTGTTTACATGCGCAACAATACACACGGGCGTCCGATCTCACTACCCAGAGACCAGGGGAAATTTTATTATTAGAAGTCCACGTGAAAAAATCCCGGTCCTCACCGGGGCATCAAGTTCACATATTCAACATAATCATAATCTTTTTTTTTTGTTCACCCGCTTTTAACTCAAGCGTAGACCACACCCGTGCTATTATTTCTAGTGAACTGGTCTAACTTTTGCAAGTGGATTAGCTTTCCCTATTACCAGAGTCCCTCACCATCAGGCGGATTCACTCCAACTTTAGAGGTACTTGTAATTTACGTCCCCAAGTCAAGGACACGAAGTCAACATTTTAATCAAACCGACCAGTGTAGGGGATGAACCTGCTACCATGGCATCATATGTTCAGTTGTGTGTATGTATTTATTAACTGATGAAGGCTAGTCGCAGCAACATCCTGTATTTTTTGTAATTCTGTTCTGTAAAGCTGCATTACTTTGTGTTATTTTATATTGTTTACCATGGCATCAGCACACCGGATGTTTAAGTATGAGCTCTTATCCATTTGATCATGGTGACCGCCATCATTATCATCATCAAGTGCCCTGCTGGCTGGCGTGGGGGATGATCCTTCTCCATATCTTGAGACCTCCAGCAGCATGTATCAATTTGTGCGCTGGCAGCCTACCATGCCATGACACAAGGCTGGTAATATGAAGTCACAATGGACTCAGAAAGTTTAGCATGGTCGACAAATAGCAGGAAGATGTCAGGCGGATGTATCGGCTGCAAGGTGCAAATATTGCAGCTCTGAATTAAACATATACATAAGAACGTCAAGGCAAACAGAGAAGATGGAGAAGGAGAATGGGGGAAGAAGAAGGAGGAGGAGGATAGAAGAAGGAGGAGAATGATCAATATAAGAAGGAGAAAAAGGAGGAGTAGTAAGAGAAAAAGGAACAGGAGGAGAAAAATGAGAAGGGGTAGTAGTGCTGAAGTAAGAAGAAGAGGAAGGAAAAAGAAGGATCAGAAGATAAAGGGTGAGAAAAAAAGGAAGAGGAGGAGGCAGGAGTGCCAGAAATGGTGTCAGAGCAGGAGGAAGAAGAAGAAATCCCATTTGAAATTGGAGTAGTCCTGTCTTTTAATGTCCACCTCAAAAACTGCCAGATTGAAATCCTATAGAGGATGACTCTGTCAGAGGAAGCAAATGTGGTCATACTCCCCTGTGATATCTCATAGTGGATCAGCTGCTAAGTTGTACTGAAAAGGTGGGTGGATGGGTGAGAGAGAGGGAGAGGGGGGAGAGGGGGAGAGAGAGGAAGAGAGAGAAGGGGAGAGAGAGGGAGAGAGGGGGAAAGAGAGGGAGATGGAGAGAGAGGGGGAGAGAGGGTGAGGGAAACAGAGAGGGATGGAGAGAGGAAGGGAGAGAGAGAGAGGAAGAGAGAGAGAGAGAGAGAGAGAGAGAGAGAGAGAGAGAGAGAGAGAGAGAGAGAGAGAGAGAGAGAGAGAGAAGGCAAAATGAAAAATAAAGTTTAGAGGTCCCATGTTCAAGTTATGCGCACCTGTTTTCCACCCTTATCCGAGAAGGGTAGGTACCCGACCTCACTACATCAGAGCAGAGATCAAGGTGGGGTGTAATAACAACAATTGGACAAATTCCCAGCCCTTACTGGGATCGAACCGGGTACCTTCTGTGCCTGAGGTGGACACTGTAATCTCTCAGCTGTAGCTCCCCCATGTAAACACGTATTTATATTCTTCCGGTCCAACAAAGATGATAGGCAGTTGAGCTGAAGGCCTCTATAGTGTTTATGCTTGTGGCTATGGTTTGTTTACACACTTTCCTCAGGTTTGACTGGTAGTGCATGTTTCCGTCGCCCTGATACTGAGCTGAGTGTGTGGAGCAACACTGTGAGCTGTAAATTTTGTGTGGAATGCTTTTACATCTGTCCATGGTTGTTTGTAGCATGAGCTGCATGTTCAAAACATGGCACCTGGCCAGCCAGTCGCTGAACTAACTAAGTTGCCTCATGCAGTAATGTGTGGCTGCTGGTTTTCTAGTGACTGCCACTTCCATCGATGATAAACTGTATTTTTTGTGGCAGACTATTATTGTGTTTGCATTCTGGAAGCGGCATTATGCATAATATACCTGTGCAGGCTGTTGGTTTGTCGAGACTCTTGTCTGTTCCATTATTCACACGGGGCGGTGAGGAGCATTTTGTGCAATATTCACTGGCATAGGAACAGAGCATAATGGGGCGACCCTTTGCCACGAAGTTGGAGCCGTGACTAACTAACTTATATTCATATTTGCGCATAGCTTGGGGACAAGGTTCGCAGTCTTTATTTATTCACCCAATTACTTAGGTAATGACTGCCTATAAGATGTTGAAACAGGTGGTGCAAACATCTGCAATGGATGTATGGACGTCTGACTGGCACCTGACCTTCTTGACAGACGATAGTTTGCTTGCTTGCGTTCGCTGGCTGTGAACTCCAGCGTGAAGTATGTTGGATGAAGACATCCTGATGTCCAACATCAGTGTGATGTCATACTGGACCCGAGGTTTGCGTGAGTATCCGTTGTCCCATGGCTGGCTTAATGGTGTGCAGACTGGTGGTTCCTCGCCGTGCATGCAGATAATCTCCGACTTCGGAAGAATCAGCGATCCTACTACATTAGTCTGGACCTTGAAGGGACCTGTTGCCCAGGACGCATGAATAGGACGTGTTAATAGGTCTTGGCCAGTATAAAACCTGGCCCTGGTGCCTTGGAAACAGCTCTGCATCCCAGACGATAGTTTGTAAAATGGAGATATACCTCTCCATAACACAAAGTCTGGGCTGAGTTTAGAGACCATGTGTTGCCCATGCAACGTGATCTCTCTCTCATCCTGTCTAGTTTACTCCAGAGGAAAGATAACAGCAATACATCTGGACAAGACAAGCTGCAGAAGCTGTCGTATCAGCAAAGCAATGCTCTGACTATCCGCCTATTGGAGTTACCATCCTAGACCAGTTGCCAACCAAGACTTAGGGCCTGGTCTGTCTTGCCATGACATTTAGTCTTTAGGATGCATTTCCTCGCACTAGGGCTAGGGTGAAGCTTGTACCCTCCCTATTGTACTCCTCCGCCCGAAACTGTTGGCACAATGTGGGGTGTCGGGTTTGGTGAGTGCCACCTAACATTCAGCGCTAACAGAAAGCAGGTAGTACCATCTACTGTCATACAATGTTTGCGGGATATCTGCATCAATGTTTCTGATGTTCGTGTCAAAATGTGTTCAAAATGCTTTGATGATGATAATGTAGTTGATGGGTGTAAGGGCTTTTAAGAAGCTCACAGTGAAGAGAAACTTCTGAAAGTTATAGGAAATTAATGAGAAGTCAACATTTTAGTCCAGCCGATTAGTGTAGAGGTTGAACCCGCTACCCCCACCATCAGAGTACCAGAAGTTTAACAGCAAGTGCTCTTATCCTGTTGGCCATGCTGACATCTATGGCTATGATTGTTTGTTACAGAAGAACAGCTTCAGTGAACAGCTTCAGTGCACAGCTTCAGCGAACAGCTTGTGAAGCTAAAGCGTGTTGCCCAGAGATTATGTCCTTAAGATGAGAACACTATTTTGAAACACAGAGAATACAATGTAGATCTTCATATTTGTTTCAAATACTACAGTCAGGTTTTCAACTTATTTCAACATCAGATATTATGGAACATCAGAGGAAAAGTTTTCCAGCAAATCTGATCCACTTTAATTGAAACACTGTTTCACTAACAAGCCGCCATCAGGATAGATGTGAACCATCAAACTGGTTGAAGTGCAAAGTAGTAAGGTAGCTTAGCACTCTCATATCATACCTGTTAACAATCTACAGAGAAAATGTAATCAGAAGAGTGCCGTTTACAAGTGATTAAACCTTCGACAATTTTTATCCAGCTGGCATGCTACACGCTGAATGGTATGCATAATTCAGGTGTCGCAATTTGTGAGCATTTTCTGGATATTTTCTCCAGGACACTCTTCTGTGGTTGGAAATAAACAAGCAGACAGATTGTTGCATCATTGAGGGGTGATTTGATGCATGATAAGGCAGATGTGGTGAAGACCCTCTGGGAGCACGTGTATAATGCAGAAGAACAGATCGAGTATCATGGTTTAGAGAGCATGCGACAGCAGGGGGTGGTCAGAGAATCTGGTAGACTCAGAGGTAAAGCAAGATGGACATACAATCAAATTGTGGTCTACGGCCATCCCACGTTGAAAATACCGGTTCTCGTTCAAGCAACGTCGGGCATGGTTAGTACCTAGATGGGTGACCACTTGAGAACACGTGTTGTAGACATTTTAGTTAATGAAACTCAATCGCATAATGGAACTCAATCGCATAAGTACTTGGTGTGTTGAGGTTGGGGCAATGGTCAACTCAACCCAACAAAGGACAACAGTGACTAGGTTCTCGTTGAATAATCATATCGTCAACACTCCAACACCAACTGTAAATCTATGTTCAGAGACGGTGGAAAGAACGCAGGCAATGAATTACCTGGGGATACGGTTTGATCGAAGCCTTGCTTATAATGAGCACATAGACCAGGTGATGACAAAGGCCAAGCGGGGGTTGGTTGCAATGCGGGTGATGGCGGCAGCAAACTGTGAGCAGCGCCATCTATGTCTTCTATACGAAGGGATGGTCATGTCTGTTTTTGAGTATGCGATGGCAATCCTGACTCTCAGCCATAAGCAGATAGAAAGGATGGAAAGGATACAGAATGAAGCTATGCGCATTATTCTTGGATGTACAAGAGATACAGCATGCAGGGCGATGCGCTACCTTCTTGATTTTCCAACCATTGAAGACAGAATACAAGTCTGCAGAGCTCGCGCCTATCTCAGAGTTAACGCAAACACACAACATCCACTGCATAGTGAAATTATGAAGGTGAAGGGCCGCAGGTTAAAAAGAGGATGGTCATGTGTGTACTTGAGGACTTAGAACCTGGCGAGGAGTGGGTACAAGTGCCAACATATTTCTGCACATCCTTTTCAGTTTGCATCCAACTAGACAGAAAATGCAGACAAGGAAATCCGGCAGCTGTGGAGGCTGGAAGTACAAGCGTTGATTTTCGAGATGCTGTCATTTACACAGATGGGTCGGTCGTCCGACATGTAAAAAGCTCATGGGCCTTTATGGCTCAGGCCGGAGGGAGAATTGTGAAGGAGGACTCTGGTGCTTCTGCTGAGACCACAAGTCATGGCAGTAAGTAAAGCAATAACATGGCTCGAGACACAGACATTCACTAGGGGATCCGAAGAGAATGGTTGCTGTCTCTGGAGCGGTCTCGGCTGGCAAAGGTTAGTTTCATCTTCGTGCCAGGGCATGCGAGAGTACAAGGGAATGAGCGGGCTGACAAGCTCGCAGGTAACGCTACTGTGGAGAGCGGATGACCAGGCTGACATTCTGAATGCTCTACGAGAAGTAAGACTTTTGCGAGACCCAAGTGATGACTGTGAATCTACAACCATGGCCAGACTGCGAGAACAGCAAATTAAAAGAGGGGTGGCCATACAAGAAGGAAGCCAAAGAAGACTGATAAACCAACACAGAACTGGTGTCATTAGCCACTACACGCTGTGGGATTTGCTGAGGAGGGGATCCGAGCACTTATGGACTGAGTGGTTCGACTATGCAATGAGGATGATCTGTCTACTAACTAACTAACTTAGTGATTGAAACAAGAAGATCAGATTGTAACAGGCACCATTAGTAATGGAACTCTACGCTGGCTGTTGAAGGTGAGGACTGAGCAGTTATGGGAATGCCACAAGTGTAATGATGTTGTTTCTTTACTCAACTTAGCTCAGTCTTTAACCATTTATAATTGGTGCAAATTTGCTGTAATTGTTATACTTGAAACATTTCTTTCCTTAACAGTAATTTTTTTTTAAAATCACTGTCACCATCATCGTGTGCCATGCTGGATGAGCCATGGCTGAAAAATGTTACAAGTGAGTGTCTGCCCCAGGTTTATATTAAGTACATAGCAAAAGAAGAAGAAAATTTAACTATACAGGATTCATAATTTTAGAAGAATTTATAAAATGCCACTTCAGTGCTCTCTATCCCTAAACCTAGGATAAACATATAAAACAAGCTTAGCATACTCTGCCACTCAGTTGTGGAACAATTTTCCATACAAAATCAAGGACACCACCAATCACTATACATTCAGTCGCAACCTGTTTGAACACTACCTCACTACAGACTACATGCCCCCTAGAAAAAAAAAACAATAATAATGGTAAATGGTCTCAAATGACAACTAGCCAAAAAACATTCCCATATGTATGGCACGTTGCACCTTCCTTAGGTATTTATAATGCCCATGTTAAAAATTGCCCCAGTGAGTCGTGTATTATTGATTATTTTTCATGCGTTTTAATGCTTATATGTTCTTTTGTTGTCAAAGATTAGCTTAATAAGTGATGTTGAATGAAAGAATAAGTGAATAAGTAAGAATGTGTGAGAGGAAATAGAGGAGAAGGGCAGAATGGCAGACGGGCCTGCGTGCTCAATTCTTAACTCTTGTGAAAATAAAGGTTGTTCATTCGTTCTTTATTTTTTTTTCATTTAAGTTTAAATGCATAGATTTTTTAGCTATTGCGAAATGGTCCATAATTTAATTAATTTGAATCGCAATGATTGCGATAATCCAAAGAACAGTAGAACACTGATTCATTAATTAAAATAACATTAGAAATGATTGCATTTATTACTTAGAATGATTGAAGGCTAGTACATATTATTTTTGTTTGCTTGTATTGTTTTTTTAAAGTTCTACTTCTTTCTCCAGTATTTTATGCGCGCTAATCAATGCCCGTGAATTGATTCCTCATCTCACAAACAAACCCACCATTTTATGGAGAAGGAATCTCTTTTAGTTTACGGATGCGATGTCTTTGCCAGAACGAGGCTGCTGATGCAGCAGTGAATGAACTAATTGTTATAATTAAATTTATTTAAGTCTTTTATGAAAGTATATATAAATAAATAATACTTTCTTGGTATTATTTACTTAAAATTATTTTATTTTACTTGAAACATAAGGATGTTTATATAGGTATGACAGCTTGTTGAAATATGCCAGGTTGGCAGTGAGATTTACTATTCAGAATCCAAATGTATTTCTCAACATGCAAAAGTCTAATAAACTAATAGCAGAAAAGTAAGTAAGTAGTTTGAGAGTCATCAAGTGCAATGTATATCCTACATTCCATGGCAAACTGGGTCTAAAAATATTGGTTCTTAGTAGACAAAGCACCAATCATGGCACAACGCCTATGATGCTATTGACAGATGTAAAATCAGTACTTGAGATGCTCCAGTCTGGGAAATTGCCACTACTACGGTCACTACTACACGTATTTGAACTATGTTTTTTTATAGGCAGCCGTGTGGACAACAATCACCTTCGGATTGATAGGACTGTGAGGATAAAACCATATTCAGCTGCTTTGATGGCTGTCTAGTCACAGGACTATCATTCTGAGCCGGTGATGGACCCTATTATACCTTCTCCTTGATGTTGAACGGATAAGGGGTAATGGTGAAATCGAATCGAAGTTAGGTCACGAGTTCACGGTTCACGAATTCAATTTTTCGGAGACTCCTGTGGGTCGTCGCTAGAGCTTTCCGCGGTGCAATGAAGTCGACCCTGTCGACTTTTAAGCGAAGTTAGGTCACCATACAATGGATACCATCCCACTGTGGAGTACTTGGAAGCGAGAGAGCTGATCGACTAGCTAAGGAATGAGCAATAGACATATACCACCAAAAGAAAAGAATAAGCAAATCAATCAGGAAACCACTAACACAAAACGATTACCACTTTATGTATAGACCAGAGCAAATAAGAGTAAATACTAATGAAGAGTGGATCATTATATTCATCTTCATGTAGGCCGTCATTTGCAGAATGTTGCTCTTATCGCATCCTGCTGAAAAGACTCTGTCGCCAGTTCCTTCGATAAATGTTATGCCCATGATGTCTTTTATGTGATATGTCCCCAGTCGTGTTGGTCTACCGCTGTCTGTTCTCCAAGGGACCATATCTTCCATTACAGTTTAGTTTAAACCACTGTGGTGTTTCATTGCACTTGGGACACCATGTAACCAATACTCCCCAAGACGCGGGAAGGATCCTTCTTTTATTTATAAACTTAAGACAAAAATACAACTTATCATCTTACACTTTTGCCGTCAAGAGTCATGGGGGCGGGGGGGGGGGGGAATAACTGGCGCTCCAGCGCCCGATGGGTGTCACTAGATAATGTTATTCCGTGTGATTGTAGAATGTCTTTGATGTCGTCAATACATTTTCTTCTCGGGCGTCCTTTTGCTCTCGTAGCAGTAGCAGATCTTCTTTGATGTAGGGCCAGTGTGGTAGTTAATGGTGTTGGCATTCTAACGAGCATGACCAAACCATTTGATCTCCTGTCTTTCAATAAATGTGCCACAAGGTGTGTTGATCCCACTATCTGTCTGATAACACTATTTCTTATGCTAGTCTCAGATAGTTAAGTTGGAAGCTCTCTTCTCGCGTCTCATCTCACAGGGGTTGATTTTCCGTAAGTGTGATTTGGATAATGTCCAAATTTGACAGTTGATAGCATAGATTTGGCATGAATATGCTATTTATTATATGCCGTTGTGCAGCTGTAGGTGTATTTGGATGTTTCAGTAGGCCTATGGGTGATAGTTGATATACAAGCACACTTGCTTTTTGACATCTTATTACAAACATACAAAGATAGCGGTACACATTGTTTGGTAGCATAATGCGAAGCCAACAACTGGATCATATTGTAACAACCTTTAGGTTGAAAGATTCAGTGTCAAACAAAAAATACGTTTGGATCAAACGATGGATGACGGAAGATGGAAAGTAAAGGTGTGACAGTTAAGACCTAAAAGTTGTTAATATTATAGCAGATATGTTGTAATTACATATCAAATTAAAGGAGGTTGCTTATGGAAAAACTAATGTTATTGATATTTTAATTGAGACAATACTTCGCAATGACAACATGTCGACGGTATATAAACCCATGGCAGTCACTTAAGACTATTAATCATCCCATGGCACTTAATCAGTTATCGGATAGAGAAACGTAAGATCTGGGGAGGGGGGGGTGCTGAGTGGTCTCGAGGTATGGTGTCCGCCTTGAGTTCTGGAGGTCCTGGGGTCAGGCCACGGTGAGGACCGCGATTTTTTTCACGTGGACTTTTAGTAACAAAATTTTCCCTGGTCTCTAGGTAATGAGATCGGAAGCCCGTGTGGATTGTTGCCCACGTAAAAAAAAAATCCCTTGGCAGTTGGAAATCGAAAAAGAGTACACTAACGGCGCTGTCCGGGCAAAATTTCGAGTATAAAAATTTACCCAAAGTATTTTAGGATATCGCCGGTGCTACGGAGTTCGTGCGGTGGGCTGGGATTTTCCGGACTCAGGCTTGAGTTAGGAGTAGAACGGAACACTCCCCGGGACGGTTAACCCGGTCAAAAAATGCCCGCAGAAGACGGATGTGTCGGCCTAACGGCGCAGGAACGCAGCTTAGCTGTAAATTGGCACAACGTCCGAAAAAACTCTCCGGATGAAAGCAAAAGAAGAAGTAGAAGAACGGTGCACTTATGAGTTACATCCAAGTGCCGTGATGTTGATCCATCGACTAAACTAAACTAAACTAAACTAAACTAAACTAAACTAAACTAAACTAAACTAAACTAAACTATCTAGCAGTGGCTAACACTCAGTTGACCCAAGTTTGAAATTAAATAACTTTGACTCCCAAGTTGACCCAGCTTGAAATTGGTTCACAAGATTTTCCTGGGAAATAAAGGCTGCCGCGGTGATATTGACCACATGACACAAAGAGTGCTGATTGTTCTATAAAAACATGGGATGAGTTGAGATGAGTCAAGAACCAACATAACAGCACTCGGCACATTCCCACAGTGCTCCGTCCTTATCTTCAACAGCAAGCGAAGAGTCCCAATACTAATGGTACCGGTAGCAGTTTGATTACGTGTCCGTCTGGCTTATCTTCGGAGTCCTAAGTATCGACCAGATCATCTGGTAATTCCCTGCAGCACCACTCTCTTTAGGCCGCGATGACCTGTCTGTTGTTCTGCATTATACACACAATCCAAAAAGGGCCTCGATACCCCACCAAGCAGTGCAGACCCAGCCAATCTATCCACCAGCTCGTTTCCCACCACACCAGTATGTCCTGTGGTAAAGATCCAACAGATGCTCTCTATGATTGGTGAATGGAAGCCTGCCACTCTGCCCGAAGAATGTCTGTCTTCACCTTTCTCATCGTACTTTATGAGTCCGTTACAATCACGACGTGCGTGTGCTGTTTGTCCTGCAGCCAGCGGAAAGCTGCTGTGACTACCTCAACCTCCATTCTCAGACTAGATTTTTTGGGTATCATATGCTTGGCTCTCCTGCACCATACACCTCCCACCAACTTTCCCCACAAACCCACAGGCACTTCCTTAAAAATAGGAGATAGCACCACATACCTAATGCTCCTCAAGGGCCTGTAAAATGGTCCTTTACCTTTACATTTTATTCTATCAAGAGAACATTACATTAATATCATCGTCCGCATTAGCTGTAGAATCTGTGTTCATTGCATACTTCTTCATCACATATGTTTGTGTTCGGCGTAATTGCATCGTTTCTGTTTATAACAGAGTGGAATACTTCTCATATCGACCGACACAACCGACTTATTCCCCGAATTTGTTAACCATATTAGTTTTATCGGGTAGTTTAGTTACACACGCCACTGCAGCAGAATAGTGACATAATTTTCGCAATTACATCTATACTTGACGCCTCGCAACAGACCGTCCCAAACATCCGCATGCATGCCATTCGGTCCTAAAGGTCAGCAGCGACAGCAGGTGAGCATTCCTAGTGATGCAAGGATGCTTCCATAAATGTAGAACACGTAATGTTCTAGTACTGGGCAGACATAAGGAATCGTTACACACTAATTGTGTGCAACCGTTGACTTGGTACGTTGATAATCATCATACAGTGAGCGGTTCGACAGCTGTTGTCTTCGTATGAGGGTCCTGGTTATTAACGTCTGTTGGTTTTCTCTTTGAGTAACTTGTTCTAAACAGTGCACCAAATCCCGAAAAGACGTGCAGACGTATGTCTTGGTTTTATATGTACTCTAGGAAGTACTGAGATGTGGTCGGATGAGACTTTGCACTAGCGAAACACTGCAATATTGTCGGATTAGACGTCCACCACAAGAAACACTGTGGTGTCTTCGGGTTATACTTTCCACTTCAGGAAAATGCGAGCGCGGTAAGCTTTCATTTGATGACCAGCGAGGTACCCTCCTCCCCCAGGCAAGGGTTTTTTCCCCCGTAGCACCGAGTCTCCTCTCAGTAGCAGACTTTTAATTGACATCTGCACTGACTTTTAACCGATTGGGGCACTTTTTCGGTAGACCTCACGTACTCATAATTTAGGGGCGACCGATAAGTGCCAGAGAGGCATTATTTCCGAGATCCTCCGCCAGTTCGGTTAAGGACTGCAATGGCTACATATCCATGGTGAACGACGATGGCGTATGGTAGAGGTCTTGTATGGGGTGCCATAAAACCAGCACAGAGATCCTTGGCGCTTGAGTTGAGGTGCATGATAACCCAGCACAATGGTTGTATATTCATATTATTGATAAAAAGTACATAAGCCATAAACAATATGTTGCACGATTCATGGCCTGGCATATTTCACTGTACTTCGTCCTGTGCACTTGCTGAGTAATATATAATATAAAGTGAATAAATGAATAATACTTAAGGTGATACACTTAAAAGCAGATAGTCAGATTCACATCTATTATCATAGAGGTCATTTCAAACTTAACAAGCAGTATGCACCTGACGAGACGCAGCTGAAATATGCCAGACAATAAATCGTGCAACATATTTGTGGCTTCCGTGTTTACATTCATCAAGGGAATACATTGCTTTGATTAATGAAATAACGGTATTACGTTGTCGGATCGTTCGTTGTAGCATACTCAACTGTGTATATATATATATATATATATATATATATATATATATATATATATATATATATATATATATATATATATATATCCATCCATCATGTGCCATGCCGGTAAGCGTGGGCGGTCATGTTCTGCCATCTCACTCGATCAACAGAGTCGTGGATCAGTTCCGTGTTTCTGTCTCGACCATGCCACAAGGCCAAGCCATCCAGATACTTGTTTCTATGTCTTCCCCTTGGTCTGTTCCCCTCGATCTTACCAGTTGTCACCAAGTTCTCCAAATCATTTCTTCTCATAACATGCCCAAAAAATTGTGACTGTCTACGTCTAATGTCTCTGATCAGTTTACAATCTTCATTTGTTTCTTGAAGGAATTCTTGAATATATATATATATATATATATATATATATATATATATATATATATATATATATATATATATATATATATATATATATATATATATATATATATATATATATCACATACACACGCACGCACGCACACACTTACACACGCTCACACATACACACACACTCACTCACACTCCATTTTATTTTCATGGCTGTGATAATTTGCCACAATTAAAAATTTAAAAGTAGCAAAAATTAACCAAACACTGTTGACTGTACCACGTCTAGCGTCCGAGTGATTTAGTCCAGAAACATCCTACAATTCTAGAAGCCAGTTTTGACATTTCTTCCGGCCATCCTGGCCACCGCTGGCAAATATTGCGTCACTAGGCATTTGCCCCGTTCTACTCTTTTCAAAATGAATACCGGAGGTAGGAAAGCATGTGAACCTGAAGCGAGTTATTGATGTGTTTTTTTAGTTGCCTCCATTTTATTTCACAATACACAAACGTTACTTTAGTATAAGTATATCATTTTATTGTTTGATTAATCATCTCAGATGTTTTAATTTACCGCGCGAGTTTTAACAACACAGTTATTGTGCGCGATCTTTGGTACTGAGTGAACTCTCAGGTTTTCCCCCATTTTGTTGGCCACGTTTTCGAGTCGGGGAAGCTTGGACACAGTTTTAGCGCAGATTTTATTTATATTACTTGTTTTGGAAACCAGAAGTTGTCAGCTGTTATCGTAACTGATGAGTATGTGTGTATGTTTGTTGATTATTTCCATAGTTTTATGCTAGTATTGGTGAAATAGTGCAGTTCTTCTTATCCGGGTGCAGACGGCACGGAACTATCTTAAAAAAATTACCGTCTCCAGTTTTGACTTATGACGGTTGCCGTACCCGTACTGTCCTTTGGGGAACAATTAATATTATCTGTTACAAATTGTGTAATGTTTAGCTGATAAATCAATATACCCTTACACGATTTAAAATATTACATTTTATTGTAACTCTATCACTTGATTTTAAAAAATGTGGGTGGTAGCTTTATTTACATTTTATCCCTAAGTCACAGTGGCTTGCTTTGCCGACTGTCGTGGGTTATCATGCCTCTCATCTTATCTCTAACAAATTACACATGTATCAGTTTCTGTGCTGACACTTAAAAGTGTCACGACACGAGGCTGTTATTTTCATGTCTTCCTCTGTTCATAAATTTTTCCCGTTGTCACAGGGTGCATAATGTTGCCAAAACATGGCTATTGGCTTTTCTTCTGGTGATAAGTTGTCTTTGTGTATCTAAGCCTCTTTGAAAACATTTAGATTCCTTAGACTGTCCAATGAGTTTTCAGCATTCGTTTATAAAATCACATTTCTGAGGTCTTGAGAGATTTTTTGAATGATTGTTTAATTTAAATATTGAGCACAACCCACTACTGGCAACGCCGATCGCATTCCGGCACAAACCTAAGGCCTATCCACGTCATGGAAGCACTATACTCGAGTTTCGCCCTCGTTTGAGCTCGTCAGTAGTGCATATCCCTGACCGGATCCGGAAACAAGCCCCGGATCACGCGGGGGCATCCGAAATTTCAAATCCCGAAACAACCAAATAATCGATTGTTTAATTGTCCAAGATGCAAAGCTGTATCCACATTTTATCATCATTCGTAACTATGGGTTTCAGCATGGGTGATACACTATGGGTGTATCATTAAAACTAGTTCTATGTAGCATACAAGAATTCACTTGTAGAGGCATATTTTGCTGCATTTCGTCCTGTGCACTTGCTGAGCTATTATTTATCATATGAAGTGAATAAATGAACAATACTTAAGCTGAAACCCATAGTCACGGATGATGATGAAATGTGGAGTATCTATTCTAAAGGTAATTTCAAATGTAACACGTATGCACCTGACAAGATGCTGCAAAATATAATATGCATTTTAACATTTAATTGTAAGGTGAATTCTTCAGTCATTTTATGAATTCAGCAAAATCAGGTATCTTTATTTCACCACAGTAGGTCAAGCAGTTTTATTTTGAACCTATCTAAGATGACATAATCGTTTATGCAAGTTGTAACTGTTTTCTTGTGATGCTCCGGTATACAGTCACATAAAGAAAAATAAAATATAGCTACATTTCAAAATTCCCTGCTTTTGTCTTCTTAAGGCGTACTGAGTTAATAGTAATACTTCCTTATTTTGTATGATAAATTTGTTTTCATGGTATTGTAGTGTATATAGTGAGGCTATTTTCATGCATAATTTTTAGAACAAGTAGAATCTCTTGGAACATATTTTATGTACATGGAAAACAAATCAGGGATTGCATAATCTACCATCTGTTGAAATCCTATCAATTCATTGATAGAGACAATGTATTCCATAAAATGGAGGAATGCTACGATTTGCTGAAGCAGTTGCTATTCATATGACCAAACCATAGTTTTGTAAACAAATATGTGGTAGTAAGTCTGATTAAATTGTGATTGATAGTTTAAATTACAGTATATATTGTATATTTCAGCTTGAAATTTCATAGTTTTGCTTTGTTGTATGAATTCTGCAGTATATGTCTGAGATGTAGTAAAATACATCAGGCAGCAAAATGTGCAACCTAATATGTCGTCATTATTCAAATCACGAGAAAACATTATTTTGAATTTATTTATTCTTTATGTGACTTTATAATCCAGCACATTGACATATTCCAAGATCATTTCTAAATATGTACTTCTGACAGTTTCTTTTTCATGTTATGTTTTGAAAACAGATCCTCCACACGAAGATGTGCCCAAGGCCACCACTACAGGTGGAAAAGGTAAATGAAAAGACAATTTTCTGTAGAAAATAGTGTGTTGGTTGTCTATTCCTGGTAGCCAAATATCACTCTGTTATGAATGTGCAGGTCCTTTGTAGCTCATTCAGGTACCAATTGAGGAATGTGGCATGCATGTATGGTCAGTAAAGGATCATGTAATGAGGTGTATGAGACCAGCCCTGTATTTTTAAACTAATTACTGCTCTCTGAGTGATGTGGTCAATATCACACTGGTTGCTTTTACCTCCCCGGAACTTTCCAGATGTCAGTGAAAAAAAATATCACCGACGATTTTAACACATACCACCTGACAAGCAAGAGTGCTAGTTATTGTATTATCGTGGCTCACACTTACATATATTTAAAAAAAAATAAATGTTCTTAACACTTTAGATGTTGCAAGAGGTCATAATATACTGTGAACCGATAAGACAATTCTGACACTATTAACAGCAATGTATCTGTTCACATGCAGTAACTGAGTTTGTTGATTGACAAGCCTGTTCGTGCATTTACAGTGCATCTGTACACAACTGATACAGAAAATTCTTACAATAATGTAAATATCACTCCAGTACAGTGACTGAGTGCCAGTCTCTGCGGCGAAGGGGTTATGGACGTGATTTGTGATACCACATACCCACGTTTGAAACACAGCTGCTCGTGATTTGGCAGCAGACCGCGTTACGCTGGTTATTTATGAAATGGGTGCCTGTCATTTAGAAAGCAATAGCAAACTACTGAACATAAACTTGGAAAGACAGCAGCAGCAAAAAATGCTGGTGTTGACTGCAAACATCCTGTAATGGACTTTTAACAGTGACTGAATTTGGTGTTGATTGATGTCTGAAATTGAAGCGCTGCTGTTTTTGTAACCAGTCCAATCTTCACCGTGAGCTGTTGCATTCGACCTTTAAGCATTGATTCGTCTGAAAGTCAGCTGACATTCCAGTACTAAAAGTCACTTGCATGTTCTTTGCAGGATGATGCAGTCAACTCTGTCATTTAAAGCCTGTTTGTGATTTTGTAGACAATTTTACGTTCAGTAATTTCCCATTGCTTTCTGAATGGCCGGCACTCATTGTGAAAATCAACACAAAGTGATCTGCTACCAAATTTCCTGCGACTGACTTTGAACATGGGCTGTCGGATTTGTGAGACTGCATTTACTACCCCTGAGCTACAGATGTCAACATCCCTATGCTTAAAAACACCCACATATATTACAGGATTGATACTGATTATTCCTAAAGGAAATATTATTGTACGTAATCCGTCCTCCTGAATAAGACACATCAGTCTTGATGCTTGTGGCTGGTGTGTAAGAACGGGAGGCTCATTAAATCAGACGGCTGACCTTGTTACTGTTCACACTGGTTTGTGGGCATGTTCAGTCAGCTATCCAACAAGTCTTACAATGTCACAAACATAAAAGGCTTATTTTGTAAATTCACATTGAACTGCTACAAATTGTATGTTTAACAACGCCAAGCTTGCTATCTTTGTGACTCTATGTCCTAAGGTATATGAAATACATATCCTGGTTTGTACCCCCAGGAAGGTTAACCCGGTCAACAAATGCCCGCAGAAGTCGGATGTGTCAGCCTAACGGCGCAAGAACGCAGCTCTGCTGTAAACAGGCACAACGCAGTCACATCCGAAAAAAAAAATCCGGATGAACGCAGGAGGGCGTAATCCCATACATACATTCAAGGAAGCATTATTGTGTGTAATTCTTATACATACATTCAACTCTCGTATCATAAATCACAGGGTTGATACTGATTATTCCTAAAGGAGGCATTATTGTATGTAGTTCTTATACATACATTCAACTCTCACATCATAAATCACAGGATTGATACTGATTATTCCTAAAGGAAATGTTATTGTACGTAATCCCTATATACATTCAAGGAAGCATTATTGTATGTAATTCTTATACATACATTCAACTCTCTTATCATAAATCACAGGGTTGATACTGATTATTCCTAAAGAAAGCATTATTATATGTAATTCTTATACATAATTCTACTCTCATATCATAAATCATAAGATTTATACTGATTATTCTTAAAGGAAACATTATTGGACGTAATCCTTATATATGCATTCAGCTGTCAGTGTTAAAAAGAAACAAGACATTTAATAGATGGTTATAATGTTATATGTAACGAATTGAATGATGTGTGATTAACCCACCATTGTCTTATTCTGTCTTGTAGGTAAAAAGAAGAAGAAGGAAGGGAAGAAAACCCTGACTTTGGATCAGTTCTTGGCTCAGGATGATGGCTACTCCGAGCCCAAAAGTACCAACTGGGCTATTCTCTCTGAAAACCCTGATGGTGGTAAGTGCCGTGGGATGTTAATGTACACAATCATTTTGACAGTGTTGAGTGTGAACACAAGTATTTTCTCATAGGAATAATTTGTGTGTGTTGATTAATAAGATTAATTTGTTTACAAATAATTGTTTTGAATGTTTTTCTTATAAGAATAAATTGTGTATGTTTGTGTTGAAGGTTTTTCTCATAGGAATAATTTGTGTTGGCTTTTCTAATAGGAATCATTTGTGTACAAATAATTTTATTTAACGTTTTTCTCATAAGAATAATTTCTTTAAGATTAATTGTGTTCAATGTTTCCCATAAAAATAATTTTTATATTGTTTTGTTGAATATTTTTCTCATAAGTATAATTTGTGTACAGTTAATTGTATTTAACGTTTTCTCATAAGAAGAATTCATGATCAATTGTATTGATATTAACTGCATTGTAAAGAATGTTTTTCTTTTCCTCAGATGATTACGATGCCCCCACGAAGTTTGACAGGTCTATGCTGCCTACTGCCCCGAAGGCAGCATTGGGCCCCAAAGTGGACCTCTCACAGATACCAAAGGATGGGCCATTTTCTGCGTATGTTGGGAACATACCGTATGATGCCAAAGAGAGTGATTTAATGCAGTTTTTCTCAAAGCTGGATGTAAGTTTCCAATCTTATGTTTTCTTACTAAACAGTCAAATCAAGGACCTTTTTACACACTTACGCTTAGATTGAACCCGTGATCTTCTATGCCAGGGAAAACACCACAGCTTCTCAGCCTTTCCTTCAGCAGATCCTGCATATATCAGTACTGGGAGTTCTGTGCTTGCCTGGGTACTGACCAAGTTCCCTGATCAGTCTTCTCACTCTCAGCCTTGCCTTCAGCAGATCCTGCTAATATCAGTACTGGGAGTTCTGTGTTTGCCTGGGTCCTGACCATGATCCCTGATCAGTCTTCTCACTCTAAGCCTTGCCTTCAGCAGATCCTGCATTTATCAGTACTGGGAGTTCTGTGCTTGCCTGGGTACTGACCAAGTTCCCTGATCAGTCTTCTCAACCTTGCCTTCAGCAGATCCTGCATATATCAATACTGGGAGTTCTGGCCTTGCCTGGGTACTGACCAAGTTCCCTGATCAGTCTTCTCAGTTCCCCGGAGGCTTACGTGGGCCGTATTTTGATGATGATGCATAAGAACATGAGTTACTAAGGGGAAGATCAGAGAGCCATCAATCAGTGTAACTGGCAAATGAAATAATAGCCATGGAATGCTGCTGGTATACTTCTTCTTCCTCCTTCCTCTTCTTCCTTCTCCTCCACCATTTACCCCAGTGAAGTGTTCGGGGAGGGGGGAGGGTTTAAAGATCTTTTATGTGTTCTTCTCTTTCTAATGCTCTTTATAATTTGGTATTCATTTCTCAAAAGTTCTTGATACCATCACATCTTTTATGTTGTCGTCCCCTCGACAAGTGCCGACTTCCACTTCAAGTGATGTAAAATGGTCTTTTACTTGGCTTATAGTGTCATTATTTTGAATGGTTATAACCAGGGGTAGAAAAATCCAGGAGCCTGGTCGTTATGGAACCTGGGAGTCTTTACCTGACACCTAATTTTCTTTTGTTTTCTTGGCCCGTGTTTGCAAAAATAAACATGCTGGCTCCTGAATTATGTTCAATTGTTTTCTACCTCTGGTTATTGTAAAGATATATAATATCGATGACATATAGAAGATAATATTGATGACATGCAGAAGATAAATAATATCGATGACACATAAAAGACAGTTATTACAGTATATTTTAAAGATGTATAGAATAAGTTGTCTATGAGATGATGACTGTGAAGCCAGTGAGGTTCCTATCCTGACAACCACACAGCCTGAGTTTGGTGTGCTGTGTTGGTTGTACGAGGTAGGGATATAAATGTGGGATACCACAGGTCACACGTACTAGAGTACCTGGTCGTATGATGCCAGGTTTCTCAATCAGTGTGATTACATTTACATATCTCAGGCTGGTCCGTCTCTGGAGTGTCTGCAAATCTTCTAGTGTGGTTTCAGTATTGGTGTTCAGCAATTGCTTATTTTGTGCTTCTCTGTGACATAGTTCTTAAGGACTGTTTTAGTGGGTGTTGCTTTGCACACAATAAACAAGAAACCTAAGTTGAGAAATTTCTAGTAATTTTTTTGTTGCCCTTTGCCACTCTAATGCTGCATGTCTGTACTGACAGTTTTTTTTTGGTCTGGTAGCTATTGTGATGTGATCTCTGACTTCTTTTGTTTACTTGAAATTTGTCTGTAACTGCAGTGTTGTCTCTTGAATGAATTTGTCTTTTTAGTTCACTCAATGGTCCAGAGTTATCTTCCACTTTTTTTCCCCTTGGCCAGAAGGTGATCTCTAACCACTCTCGGGCACTTTAGGATATAATCATATGCTCTGCCAACCGCCATGGTCGTTCAAGTCTTTCCACAGATCTAGGTGCTTGGTGTTCTGGATTAACTCTGCAGATCATGTCTCCATGCCAGTCTGATGTCCATCCAGCATCATTTCTCTCGGGATGCCTCTGCCTTTTCTCCCAGTTATCTTCTCAGTGGTCACAATATTTCCTTCTAGGACGTAGTCTACAGGAAATGTAGTGGATCTCTTTGCACATATTACCCAGACTAAAAACTATAATAGAGATGTAGCTATGCTAGCGTTAATGATGTCATTAAGAATGGTAGTTATGATGACATATAATATATATATATATGTATAATGTAACAAAGTCTTAAGATGTGAATCCAGTGAGGTTCCTATCCTGACAACCACACAGCCTGAGTGTGGTGTGCTGTGTTGGTTGTACGAGGTAGGAATACCAGTGTGGGATGCCACAGTTCACACGTACTAGAGTAACTGGTCATATGAATGCCAGGTTTCTCAATCAGTGTGATTACATTTACATATCTGCAGCTGATGGTCAATATTTGAACTGGCTGTAAATCTTCTAGACATGTTCCATCAATAGTGTTCAACAAATGCTTTTGCTGATCAACTTATTTGTGCTCTTCTATGATATAGTCCTCAGGGAATGTTTTGGTGGGTATTCTTTTGCATAAAATAAACAAGAATCTAAATAGCAAAGCTTCTGGAAATTTCTCACCTTCTGTCTGCCTTTGCAGTATTTGTAATGCTGCAAGTCTCTACTGACAGAACTCTGTCAGCAAATGTGTTCTCTGACCACGCTAGTTGTAATTTCTCTAGGATATCACCATTATCATGTTTCATTTGCAACTATTTTCAATGCTGCATGTCTGTACTGCCAGGTCTCTGGTAGCAAATGTGTTCTCTGACCACCCTATTTCTCTCTCCGTTATATCACCATTATCATGTTCCCTTTGCCACTGTTTTTAATGCTGCGTGTCTGTGCTGGCAGATCATTGGTAGTGAATGTGTTCTTGGTCTTAAGATGTAAAGCCAGGGAGGTTCCTATCCTGACAACCATGCAGCCTGAGTGTGGTGTGCTGTTGTTGGTTGTACGAGGTAGGAACATCAAATGTGGGATGCCACAGGTCACACGTACTAGAGTACTTGGTCGTATGAATGGCAGGTTTCTCAATCAGTGTGATTACATTTACTTATCTCCAGCTGATCAAACTTGATTGGCTATGAATCTTCTAATTATGTTTCACCATTAGTGTTTAACAGATGATTTCCCAATTTTCCTGTTTCATTCTTCTCTGGGATATAGTCCTCACGGACGGTTTTAGTGGTTGTTCCTTTGCACACTGTCAAGGAACTAAGCTACACAACTTATAATTTCTCACCTTTTCTCTTTGTCCTTTGCCACTCTTTGTAATGCTGCATGTCTCTACTGACAGAAAATCTGTGTCTGGTAGCGAATGTGTTCTCTGACCACCCTCTCTCTTCTCTAGATCATCATGATGATAATATGCCCTGACAACTGCCACAGGCGTTCATTTCTATACACAGATATAGATCGTTGATTTTCTGGATCAACTACTTAATCATATTTCTCTATGCCACAACCTGTCCACTTAGCATCATTGCTCTTGGAATGTCTCTGCCTCTTCTCCTATTGATCTTTAGTCTTCAGGAACTGCAGTTGGCCTTCTTGTGCACATGTTACACAGTGAAATTAAGCTGTAATATGGTGTAATAACTTTGATCTTAAGGTCAGTGTAACTGACTGACTGGCATCTTCTCGTCTTGACAGGTGATAGTTTGTAGAATGGAGCTACACCTTTCCATAGCACAAAACCTGGGCTGAATTTAGAGACCGAGTGTTACTAGTGTACACACGTGCACTGTCTGTTTAATATCTTTCACAGGAGTTACACGTATCTGTTTTTATTTTCTATTAAAGTTATGTTGTTGATAATACTCTATATGATAGTTAATGTTACACATGTAGTCATGTTGAATGGTTTATATGATGTTGAATGTAAAGCCGGTGAGAAGGTTCCTATCCTGACAACCACACAGCCTGAGTGTGGTGTGCTGTTGTTGGTTGTACGAGGTAGGGATATAAATGTGGGATGCCACAGTTCACACGTACTAGAGTACCTGGTCGTATGAATGCCAGGTTTCTCAATCAGTGTGATTACATTTAATTAACTCCAGTTGGTCAATATATGTAAATCTTCTAGATATGTTTCGTCAATAGTGTTCAACAAATGTTTTCGTTGATCAACTTCTTTTGTGCTCCTCTGTGATATAGTCCTCCGGGAATGTTTGGTGGGTGTTATTTTGCATACCGTCTACAGGATTATAAACTGCAAAGCTCCCCGGGAAGGCTAACCTGGTCAGCAAATGGCCGCAGAAGTCGGATGTGTTGGCCTTAAGGCGCAGTATGCAGAAAACAGACACAACACACTCACACCCGAAAAAAGACTCCGGATGAACGCAGAAGAAGAATTGCAAAGCTTCTGGAAATTTGTCACCTCTTCTGTCTGCTGTTGCAGTAGTTGTAATGCTGCATGTCTGTACCAACAGATCTCTGTCTGGTAGCGAATGATTTCTCTGACTACCATAATTCTATCATCGTTATTTCACCATTATTATGTTGCTTTTGCCACTCTTTGTAATGCAGCATGTCTGTGCTGACAGATCTTTGGTAGTGAATGTGTTCTTAGTCTTAAGATGTAAAGCCAGGAAGGTTCCTATCCTGACAACCACACAGCCTGAGTGTGGTGTGCTGCTGTTGGTTGTACGAGGTAGGAATATCAAATGTGGGATGCCACAGTTCACACGTACTAGAGTACCTGGTCGTATGAATGCTAGGTTTCTCAATCAGTGTGATTACATTTACATTTCGAGTTGGTCAGTCCTTACGCTGTCCTCAATGTTGAAAATATCTGTACTGATGGTTCTTTATTATGCTGTGTAAGCATTTGAGCCTGGAAGAAATCGTTTGTTGCTGTAACAAACACCGTCTGAAACTTAAAATTCAGGTTCCTTACATAGATTTAATTAGTATTCTAGTAATGATCTAAACATGCTGGTGGACTGAGATGGTAGCAAGTAGGAATGTCATCAGCAAAGTGATAACACCGGTGCTTGTTGGCAAGGCACATACTGATGATGAATGATGTGAAGCTTAAACTTTGAAAGTAATGGTCTCTTAGGAAGACCATGACTATGAAAGTAATTAGTGGGGATTCTAAAAGTAATGTTTAGTTACAGGTGAATCTGAAAGTAATGGTCTATTAATTAAGCTTGTCTTGTCTAATGATATCTAACCAATAAATCATGCTACTTTATTTCTGCAAGGTGGAAATGGTGAGACTCATTTATGATGGTGGAAGACCCAAGGGGTATGCCTATGTGGACTTCAAGAACAGGGATTCACTGTTGGAAGCTCTTTCATATCACGATAAGGTAAGCTCTGGAATGGCACGTCCCCGGGAAGGTTAACCCGGTCAACAAATGCCAGCAGAAGTCGGATGTGTCGGCCCAATGGCGCTGTAAACAGGCACAACGCAATCACGTCCGGAAAAAAGAACCGTATGAACGCAAAAGATGAAGAAGAATGGCACGTCATAATAAAATAGTACCATAGCCAGTGGTAGTTTGTGTTTATCCATTATAAGGCAAGTTTTTCAAAGTGTTAGTTCCTAAATGCATTAGCTGGTAAGAAACATAGTGAGGAGTTGAACGTCTACTGCTGTCATTGTTACAGTTGGAAATGTGTGAACATTAGTTTTCGATAAAAAGAATACATGTGTTGTAAAATATACAGAGTAAGATATATGTGGAAATATGGAACAGCTGGACAACAAATAACATATTCCACAGCCTGGGTTATATGTTGTTAATAGATGAGGCCGTGATAAATTATTAGTTGTGATTATACAAGTTGATAAATGCAAATTATTTACACAAGAGGCCAGTCAAATTGCCCTGACCAAACCACAAGCAGTAAGCACATGATTGTAATGCTACAAGAATGAATGCTGTTTTGCTAGGTGAAATGAACTTGCTTCATCGATGTTGGGAATTGATTGTAGATACGTTGGACACAACTCTTTGTTTGGGAAAGTAGACATGTTTGCTATTCATCAGGATGAATGTTATTTAGCGTGTAAATAAGTCATGTACGTGTAGTTGTCCACGGTAGGGAATATTTTGACAGGCAGGGACAGATGTGTGTGGTGGAGATGTGCACAAAACTCCAGAGACTGCTGTCTGCATTTGTGTGTGGTATTTCACACAAAACCCTATCGTACACCAGGACAGTGCAACCATCCATCCATTATTTTCCATGCCGATAAGCTTGGGCGGTCATGATTCACCATTTCACTTGATCCCAGAGTCATGGATCAGCCAAGCTATCAAGGTATTTACTCTCCTTGTTCTCTTCCCCTCGCCAGGTGTCACCAAGTTCTCCAATTTATTTCTTCTCATAACATGCCCAAAATATTGTGACTGTCCGTCTAATTTCTCTACTCAATTTACAATTGTCATTTGTTTCTTGTAGGACTTGGTCATTGGTTTTTCTATCTGTCCATGGTATTCTTGACAGTGCAACACCTTTCAAAATATAAAATGACAACCTGAGTGCCTTTGCTTTCTAGAACACTTCCCTCGTACTCATTTGTAGGCTGGGTTATTTGGACGCTCATATCATAAAAAAACATTCCTGCCTCTTGGAAATCAAATGAATTACAACCAGACAGCAGTAAGTGTGATAGCTGCTAATGCTCAATTATGGCCACAAAATCATAAGACTATATGCTCATTCTCTGCAGTGTTTGCTCAATTTGTTTCACTTGCCCCATAGTTTCTTTTCTTCTCTCAAATATATGTTTTAATGCGTATCTGTTTATTTGCAGGAATATATGGGTCGTGCCATACGTGTCGATTTGGCAACAGAGAAGAATCAAGATACACGGGGTGGCCGTGGAAATGAGCCGGACAGGACTGAAGGGGATTGGAGAAGGCGCAATCCTGATTCAGACGGTGAGTGTGTTATCTTTTGGTTGGTTGATTGGTTGTGAGTCATTTAGAAGAATTGAGTGTGAACTTGATTGACATTCAAGTTCCCGAAGCCCTTGAAAAGGGAGAACATCTAAAGAGGAAAAGTTTGTGTACGGACTTATCTCCCAGCCGTGCCATCTCCACTTTTTTTTCCCCGTATTCAGACTAGCAATAAGTAGAGTACAAGTGTGGTACTGGAACTTCACACATGCTGAACCATTTTAGGATGTAAGCATGCGATGGGTTCACTGGCTGGGATTAGGTCTTGGTTGGTAATGTGTCCACCACAGGTGTTAGATATGTCCTTGTCAACAGATTTCAACCTAGTGCTCAACGGGGCAGTGTTCAATACAAAGCTCAAAATCAATACACGGCTTCAAAATGCTGGTGATAAATTGCTCTAGAGGAATTTAAAGTAGGATAGGAAACATATTAAGGAAAGTTGATAATGGTCTAACTAAATACCCTTTCTCTGGATCCCATAAAGAAAAAGAGTTTGGGGAGACCTAAAAACATAGGTAGATGAGAATTAGAGTCAAATACTATGGAGAGAGCTGCAGGAGAGGATTAAAGATAGGACGACTTGGTGCGAGTTGGTTGAGGCGACTATGCTCCATTGGGGGAAATAAAAGCCAGAAGAAGAAATATAGTTTAGTATGAATACCAGTAACAGCAGCACAAGATGATTAACATTTTATGGGCAGAGCAGAACAAATGATTATTTACAATTGATTATGCAACCACATGTTTACAAACTCCAAGATTGGCGAATCAAGCATGTGCACATGTGGATTGCCACTGCAGACGGCAGATTACATACTCCAAGACTGCTTTGAATACCACAAATCTAGACAAACTTTCTGCCCTAGAGAAAGTACATTGTAAGATCAGCTGTGTGATTGTACTTCAGCATATATATCTATATATGCACCTATTATGTTTTTTATCGTTTTTAACATATTATTTGTACTGTGTTAAATGCAAAATTTCTTAAATAATGTGCGCAATATTTTCACCAGGTGGTGGTGGCGGCGGCGGAAGCAGTTTTAGAGATTCAGACAGAGGTGGTCGATTTGGAGACAGAGACCGTGGCTTTAGTGATAGAGGCTCTGGTGGTCTTGACCGAGACAGGGGGTCTGGCGGTGGCTTCTCAGACAGGAGCGACCGTGGGTTTGGTGACCGGGACAGGGATCGAGGCAGCTTTGGTGGGGACAGAGATCGGGATCGAGGGTTTGGTGATCGTGACCGAGGCTTTGGTGGTGACCGTGATAGAGGTTTTGGAGGTGATAGGGATAGAGGTGAGTCTTCCATCATCATCATGTGCTGTTAATATAGTTTCTGCAGGTATCTATCCTGGATCTGGCGTCAGCAGTCGTGGCTCTCAATCCTGTATACCATTTGATGTTTTAGTGAAGTTTGTGTTGCTTATTATTTGTCCAGCTATGTAAGCTTTCCGGATACTTCATTCTGTCCTCTTCTGCCTCTCTTATCTAGTATAGTTAGTTGGTTGCATATCATTTTCAGGACTTGGCAGCCAACCCCGATTTTTGCTGATTTCTTGGCAAGTTTACGTTCGGTAGTTTGTCACTGGTTACTGAACGACTGGCACTCATACCTTTGTTGGGAACCAATGCAAGGCAGTCTGCTTCCAAATTGTCTGCAGCAGTGCTTAGAATGCGGTATGTGGGATTGTGAATTGCTTTTGTAACCCCTTTGCCACAGAGACTGTTTGCCTAGTATAAGGCTAGTTAATTTGCTAATTTGTCTATTCCACTTTTGTTGATATGCCCCATAAATGTCATGTATCTTTTTTTTTTTACATGTGTTTGTTGAATGATATTCCATGTCATTGTCTATATACTTAAAAACCACTTTTCCAGTTTCATTACTGTCTCATTGATCATTGTCCAGCATTCGCACATATGTCGAAAAACGAGCCACACTGACTTTTCAGTAAGTGGATTTTTGTACTTGTACTTTTCACATCAATGTCAGCTGACCTCTTTGACAGCTGTCCGGGCACTTGATGATGATGATACTGCACATCAATCTTGGAAAAAGTGTGGTAATTGTTGCCTTTATCTCTGCAGTCACATCTTCCGTTCGTGTGTTTTGTTCATCTTGCATTTGATTTTGTGCGTGTATGTGATAGTAGTGCAATGTTGAAAGTCTAAACCAGGTTTTGTTAAGGTCCATTGAATTCAATGTCTGGTGGTAGTTGTCGTCTTCATAACCGAGTCTACAGTCAGTAAGAATAATAATGTTGACAGAAGGCATCCCTGTCGAACTCATATATTTCACATCAGATAATTTTCTTTCTCAACTAGTGTCTGTGATTTATGACACATACAGCTGTACTGGTGAAAAGAGGCATTCACTATACTGAGGTCAAGGTCCCACAGCAGACAATGGTGTTGAGATGTGAAGTGAAAGGTCTTTTCAAATATTCTAGGTCACAGCATAATGTGATTGGTGGGCCATTTCCCTTCCTGCTTGTGTGGGTGAAACTTCTTGGTGCAGTTTCTTAGCTTTCTTTGCTGTCCTGTAACTTTGCAGCATGAAATAGCTCACAGCTGGTCCTGTATTTTATCTTTTTCCTGTTTTTCTAGTATTCCCCCAATTCTCTTCTGTTTTATTGTCCTCACAGTCGTTATCATGTAGCAGGTCCTTCGCAGAATATGTCTCTTATCACGTTTGCCAAAAATGTTCTTGATCCCCTTACCAGTTCTCCTGCCTCATGTCCGAGGTGTCGTATCCTGTATCCCACTGCATGCTGGTCAATCCCTCCTGCCATTTCTTCCAGGAACCATGTAGTCCAGTACTGATCTTCTTCTTCTGCGTTCATCCAGATTTTTTTTCCGGATGTGACTGCGTTGTGCCTGTTTACAGCAGAGCTGCGTTCTTGCGCCGTCAGGCCGACACATCCGACTTCTGCGGGCATTTGTTGACCGGGTTAACCTTCCCGGGTACTGATCTTTCCAAGCCAATGTTACATTTCTTTTTTCACTTCTCGCTTTGAACTCAGCTTAGTCCATACATGATACTTCTAGTAGAATAGTACTGGACTGTATTTTGCACATGGATGAGCTTTACCTGTTACCCCTCGCCATCAGGCAAACCCACTTCAGAGGCTTCAACGTCAGAGGTATTTGTAATTTACGTCCCCAAGTCAAGGACGAGAAAACATTTTAGTCCAACTGACTAATGTAGGTGTTGACCCCCCTACCTCAGGATCACACTGGATGTTTAAGAACGAACGCTCTTATCCGTTCTCCCAACCTCCAGCGTCACTTTTAATATGGACAAAGTATTTGTTTCAAGACACAAATCATTTATGAGTCAGTTGATGTTCAGTTATTGTTGAATATCGGTAATTTTCTTCTTGTTGGGCCATGATATTCAAACTTTTTCTAAATCATTTAAAAGTTAAAAAAACCCTGATCATGATATTTGTTTGTGCGTGTGTTTTATGTTCTCTTTCCTCTACAGCTATTTGTTTATTAATGTATTTTGTCTTTTTGTGTGTGTAGGTTTTGGAGGTGACAGAGATAGAGGATTTTCTGACCGAGACAGGGGAGGAGGAGGAGGAAGCTTTGGAGGCGACAGGGACCGTGGCTTTGGAGGAGACAGGGACCGCGGCTTTGGTGGGGATAGAGGCGGTGATAGAGATAGAGATCGAGGCTTCGGCGGCGAGAGATCAAGCCGGGGCTATGGCTTTAACAGGGACAGTCGGGACAGAGATGAAGGAGGTGGGTTGATGTTTCTTCACGTGTGGTTAGTGACAAGTGGTAATTTCACTCTGGATGGGTCCATAGATACATTTATGTAATCCATAACATCCCCGGCAATGCATAGCCACTCCATTATATCAGGAAGTGGATTAATGCGTGGCTGTAAAGTCATTGCTTCGTCCAGCCTCTCTTATTGTGTTAATGGTGTCTATAAACAAAATCAAATATGTACCCATCTGTCTATCAACAAAATCAAATATTTACACATCTGTCTATCAACAAAATCAAATATGTACACATCTGTTTATAAACAAAATGAAAGTATTAAACATCTGTCTATAACGAAATGAAAGATTTACACATCTGTCTATAAACAAAATCGTACGCATTTGCCTATAAACAAAAATGTCTATTCTCCTAGCTAAAAGATATACACATCTGTCTATAAATTACTGAGATGTTTTGACAAGAAACAGCTTTCAATGATGATACAGTTATATGGCATAGTTCATCTGATAAGTTGTGAACGACCAAACTATAATCTGATGAAGGCTGCTGCAGGGTTATGTTGGCAGAATTCATATTAGGAACAGCACGTACACAATAAATAAACATAGATCAGGAATCACATACACACATCACACAGTGAACATACATGAAAGTGTAAGAAAATAATGCAGCATAAACACCTCATGCTTGCATAGAAACAGATATTCAGATAATGACTGAAACAAATCAGTTCAGTTATCATAACAAACCCAATCATTAGTTGGCATGTCTGGTTTAGGTTGACATGGTATATTTAAAATACAATGAGACACAACAGGTGTTTTGTTGCGGCTACATAATGTGGTTTCATTGCCTCATTTCACTCCATGCTTGTTAATTGTGCTTAAAACATTTCTGGTGTCTTAATTGTCACAACTAGGATGTGCCACATCTATTCTTGACTTTGTAGACTTACTCATGACGTGTGATTTAATTTGATGTAGTAGTCAGATTCACACCATCTCTCCTTAGCTGCCTCTTAGGCATGCATAGGTTGCAGTTTCTAAAATCTGCATCCTTTATGGGGCCTCAGTAACACAAGTGTATTTAATATTAAACTTTCTATTTTTTTTTCATGCGCTCGTTCGATTTGAACTCAAGCGTAGTCCATAGACAATACTTCTAGTAATTCTGGACTGAATTTTGCGTATGGATTAGCTTTCCCTATTGTGTCCCTCGCCATCAGACTCCAACTTCAGAGGTACTTATAATTTACGTTCCTAAGTCCTGAACGATAGGTGAACGTTTTAGTCCAATTATCCGGTTGAGCCCCTTACCTCTGCATCAGCACGCCAGATGTTTAAGAACACAACGTTCTTATCCACTCTGCCATGCTGACCTACACATTCTTCTATAAATTTGCTAGCATTATCGCATCTGAACACAGAGAATGTTTTATGAAGACATAATATAATGATGAGTTCTGTATTTGCAGCTCGCTTTGGTTCAAGAGGTGGCGGTGCTGGTGGTGGTGGTGGCGGCTTTGATGATCGTTTCAGTGGCAGACGAGATGAAGGCAGGAGGGATGACTTCAATCGAGGACGCAGAGAGGATAATTTTGAGCGAAAGTAGGTCATGTTTTTAAGTTGTGAAATGACACACAATTTATGTTGGTGATTTGAATGTTGAAAAATGTCCACAAAAATGTTTAAAAAATTTTTTTATGTTTTTAATTTCGTGAAGATGAATACATCCAAGGGTAGAAAGGGAATGGAATTTTATTCCCCACACTGATCAATTGAACTTTAGTGTTGATTCAGAAAGCAATGGTTACTGTATGACAAAGCTCAATATGGGGTTGGGGTTGATTGCAACAGTCTGCATAAGGCATGCAACATTTTATTCAAGTTATTTTAAAGCAATGGAAACCTGGATCGGAAAGACCTGTTATTTTCTGAATGAAAGTAACAGATCAGGCAGAAACATAGTAACGAACAAGATAGACTGGTAAAAAAGATATAAGCTCTCTGGGATTATAGGAGTAAACAATACTAAATGCTCTGTTTGCATATCTAGTAACTGGTTGTATGTTTTCTTCTTTATCCTTCTCCTTTGTCTTGATTCTGCTCTTCTTTCTTATTCCTTTTCTTTTCTGCTGCTGCTCCTCAGCTTCTAACTCTTCTTGTTCCTTCTTCTGCCATTACTCCAGCTCTTCCTTCCCTTTTTTTTCCTTTGCGTTTTCTTTCTTCTGGTCCTGCTGATGTTGCAGTTTCTCTTCTCTACTTTCTTTTCTTCTGCTTCTCCTCCTCCTCATGATGATATTGGCGACCATGACTTTGTTGTCCAGTTTAAAATAACCTTCCCAATGTTTCAGATTTGTTTTCTTGTTAGAATATTTAGCATATTGCAGAATATATATATATATGTACTGTATACTCCGGCAGTACATCTTATATTTCCTTGCTAACGTCTACACTTTTTCTGTTTTATGTAGGCAACCAAGCAGAGATGGTAGCCCAGGTAAGAATTTTGTAAAATGTTTTTGTACTTAAGCAACTATGCTGTTCACTAATGTTGCATATATTGTTGAACAAAAAAATATACATTTCTCATATGCTGCACTTTTGCTGGGGTGCGAAGATTATACATGATAATGTTGGCTAGTTCCTGAGGGGTAATATTAAGCAGTATCATTCAGGAGAGATTAAGAGATGCCATTGCCAGACAACTAAGCTTACTAAGAGTCAATATGTATTCTATTTATTATTAGAATGTGTGTCACAGTCATGTTTGTCAACATTGCGATTGATGCTTTTAAAAAATATGTTTAGCTAACATTTACTAGATCCGGTTATTGCACACAGTGAACAGCCAGGGTTGGAGTTGTAAAAAACTGATTTTGGTAGTCACAAAACAGAAATGTCACAATGTATCATCCAATTAAAAGGGAACATTCTTAAACGAGTGAATTGGTACAACTGTCTCGGAACTTTCATAACTGATGACAGGTGCGTGGTAGAGATTAGAACAAGGTGGTTATTGTACGCAGTCAACTAGGGTTAGAATTAAATTGTAAGAAGACAGAGATTATTGTCATCTCTAAGAAGAAAGGAATACCACAATGTAATGTACAGTAAATCGGAATATTCTTAAACAAATGAATTGGTGCAACTATCTCAGAACAGTCATAACACCTGATTAAATGTGCCTTGTAGACATAGGAACAAAAATTGTATGGCAAATGTAGCATTTTGCAAGATGAAAACATACTGGCCAATTTTTAAAAAAGCTGCTAGATGCAGTGAGAAAAGGTGTTGATGTGCTATATAGTATCTATACTGTTATACAGAAACATGGGCAGTAAGCAGGCAAGAGAAACATTCAGTGGCAGTAACAAATATGGTTTCTGAAGAAAATGCAAAAACAGCATGGATGGACAAAAAAACCAATAAGCAAGTACATTAAGAAGCAAATGGACCGAACATTGGTTAGAGAAATCAGACATCGTTCAAAATATTTTTAGGCTTGTTATGAGATGTAAACCAGAAAATTTAGTGACAACTGGCAAGATTGATAGGAAAAAAGCAACGGGAAGGCAGAGAAATACATAGATGGCTTGGCCATATGGCATGACCTAGACGAGAACACTTGTATGCGAGAGCATACAATGGATTACACGTATATCTGCCTAAGTTCTTTATAGAGACAAACTATGGTCACCGACCTGTATGGTCACTAATAAAAGGAAAGCAGTTACAGACCTTCTTTATAGATGGCTAGAAATTCATGATTTGTCAATTCTCAGGAATATATTTCCAAGACTGAAAGCTCTGGTAGTATAGTGGGTTGATACTGGCCTGCTGGCCCAGTTGCCATGGGTTCGAATCTACATCAGGACAGATTTTCTAAATTGGCCTATGCTCTCAGGTCGACCCAGTCTAACATTTTTGTACAGCAAAAGGTCTTGGGAAGTAATGGCGGCTGGCACGATGCTGACCTCATTAGTGCGGATTGGTCTGTAACCCGGTCAACAAATGCTCGCAGAAGTCGGATCTGTCCGCCTAACGGCGCAAGAACGCAGCTTTGCTGTAAACAGGCTCAACAAAATCGCGTCTGAAAAAAAACCCACTCCGGATGAACGAAGAAGAAGAAGATTGGTCTGTAAAAATATGGCTCTAGCACCATATACCCCATGTGCCTTTTCTTTGCACTCACTCACTTTGAACTTAGGCATAGTCCATACACATTACTTCTCATAGTGCTTGATTTAATTTGTGTGTGGAATAGCTTTTCCAATTAACAGTGTCCCTCGCCATCAGGTGAACCTGCTCTGGTTTCAAAGGTACTTGTAATTGTCTCCAAGTCTAGGATGCAAGGTCAACTTTTTAGTCCAACTGTTCGGTGTAGGGATTGAACCCTTTACCTTGGCATCAGCACACTGGATGTTTAAGAACACCCGTTCTTATCCATTCATTATCCATGCTGAATCTAAGCCCAATATGCCTTAAAAGGGCTCTTAAATTACTAAGACCCATGGCCCTTTGAAATGGTAACCATTACAGCCTAGATGATTATTGTGAATGCATTTGTCCAGACAAGTATTTTTAACTGAGTTTCCTTGTTTGTGAGCAGAGCATAGAGATGGTGCCAAAGAGCGCCCAGTGCTAAACCTGAAGCCACGTACCAAGCCAGTGGAGAACAAGGAGAACCAGCCGTCCTCCAGGTCTTCAATATTTGGCTCAGCTAAACCAGTAGACACCTATGCTCGGGAGAAAGAGATTGAGGAAAAGTTGAAAAAGAAAGATGATGGGGAACACGGGTAAGCACTTTATGATTCTTGTGGTGTGTATTCTCTCTCTCTCTCTCTGTCCGCCTGTCTTCTTTTATACACACACATACACAGTATCTAAGGTTCCATCGCACTGCTACTGAATTAAGTGCGTGGAGCGACACTGAGCTGTGAATTTAATGTGGAGTGCATGGTTCCATCGCCCTAATGCTGAGCTGAGTGTGGGGCGACATTGAGCTGTGAATTTCATGTGGAGTGCCTTTACGTCTGTCCTAGTTGGTTTGTAGTGTGAACTGCATGTTAGAAGAAAAAATGGCAGCCGGCCGGTCGCTGAACTAACTTATGCAGTAATGTGTGTGGCTGATGGTTTTCTAGTGACTGCTGCTTCCATTGACGATTAACTGTATTTTTTGCGACAGACTATTGTGGCAGCATTCTGGCAGCAGCAATATGCATAGTGTACCTGTGCGGGCTGTTGGTTTGTCGTGGCCCCTGTCTGTTCCACTTTTTACATGGGGCAGTGAGGAGCATTTTGTATGAAATTCACTGGCACAGGAACGGAGCATAATGAGACGACCCTTTGCCGTGAAGTTGGAACTGCGACTAACACACTCTCCCTCCCTCCTGACCCTTATCTATCTAGCTATCTATTCCAGCTTACTATTGAAACTATGTAGTCTCTTCAGCTGTCACAATCATGTGTTCATGGTGGTGAAAGTGACACATATGACGGCATGTTTTGTTAAACTTCAGCTGAAACGATTCGTTATCCTGCTTTAATACATTTTGACATTTTTCTGCACCTGATGAGATATCGCGAAACATGTCAGGCAATAAATTCTGCATAACTACTTTTATCTACCCCCTGTCTCTGTTCTTTCTCTCTCTTATTTTCCTCCTGTCTCCGATCTTTCTCTTGTCTGTCTTCCTCTTGCCTCTTATTTTCCCTTTGTCTCTGTTCTTTCATTTGTCTATTTTCCTCTTACGATCCATCACTTGAGCTACGAAATTTGTGCTATGTATGGTGTCTTCACGTGACTCCTCTACAGAAAGAGACAGATTCACTTGCTATTTCACCCGCTTTCCCTCCCCCCTCCCCAAACAGCATAGATTCTGTGTACGCACATTTGTATATAACCACAGTATCTTTCAGCTCTTCCTTATGACCAGTAGCACATGTTTCATAATAGTTTTGAGAGCATGCTATACTTATTACCTTTCAGCCCACCTCTCTCGCGGAGACGAGATTCAGAAAGTTCAGACCAGGGCAGGAGGGCTGGTGACAGGCATGGTGATACTCACAGAGATAGTGAAGATGGTTCAGGTGATCATTGTTGTACAATTTATCTTTTGGTATTGATATATGGATGGTGACTGTTGATAACTTGCAGTTGTCATTTAACCCTGACATACTATGTTTCTGATCGACATATTTGAATCTAAACCTTTTTACTGCTGTTTAAATGTTCTATAGACGTCTGAGCATATATTTGGTAATATAACATGTTGAAAGACACCTATGCTTGTGAGTGGGAGGGTGAGGAAAAGTTGAAAAAGACAGATGTGGACCACATGATGCTTCTGTTGTGTATTTTCCCTCTCTCCTCTTTTTCACACACTCAGTCTCTCTCACTTACACACTCACTCTATTACTCTCACTTATTCACTCACTCACTCACTCTTTGTCTCTCTCTTTTTCTCGCCTTCTTCCCATTGTCTATATCTGCTTACTTTGAAACTATGTAATCTCTTCAGCTGTTACAACTCTCTGTGCTCGTGTTTTCGTACTTCATACTGCAGTACCGTGATGATGGTGACACATATAACAATATCTGTCATCAATTTATTTCATATAAGGATATCTTTAATGTTCTGTCACCACACTGTTGTCTCCTGCCGCATTGACAAAGGCTATGCTTTCCATGAATGTTCATTCTAAATCATCATGACATTTTATGTGGCCAGTGCATGTTAGTTTCCAAGACATTCAGTTTCTGAGGTAGATTACTCTGTTGTTCAAATCTTGTAGAATATCTGTATTTTGTTCTTCTTGATTAACAGTATTCTCAGAATTGTTCTGTAACCTGTAAGCTCAAAAGTCTGTTTTCTTCTTCTGTGTTTTTACTTTTATCTGTTTGTCCATCTTGATCTACATTGCTACCTAAATAGCTGCGGTGTACTTACCCCGAGCCTTGAGGTCTTGCTCTTCTATTTTCTGCCTTATTTCCACTTTGTAAAAACCAGTTATTATCTTTGTAAACAGGCACAATGCAATCATGTCCAGAAAAAAAAAACTGGATGAACGCAGAAGAAGAAATTGATTCTTTGACTTTTAATATTAACTACTGCACATTCAAATCCTTAATGCTGTTGCATTTTTCTACCGTTAATAGGTGGAAGTACCACCACTATCTCTGAGAACCACTGTTTTAGAATCATCTATGACATGCCCCATTTACAACATGCCTTTGTTTCTGACTACTCTAGGGCAAGTTTCTAGAAGAGACAGTGAGCATTCATACGTGTCTGATGATGCAGGCAGCGAGGATGGATCACGTCTAGCTGCAGGCAAATCAGCAGACACTGGCCCTAAATTGGTTCCTGCACCTCCCCCAAAGGAAAATGCCTGGGGAAAAAAGAAGGAACCAGGAGCGCTGTCAGCTTCTTCTTCTAGTAGTTCAAATGTTTCCAATAATGCCACGGTTTCCTCTCCTGTTTCTGCTGCATTACCTGGTAAAAAAGATGGCCCGCCACCAAAGGTTAGTAGAAGAGTAACATGTTCCCTTAAATTGACTTGTTCTGTTCGTCTTGCCACATTACATGTCAGTGAACATTTTATTTGTGATATTTTTGTTCAGTACTGTATTTAAAAAAAGTTGAAGTAAATAAACAGGGGTGATGCCAGCTCTCATCATTGGCTACAAGGAAGAAAAGACTGGGAATATTTAGGTTTTGGCATGTTACACAAAAATGGTTTGATTGATCGTAAATTAGGGTGTCTACCCTCATCTAGAACATCTGCTCCCATTTTAATTTTAAAAACATGTCTGATGAAATCATATTTAGTGAAATAACTTCAAGGAATATAGATGAGACATAATGCTTAAATGTTATATCTGTATTTGATGTGAGTGACATTCAGTGGAATAAAATTGTTACTCAAGTTTATCAACATTAGAAAACCATTGGATTTTGAGGAACCTGTTATACCCCCACAAACGGTTTTATTTGGTTATGTGATGAGAAGAGAGGCATTGTAGTACATCATGGCAACTGGGAAAAAAAGAGAGGCAGAGGCAGACCAAGAGAAATGATGCTGGATGGAGACTGTGGCATGGAGTAATAACAGCAGCAGAATTGATCCAGAAAAACAAAACAGAGATCTGTGGAGAGACAGG
>JACEFZ010006098.1:220000-345000 GCA_014155875.1 Cepaea nemoralis | reverse complement strand
TTAAATGTAGGGAAATCTGGTCTAATCAGTTGTTTTTAAAAAGTTATACATGGGACGTTACGTTGCAAGTTGGATAGGAAACTCTTGCAGACATGCAACACTTGTGCGGTTTCATTGTCTCAACTCCACATGTGTTGTTGAATAAATTTCCATCTGCACGGTGGTCACTTTAGTTGTTATGACATTTAGTCTGGTCTCTTTCTCCAGATTCCATTAACTTTGTCCAAGACTAATTATAATTAGTCAGAGGATAAATGCTACAGCTTTCAATGATGATAAAACAATATGGCATAGTTCATCTGATAAGTTGTGACAGACCACACTGTAATCTGATGAAGGCTGTTGCAGAACTGTGTTTAGAATTTAATAAATCCAAAACATCAGACTTGACACATATATTGTGATGTACATAAATATACATACATACATGCAGCATAAATATCCCCGCGAGAGAGACACAGAGAGAGCAGGGGGAGGTTGGAGTATAGAGTATTTCAGTAGCTTGGTTGGTTGGTTGTTTTAGTCAAATATAGGGAAGCCTGGTCTAATCAGTTTTAAACACAAAATGTTACACATGGGATGTTATGATGCAAGTTGGATTGATGACATAGAACCCTTATGTTGTTGAATACATTTCCATCTACACAGTTGTCACATTTGTTGATGTGACATTTACTCTGGGCTCTTTCTCTAGATTTCATTAACTTGTCCAAGAGTAATTAGTAAGAGGATAAATGCTACAGCTTTCAGTGATGATAAAACAATATGGCATAGTTCATCTGATAAGTTGTGAATGACCACACTATAATCTGATGAAAGCTTTTACAGACCTGGATTTAGAATTTAATAAATGCAACAGCTCAGACATGAACAAAATATTGTAATGTACATAAATGTCACACACACATAGAGAGGTGGGGAGAGATTTGGAGATTGAAGAATAGTAGTAGTACACTAGATTAGTTGGTTGGTTGCTTTTGTCAAATATAGGGAAGCCCGGTCTAATCAGTTGTTCTAAAAACATCGGATTGGAGACTTTTGCATATATAGAACATTTGTGTAGTTTCATTGTTTCACTCAACTCCATATGTGTTGTTGAATACATTTCCATCTACACAGTTGTCACATTTGCTAGTTTGACATTTAGTCTGGTGGTCTCTTTCTCTAGATTTCATTAACTTGTCCATGAGTAATTATAATTAGTAAGAGCATAATTACTACAGCTTTCAGTGATGATAAAACAATATGGCATAGTTCATCTGATAAGTTTTGACAGACCACACTATAATCTGATGAAGGCTGTTTCATGTTTGCATGTACAGAATTCTTGTCAGGTATCGCATATGCTATGTACAGGGCACATAATCGTAAATTGAATTCCTTCCCTCATGCCACTGCCTGAAGCCATCCAGCATCTTTTCTCCTAATTTGCCTCTTCTATCGTCTGTCTTTGCAGTTGTTTCCTAATGCATCCTCTGACACTCTCTATATGTCATTTATCTATTAATTATCATTGACCAGTTGAGGAATAATTACTAAGAGATCTTCTTAGACACCCAACAGCTTTCAGTGATGATAAAACAATATGGCATAGTTCATCTGATAAGTGGTGACAGACCACACTATAATCTGATGAAAGCTGTTACAGGGTTGCATGTTCAGAAGTCACTGTGCACAGTGCATATTTCTTTATGCCAGTCTTAAGCATCATTTCTCACAGTCTTCATCTTCTATCACTGATTATTCCAGTCATGTTGTTTCCTAATCCCTCACTTTTGCTTTCTCTGTACATTATTTATCTATTGATTATCAACCCATTGATGAATAATTAGTGAGAGGGTTGTGTAGTTTGATACCAACAGCTTTCAGTGATGATAAAACAATATGGCATAGTTCATCTGATAAGTTGTGAACGATCAAATTATAATCTGATGAAGGCTGTTACAGAACTGTTTAGAATTCATATATGAAATAGCTCGTACATGAGAATGAGACATACATCTTGATGTAAATATAAATACACATGCAGCAAAAATATTCCACACACATAGAGAGAAAGATTACTTATTTGGTTGGTAAGATCGTTGTAACTGGGGCTTTTTGTTAGCTGTTGAAGATGACAGAGCACATACGGGAATGTCCTGAGTGCTATGATGTTGGTTCTTAACTCAGCTCAACTCCGTAACACATCGGGTGTTTTAATGCAAGTCCAGTAGGAAACTTTAACAGACAATATTTCATGTGATTTCAACATCTAGCTTATGTAACTGTTATGCCGTTCCAGCTACACAAATGCTACATTTGCTATGACATTGACTGTTCTCTAGTCCATTCATCTGTTGAGTAGTAGTTAGTGAGAGGTCAAATGCACCAGCTTTCAGTGATGATAAAACTATATGGCATAGTTCATCTGATAACTTGTGACAGACCACTATAATCTGATGAAGGCTGTTAGTGTTTCATACACAGAACTCGTGTTAGAAAGCACATATACTTTGTGCAATCCACATGCATCAGAAATTATGCGTACATTATAAATTAGTGTGCAGCATGAGTCGCAAATACAGCAGAACTATCATGTATATGAGTGATTGTACATTTAGCAGAAACACTTACACCCTGCTCATGTCTATAGACACTGTGCAGTGCACATACAAAAACTGCATTCTTCTACTGGAATATTCTGTCACGATTTGGTTAAAATCAAAATTTTAACATCTCATGTTTACACATGGTTTAATGCTCATGTTTTGCGTGTTTAATAATTGTTTTGTTTCTGTTTAATACATTTGTAGCGACCTGACTGTCACATCCTGTGTTTATATGCACCTGACACCACCTTGATTCTTGGTGACTTTCTTGTCATTTGCTTAAAATCTGTAGCCAGTTGTTTGCATGGTTGGGAGATCTTGCTGGCCTCTGCAGGCTTTGACATTTAGGGTTGTATTATCCGGCCGTAGAATAGACCTGAGCTGTATTTGATACAATGCAGTCCTGCAGTTTGAAGTGCCTGCTTGCACGTAAGCATTGCTATGGGATCTGTCATGAGCATTCTTATACATAGGACTACTGAGTCTATCCTGAGCCTAAAGTAACTTGCCCAATGGATGCTTTCATCGATTTGTTATTAGATGACTGCAGCTTTCAGTGATGATACAACTATATGGCATAGTTCATCTGATTCTTGTGAAAGATCAAACTATAATCTGATGAAAGACTGTTACAGGATCGGGTTCATATATAAGTTGCACATACACTAGAAATAACACATTTGATGGCCTTTGCAATTTCTGTATAAAGGAACCAACGCAGGGACGACTTAATTGTCTCAGCTGTTGTGTTTGTGTGCTAGATGTTTTGTTGATGGCTTTCTGTGTTTCATTAATGACATAAGGTATCACCCAATTATACTCTGTTTTCATTGCAGGATATACACATCTCTTAATCAACAAAATCAAAGATATTCACGTCTATAAACAAAACCAGAGATACACACATCTTTCTGTATCCCAAAATAAATATGTATATTTCCCAGTTTAAAAATATACACATCTGTCTATAAATTAGGGAGATATATAATAATATTCCAGTTTCAATACAATAAATGGCTTTCAATGATGATAAATCTATATGGCATAGTTCATCTGATAATTTATGTATGACCAAACTAATCTGATGAAGGCTGTTACAGGACTGTGTTGACAGAATTCATACAAGGAACTAAATGAAGCATTGATCTGAAATCACGCACATGCATCATAGTTTGAACATACATCAAAGTGCAGGAAAATAATGCATCCTAAACACCTCACCCTTGCGTAGAGACATATGTTCAGATAATGACCCCAAAAAAAAAACCAGTTTTAAGTTGGCATAAGTCTGGTTTAGGTTGATATGGTATATTTAAAACACAGTGATACACGTTTTGTTGTGGTTTCATTATCATCATGTGCCATGCTGATAAGCATATGCGGTAATGTTTCTTCATCTTACACAATCACCAGAGTCATCGGCTCTTGTGTTCTTGTCCCGACCATGCCACGTGGTCAAGCCATCCATATATTTACTTCTGTCTTCCCTTAGTTTTTTTCCTCTCAATCTTGCCAGTCACCAAGTTGTTTAGTTTATTTCTTCTCATAACATGTCCAAATATTGTGACTGTTTTAGTCTAATTTCTCTAATTAGTTTACGGTTTTATTCTGCTTCTGGGACTTGTATGAAGAATGGTATTCTTTTGCTTCATTTCACTTCACGCATGCTGATTGTGCTTAAAACATTTTTGATGTTTTAATTGTCACATCTGTTGCTTTTGTGTGCTGTTTGTGTCACATCTGTTCTTGATGGCTTTCTCTCATTGTCACATCTGTTGCTGTTGTGTGCTGTTTGTGTCACATCTGTTCCATGATGGCTTTCTCTCATTGTCACATCTGTTGCTGTTGTGTGCTGTTTGTGTCACATCTATTCTTGATGGCTTTCTCTCATTGTCACATCTGTTGCTTTTGTGTGCTCTTTGTGTCACATCTATTCTTGATGGCTTTCTCTCATTGTCACATCTGTTGCTTTCGTGTGCCGTTTGTGTCACGCATATTCTTGATGGCTTTCTTTCATTTTCACATCAATTGCTGTTGTGTGCTGTTTGTGTCAAATCTATTCTTGATGGCTTTCTCTCATTGTCACATCGTCATGTCTCCTGTCAAGTGTTGTAGGTGTTCACGTGTCTCCACAGATGTTGGTCCTTGGTGCTCTGGATCGGCTATATTGATATTTCTCCATACCACCATCTTAGGCCATCCAGCATCATTTCTGTCTGCCTCTTTCTCTACTACCATTGATCATTCTCGTTGTCTTATTTTCCAACTCTTCATCTTTCTCCATATGTCATTTATTTGTTAATTATCATTAGCCAGTTGAGGAATAATTAGTAATTGGGTGGTGGTTTTAGTTTTCCAGGAGCTTTCAGTGATGGTAAAACCGTTGTGCTATCTGACAAATTGTGAATGGCGAAACTATAATCTGATGAAGGCTTTTACAGGACTGTTTATGCAATTAGTATCAGAAATGTCACATTAAAAATTAACAGAGCAGAAATCACATACGGTACAGATGAGTCAGTATTTATGGAACACACAGTATCAGAAGATAATCAATATAAACACATCAGATGTTCAGATCAGAACTCCTTCTCCTTTTATATATATATATATATATATATATATATATATATATATATATATATATATATATATGTGGTGTGGTCTAGTTGAAATTAATATTGTACAGAAAATTCACATACATTAGGAATAGCACCTTGAGTAGACAAGCCACGTGCAGCAGAAATACACACACTTCATTTATGAGTGACCAGGAGTGAGAGAGACAGGAAAACTGCATCCCTATACTGGAATATTGTTGCTCTAGTCTGTCCGTGTTTACAATAGAATGTTTCTTGTGGATTTGTTTTGTTTCAATTATTTTGGTGTTCACTAACATATTAAATTCATGCGCTACTACCTCTAGTGTACTAGAGTGATTTTTGCGTGTGGATTAGCTTTCCCTATTATCAGTTTCCCCCACACTTGATGTTTAAGAACAAGCGTTTTTATCCATTCACAAATACTGACCTCCATTAGTTCACATTAATTCACTTCTTGTTTGTGTGTAATATATTTGTGGGGGTACATTTGTGACATTGGCTGTGGCTAAGTGCAGCTGGCATCACATTGATTCTTGGTGACTCTCATTTCATTTGCTTGGGTTTGGCCTATATCTGCAATGGTTTTCTGTGTGAACTGCTCTATCTTTAGCAGATACTGCAGGTTTCAGTAGAGTTAGTCATCTAGTATTGTTTCATACGGACATAGAAAAGACCCGTCAGAGCTGTATGTGGTACAGTGTTGTATGTGTTTTACAGTTGCTTGCCCACATGTAAACATTTCTGTAAAACATATACTGTATTTATCTTTCTTTACATGTGACAATTGATTTGTACCACATTTCTGTAAAACATATCTTTAGCTTTCTATACATGTGACATTTGACTCGTGCATATTTCTGTAAAACATCTTTAGCTTGGTTTATATGTGACCATTGAGTCAGTTATGCTTTGTTGAGTTTTAAAAAAAAAAAGTAACATATCCTGTCCAGTGGATAATAGTCATTCTGAGATTGACTCTCGGGTGATTTTACTAGATTAGTGGGAGGGGGGGGGGGGGGGGGGGGGGGATTAGTAGCCCTATCATTTCCTGGTAGTGGCATTCTGTCATATTCATGAATAATCATTTAGAGGATGATATTAGATGAACTAAGCTTTCAGTGATGATAAAACAGTATGGCATAGTTCATCTGATAATAGTGAAAGACCATCTATCTATCTGATGAAAGCTGTTACAGAGTTGTGTTGTCACAATTCATATAAAAATAGCATACATCGGAGAAATAACACATTTGATGCGCTTTGCAATTTATGTAGAAAACTAACCAACATTGTGTGCAACCCAATTGTCACCTCAGTGTTGTTTGCCTGCTACTGCTAGACGTGTTACAGATGGCTGTCTCAATGTTTCATTAGTTACTTAAGGAATAATTTCTGAGAAGTGTTGTAACATAATCAACAGCTTTCAGTGATGAAAAACTATTTGGCATAGTTCATCTGATAGGTTGGGAATGACCAAACTATAATCTGATTAAAGCTGTTACAGGACTCTGTTTATTCTTCTTCTTCTTCTTTCGTTCGCTTGAAATATGTCTATAACTGCAGTGCTGTCTCTTGTGTGAATTGAACTGTCTTTTTCAGTTCACACAGCGGTCCATAGAGTTTATCTTCCACACTCTGTTTATATTATTCATATCAAGAATGGCACATAGAAATTAACAATACATAAACCAGAAATTATACATACAGTATAAATTACATACTCAACGTAAATGGAACATTGCTGTATCCTTGAACCTTCTTTAGCTAATTTATCAGCTCTCTCATTTCCTTGCATAATATCCTCTGAATAATAAATTTGAGGATGTTTTTATATGACTGCAGCTTTCAGTATGATAAAATAGTATAGCATAGTTCATCTGACAGTAGTGAAAGAACATCTATGTATCTGATGAAGGCTGTTAAAAGGATTTTGTTTCAGAATTCATTTCTTATTCTTCTTTGCGTTCATCTGAAATGTTTGTTTTGGATGTTATTGTGTTGTGCGATATACTCACCTTTTGGCTGACTGATGCGGAATCTTCGCGCATTTGGTGATCAGATTAACCTTCCTGGAAAATTGAGTTCAATGATTGGTGCGACATTCTGAGCTGTGGATTATGTGTGGAATGCTTTTACATCTGCCCGAGATTGTTTCTATTGCGAACTGCATGTTTTAAAAAAATGGCTACCAGCTGGTTGCTGAACTAGTTGGTTTTGTATTATGCAGCAATGTGCGTGCAACTTCTGGTTTTCTAGTGACTGCCGCTTTCATAGATGATGAACTGCAATTTTTATGACGGACTGCTATATTGGCAGCAGCCCTATGCGTCTATGCCTGTGCATTCTGTTGGTTTGTCGGGGGACAGTGTGGAGCATTTTGTGTTGTTTACTGGCACAGGAACAGAGCATTATGGGGGTGACCCTTTACCGTGAAGTTAGTACCATGACTAACTTCATAGTAGTGTGGTAGTTATAACTCACCTCAAGCTATTTTATCCTTTGCTAGCCCATGCAACCACGTCAATGGCTCCGAATATTATTCATTGCTCTCTCTACTTTTCTTCATCTGTGTTTGATCCTTTACCACTGAAGTCGGAGTGGGTTCGCCTGATGGCGAACCACACTTAATAGGGAAAGCGAATCCACACGCAAAATTCACTCCATCACTATTATAAATGGTGTGTGCGAGCGCAAATTTTTTTAAATCTGTTTTGAGGTCTTCAATTTTGTTTGCCCTGTGAATTCCAAAGGCCTTTCTCTTTATACTATTGCTAGTTTTTCTCAGTGTATGTCATATCCACCGCCAGTGATTGTTCTTAATCCCTTAAGTGGTATTTGTTTAGGTAACACACACAATACACAAAGGATGTGGCTTTTGGGGAGGCCAGATTTTCTAACATATTTCCTAAATAGCTCTGACCAAATGTAAAAAGTAAAAGAAAACAGCCATGGTTGGGATTCAGGAAGAGCCAATCACACATGTACTTCATATGGGTCTGAATCAAGTTGTTTTTAAGTCGCTAATATTTTTGTGATAATAGAATATTTAAACAAAGGAATATCATTTGTCTTTTCAGGATTTCTCTGACCAAAACAAGTTTGCCTTTCTGCAAGATGACGAGAATGTGGCAGATGAGTGGGGAAATGATACTGAGGAACCTCACACCACTTCATGATTACTCTAAATGTGTAGGAGTGATTGAAATGCATGGCCAGCGAGACAGGTGTGTGTGGGTGAACTGCGTCAAATGTAATTTAAAATGCCTTCTCCCAGCTGTGTGAAACCTTGTACATTTAGATACCAGGTTGGCTTACAGACATTACCTGCCAGACTTCTTAAAATCCTGGATCCGTTGTTAATTTTTAAACATTCATAGTTTACCCATGTATGCAGTGTACGTCTGTGCTTTATGGATTGAAAATTATGAGATGTAACTACAGATTGTTTTGTCTTTGTTTTCTATTATAAATCGGTTTATAGTTTACTTACCTTTACATTTTATTTGTATTGATTTATGATGGTGACAGACATGAGGATTGTAGAATCGGCGATTGATGTTACTTAATACTGGTACAAAGTTCCTGGCATGTTTTCTACGATATTACAGTGTTAATATTTCGCTATAAGTGTAGAGGTAGGCACCGATGGAAGTGGGAAGATGTCCCGAGGTTCTGTCTGCTGGTGGGTATCGCCAGGGGGTGCGAGAGAGAGGGACATTGTGTTAGGCGTTCGTTGAACCAACCTTTGATGCGGTGATGGCACTTGCCGTGTTCATTGATAATGTTGGCATGTAGAATGGTAGTCAAGCGAGTCCATTAACAGGAACCTGATGTGGGTCTGTGAAGTTTTAGGACCATAACGTTTTGAAGACCCGTGTGCAGAGAGGGTTAGGTGGACCTTAGCCTACCGTCGTGATTGCTGATGGCTAACACTAAACCCTGGTCTGACCGCGCTTATGCGATTGTCAGCGTAATAACATCATTACAGCAACGCACCCGCTGTGTTGAATGGTAGTGGTCCTCCTTTTTCTATGCCATGGTGACAAATTGGAGGTATATGGCCAGGGCTGGTTGTCTTAACCGAATGTCTCCCAGTGGATGATGATGATGTAAAGCGCTGGCCGCTATGCACACTAGAACATTGTCTGCACTTGTTATGATACTGGGTCGACTCTGTAGTCATGTGGTCATGAAGCATTTCTGGTGTGAAACGTGGCCAGGTCTCAATCATGTGTCCTTGTCTCTTGCACCTGGGTCGGGATGAGGTTGTTTTGGGCTTGGTGCTATGCAAGAGGTTGTCTGTGTCTAGTGCAAATTCACTTTACCTGCCTCTGGTGCTCTCTCTTGAAGCTTCTTCACCTGACTGGTGTACCTTGAAGTCTCTGGCAGCTAAAGACATTTGCATTTGTGAACAAGTCGGACATCTGTTTGGTTTGGATTTGGAATAAATAATGTGGGGAAGGGAACTGGATATCACCTCATAAAGTTGCTCACCTCACAATATAGAACAATATAGGAACATATGACAGGTCCTGAGACGAGGATGTGAAATGATGGATCTTTGCATGCACAAGGATAGAAATTATGAGGTGGAGTGACCTGTTCATGTCCTCACTGTCAATTTTACTCATTGTGTTGTCCTCCTTGTCCTCTTTCATTAAAGCCTGAAATCTACAGACTTCGTCCTTCTGGCCTCTAAAGGTGCAGTTTGTGATGAATGGGAGTCTCAGTATTCTGAAATGTGATACTTCCTTGAGTGGGCCCAAGACCAGAGCATACTTGTCAGTTCTTCATTTAGGAAGTCTCTTTGGATGGTGAGGAATGCCCATTTTCGAGCAGACTGGCGTGCATGCAGCTCTTCTAGATGGTAGCCATGGTGTGACCTAAAAAATTACCTGGCAAAGATAACGCAGAAGTCTGTTGAAATGCGCAACTATCAGCAGTTCTGCTGAAAACAGGCACAGTGCAATTACATCCAACCGAGAAGGAAAGCAGGTCAGGTCAAATAAGAAAAAGAATTAGTGAACATTTGCCATGAGACTTTGAGGTGGTTCTGGAGTTCCTGTGCATGATCTCAATATTTGCAGTACAGCCAAATCATAGTCTATCAGTGTGGGGTTGGGCAGCTAGAGGAGTGCATCTCATGACTGGCGAGTGCTGGTGTCAGTACGTAGAGTTTCATCTTGAAAAGGGCATTAGTTGCAGAATTTGTGAATGTTTCATTACCAGTATACAGATGCTGCTCACAATAAAATAAATGTTTTAATCTCATATCTGGATGTGGGAGGCAAGTGGAAACCACCTAAATTTATGAACACACACACAGGTAAGGAGCCTTAGAGGCAAATCCTGCTGAGGCACATTTTTTGAAAAATGATTGACCTGGGTGTTCGCTCTGAAGTAAAGTCAGCTGACATATTGGTCACATAACACACCGAGTAACGATTGGTCTACAAGATGCAGGGCCACCCAGTACACTTTTTGGCGTGCAAAAGGGCCTCTTTTTACTTTTACAGAACTAGGTCTATATTGGAATGATATGTTCAGAAAGACATAGCAGTTTGTGGCTAAAATAACCTGAAACTGCCTATTAATAGTGAAAGTTTAGTCAAATAAATAAGTGGATTGACACTGTCTAGAGTCTGAAATGGTAGGTTCTTTGTTACCATCAAAGGTGTGGGTCTATTACCATAAAAATGTGTGTCTCTTACCATCAAAGATGTGTGTCTATTACATCAAAGGTGTGGGTTTATTACCATCACGGTGAGGGGTTGTATAGTTTTGAAAGGTTTTGCAAGGTTTATGCATTTCTTAATTTACATCCTCCATTGCTGGCCATACTTGCAGTCTAGTCATAGAGGAGATAATTGCATGGATATAAACATACATGTTATATCTTTACTTGGCGCTTTCTTCTAGGGAAAGACACTGGTTGTATGGTACGCATGGGTTTACAGGCTCTCGTTAATACTGTGCCTGTACATTAGAGGCCAAAGTCTGCATTGAATGCAAGTACAATTTAATATCACCCAAGATTTATTTTACCTGAAACGTTTGTTTGTGACAAGGTTCTCGTGTATTTTGCAGTATCTATTAATAACCTCCTGTTAATGTGGAATTGGCAATATTATATCATTACTAAAGATTATTTTCATGGAATTGTGTTCATATTCTGTATTTTCAAGTACTCTGAAGATGGAGTGGGTTCACCTGATGACGAGGGACACTAGTAATAGGGAAAGCTAATGCACGTGCACAGTTCAATCCAGTGCTACCAGAAGTAGTGTGTATGGACTACACTTGAGTTTTAAGAAAGAAAAGTTTTTATGGTGAATATGTTGACATCACAGTCAGTTACCGAGCTCCTGTGAATATTTCATTGACACTGCTATAATATCACTGATAGTTCACAGTATAAAAGAAAGTTATTTGTGTCAATGAACAACATCCTAGTACTAAGGTAAAAAAAAAGGACCCTCTCATCCACCCAGGTGTATTAGATATACTGTACTAGCCAATCATATTTGTGTAGACCAGTTGGTGCTGGATGGATGATGTGAGCAACATCACGCTGGCTGCATTTTGCCGACCTTCCCGGACGTTCCTTGTTTTAGGCTGGATTGACCTGGAAGGCCGTGTCAGTTTTCATAAATCTCATCAAAAGAGATTCAGACAAAAAACCATGGGGCCGGCAGGCAGTCATCCTGTGGGTATAGAATATTTATATATTCCTATGGATATAAAATATTTTATTGTGCAAGAATTTATTGAAATGGTATTAAGAATAAGAAGACAAAATGTTCTCTGGTCAGAGCTTTAAAAGAAAAAATTGCATATATTTTACAGCATTTTGTTTTTTGCTGTTTGTGATTCCTGGGCAAGTTTATGTTCAGTAGTTTGCCATTGCTTTCTTAACGACTGGCACTTACACCATTGTAGGAAAACCAACGCAAGGTGGTCTGCTTTCATATCGCCCGCATTTGTGTTTCAAACAAGGTATGCAAAGTTACAAATTACATTCGTAACACCTTTGCCATACAGCCGGCCTGGTCTGAAGGGCATTCATAAATGGACAGGAAAACCCTCAGCGACATACTGGCTTAGGAGCATCTGGAGAAGTTCAGAGTAACGCTGGGAAGGTTAGGGTGATGTAGGAGTAGGTTGGCACCACAGGGTTTCATGGAAGACAGATTGATTTTCCGACCTTGTGTGCCTGGTTATGTCTCTTAGCCGTGCATGAATTTATGCATAATTATGAATTTCCATCTCCCTGTGTGTAATTCTTCATTTCATTTATGGTTACAATCTTTCCATTTGATGATCATGTAGATGTATGGTTAAGATAATCAGAAACAGTTCTAGAAAAGAATATTCGCTCGTAAATTTTTAGCCGCAGAATGGAATGGTTTTCTGAATTGCACAAGTAAAGAATGCCTTTACTGAAGGGAATGCAATTTGGTTTAGAGATTATGCTGTTATGAAACTGGACTGAAAGTGTACAGATTTTTTTTTTTTTAAATGATGTCGCTTGAACTGTTATTTGTGAGCTGCAAATCTTTGTAAAATATATGATCATAAATATAAATGATAATGCAGTTGGGTTGTTTTTAAATAAAGTTAACAATTTTACTTGTGTTGGCGTACATTTATGTAAATTTCATATCAAATTTAGGTGTACTGAATGCAGTTTCACAAGACCAGGTTTGTTTGAGGCAGCTGCAGGTGGTTAGCAAGTTGTCGCTGTGCGTTGATTTTCTCACAATAGTACGAGTAATAGCTGTAGAAATAAGCAAGCAAGAGCAAACGACTGAAAGTAAAATTGCATAGAATGCTGCAGAGCCAACCATTAGTGGGGTAGCTTGGGGGAGGTTCCGTGAAGGGCATGCAACTTGTTTTTGTCATGCATCCTTGAGCAAGAGATCCACCTCCAACAAAGCGTTGTGCTTCTTTTGATGAGTTTCTGTCTCTCCTGTTGGTTGAGTAGCTTAGTATTCTTTGGAGAGATGCTTGCTTGCTTGTGTTCGTTGGCTTGAGCTCCAACGCGAAGTCCTGTATGTCGGATGAAGGCATCCTGTTGTCCAACATCAGTGTGATGTCATACAGGACCTGAGGTTTGCATGAGTATCCGTTGTCCCATGTCTGGCTTATTGGTGTGCAGACTGGGGGTTCCTCGCCGTACAGGCAGACACTCTCCGACTTCGGAGGAATCGACGATCCTACTGACTTTAGCCAGGACCCTGAAGGGACCTGTTGCCCAGGACGTTCGACGAGGATGCGTCAATAGGTCTTGGCCAGTATATAACCCGGCCCTGGTGCCTTGGAAAGACCTCTGCGTCCCGGAGAGATTCTTATCTTCAATGCTTGTAACCAAGTGCATCATGGGTGTCTTATTGTTTTGTTTGTTTGCTTGCTTTAACCTCAGCGCAGTCCAAACATGTGCAACTGCTTCTAGTGCACTGGACTGAATTTTGCATGCAAATTAGCTTTCCCTATTACTGTACCTGTATTCCTCACTATCAAGCGAACCCACTCCGTATTTAGAGGTGCTTGTAATTTACATCCTAAAGTCAAGGACTAACAGAGTCCATGGGAATATCGATACAAGAACCCCTAAGCGGCCACTCTCCCACTGTTTATACTTAACACCGCAAGGCACAAGAGGAATGAGATAAGCCAAGGAGAGAAGTCCACATTTTAGTCCCAGCTGATCGGTGTAAGGTTTGAACTGGCTACCTTGGCATCAACACACAGGGTGTTGAATGAGCGCTCTTATCCATTCAGCAATGCTGGTCTCCATTTCTTTTGGTGAGTTTCTGTCTTGAGTGCTGGTCACCAAGCACATGATGGGTGTCTTGTGATAATTGAGATTCTTCTCCTTCTGCTTTCATCTGTTGTGCCTTTTTTGTGTTGTGCCTGTTTACAGCAGAGCTGCGTTCTTGCGCCGTTAGGCTGACACATCCGACTTCTGCTGGCATTTGTTGACCGGGTTAACCTTCCCAGGATATTTGAGATTCAAGGAAGATATGTCGGTCATAGATATTTTGTAATAGATAACCCTAGACTACTGTTGTTGGTAGTTTACTATTGTATGTAAAACAGCTGTGTCCCTTTAGTTGTCATGGCCTGGTATATATGCTTTTGACACTGTGTCTCCTAAGCCACACTGTGTCACTAAGCCACACTAGTATATTAGAACTACATTGCCACAAAACATCCAAGAACTCCAGATACAAGATAACACTGATGCGTTTCATTTCTCTATTCTGTCCTTGAATTCACAATTACATTCACTAAATATACTCCTTAAAATATTCAAGAACTATCACACGTGATTATATATATATAAAAGCAGCAGAGAAGTGCGTGGACATTCAAGATACATTCAGTGAGCCGAACCATTCAAGAAGCCCAAACACAAGAGGCACACCAGGAGAATGAGGGGCCTCATCCATCAACACAGAACTGACACTATTGGACGCTGATGTGTATGTAGGGGGAAGGATCTGAGCACCCTATGGACTTGTCGGAGTGCAAGGATGATCCATCCATCATTTGCCATGCCGGTAAGCGTGGGCGGTCATGTTCTGCCATCTCACTCGATCACCAAAGTCTTGGATCAGCTCCGTGTTTCTGTCTCAACCATGCCACAAGGCCAAGCTATCCAGGTACTTGCTTCTAGGTCTTCCCCTTGGTCTGTTCCCCTCGATCTTACCAGTTGTCACCAAGTTCTCCAAATCATTTCTTCTCATAACAAGGATGATACCCCAACAGATAACTAAACTTCTGCCCCTTATCTTTCTTTGGAGGATAGGCCCTCAACCAACATGTGCCAAGCCATTCCTATGCTTTGCTATCAGTGTTGCCATCTCCCTTTGATGAAAAAGCACCAAAATCGACCCTAAAAAGCACCAACAATTTTTAGAAAGCAGCATCTGTTTTTATTACAAATGTAACAAGGTAGCACAGTATAATTTATTATTATCACTTCATATTACAATGAAGTTTATTCCAGATCCGCCAAATCCCAATCAGAACTACTTTCGAGCCAAAAAAGCACCAAACTGCAATACTATTTTTTGGGAAATCACTAAAACAAGCACTGGTGGTATTCATTCAAAATGTTATAAAGTAGCACATTATAATTTATTATTATCACTGAATATTAGAATGAAGTTTATTCCAGATCTGCCAAACCCCCCCAAACAACTCTTCAGTTTCTGTAGATATTTCCTGCTGTGTTTGCTCCTGTGATGAGGAGGATTGAAAGAAACATGTATATGCCTCCTGTGATCCAATTTTTCGCAGAATATCCTTAGGTAGTTTATAATCATGACAGCATTTGCCATATCTTTTCATTCCATATCTAATAGTCAAAACAGCTGTCAAACTCTTGATGCTCAGTCTGTTCCGCAATTTTGATTTTATAACTCCCATCTGACTGAAAAAGCTAAATCTGTAAGATCTTGGAAAGGATTTTCACCGGTGGCATCCCTGTATGAGGCTATTTCTGCCCACAGTCCAAGTGTGTCAGAGGTCTGTGTCCACTGCATATGATGAAGTTTTCTCCACTGGAAATCGATGCGGGTGAGAGTAGCTGCATCTTCTACAAACATTTTAGCAAGATCCAATATACAGGGCTTCATTGGCTGTATACATTCACTTCCACTAAGACATGACATGGACTGCAACACTCGAACGTTATCGGGTGTACGTAAACGCAGCTGTGTCAATAGCTCTATTAAAAACTGGATGCACCTTCCACGAATTTCTTTCTCATTGGAAACTAGTAGTCTGCTATTTCTTTCTCAAACTCATAACCTAGATTGGCATTAGGATCTAAATAATCTTGAATAACATCACTTTCTGTTATTTTTTCCCAGGAATAGCAATCTTTGAACTGATAGAATCAATGATCTAGACAAGATCGCTGAGTAGTTTTGTTGGATCCTGTATGTCTGCTTCGAATTTCTTATACACACTTTGAACTTCTCCGAGAATATGCTTGAGAAATATGAGATACACATAGTTTTTCATGTCGCTAAACATAGAATGTTGAAGTTCTGCTGTATGCGCTCGTTGAGTCTTGCTATATCAAAATGAGTTCTGAGCTCGACCCACTGCTGCAATATTCTGACAATGGCAGATTGATTGGACATCCATCATGTCTGGCTTAATTGAACAACCTTCAGTGGATGTTGTTCATCATTTAATAAAGCAAAAAGCTCCCTGTACTTTGCTTGACGAAGACTTGAGTGAGAAAACCAGTTATATGTTTCTCTAATCATGAACTCTTGTTCCTGGACAGACAAGCAGCTGCAGCCTGTGACACTGCCAGCTGAAGGAAATGACATACACACCTAACTAGTACTAGATGAGGGACTACGGATTTTAATTTTGTATATATTCAATTGTTTACACTTGTCATGACAGATGTATTGTCAATGGCGAGTGCAACTAGTCTTTGCATCTCAAGTCCATTCTTGTTTAAACAATCTTTTAATGCATTGCATATTACCTTCGCATTGCAGTCACTCACTTCATCTAAATCGTATTAAAGGGAGTTAAATTACTTGAATATTGCACGGTAATGTACTAAGGCCGGTCTCTCTGGCCGAGGGGTTACACCACTTTCTCCGTAATCCCGTTTATCACGCAGAGTCTCGTAGCAGGTGAGAACTGGGAGCGGTTCGTCCCCCGCTGGTGACTTGCGGGATAACTGAGCCGGCCGCTCAGAAAGCAATGGCAAACTACTGAGCGTAATCTTGCCAAGAAATCAACAGACAGCTGAAAGATGCTGCTGTTGACAGCGATGTCCTGTAAAAGGATATGTGAATTTTTTTTTAAATGTACTAAGACTGTTTTACTCCCTCGCTTCAGTTTAAATTCGGCTTTTTAGTGTCCCCAAAATGATTTTTTAAAGTAATTTTTACCCACCCAAAAAAGCACTAAAAAGCACCAAAATTTTTTTTGAAGCACTAAATTTGCGCGGCCGCGATAAAAGTAAAATTTCCGCACTAAATGACTTGAAAAAACAATAAATTTAGTGCGAAAAACACTAAAATGGCAACACTATTTGCTATCTCTTAAAGCTGTCTCATACCATGAGTTAAGTTGTGGCTACAGGGTATTGTCTAATGGCACACTTTATACTGTTGGATTAATCCCAGAGCCACAGTGTCAATTCTGTTTGTATGCATGCTTCATATTACTGAAATATTTTTGGCCATGTTTGAAGAAAGTAAAAGATAAGTTTTTTGTTGTTGACACTAGTAGTAGAAACTAAAGTTTAACAGCACATCTCCGTGGCCAAAGGGCGGTCTCTGTGGCCAAAGGGCGGTCTCTGTAGCCAAAGGCTTGCGAACGCGGTTCGTGAGCCGCTTATCAGGTGTTCGAAACGCAGCCGCGACCGATTTGTGCAGCAGACCGTGTCGCGTTGTGTTATATTATAACATGTTGGCATGGGAGAAAGTCGTTCAGAAAGCAATGGCAAACAACTGAACGTAAAAACTTGCCTAGTAGGCTACATCAATAGCAGCTGAAAAATGCTGGTGTTGACTGCAACGTCCTGTAAGGGATACGCAACATAAAAAAAAAGAAACTAAAAGTTTTTGAATAACGAAGCCACAAACAATAGATTGCACGATTTATTGCCTGGCATATTTCGCCAGGTACGTACAGCAGAATTCACACAACAAAGTAAAATGACTAGATAAATCCTAAAGGCGCAAGAACGCAGCTCTGCTGTAAACAGGCACAACAAAATCACGTCCGAAAAAAAAAACTCCGGGTGAACGCAGAAGAAGAAGAATCCTTCACGTTGAAATATACACATGTTCGCACAGTAATGTCGATTGTCTACCACGGTAATTTTAAACTGACTAACATGTCTTTCTGTTTGCACAAAACTAGCCTATGTAGATCGATCATGGCTTCTGCAAAGAGTTTTAGAGTAAAAGAATTAGTTAGTTAGTCGACAGATCATCCTCATTGCACATCGAACCATTCAGTCCATAAGTGCTCGGATCCCCTCCTCAGCAAATCCCGCAGCGTGTAGCGGCTAACGACGCCAGTTCTGTGTTGGTTTATCAATCTTCTTTGGCTTCCTGCGTAGTGTTCTTGTTTGTCCACCCCTCTTTTAATTTGCTGCTCTAGCAGTCTGGCCATTGCTGTAGATTCATAGTCATCACTTGGTTCTCGCTAAAGTCTTACTTCTCGTAGAGCATTCAGAATGTCAGCCTGGTCCATGGCTCGTCCGCCCTCCACAGTAGCCTCACCTGCGAGCTTGTCAGCCCGCTCATTTCCTTGTACTCCCGCATGCCCTGGCACGAAGATGAAACTAATCTTTGCCAGCCGAGACCGCTCCAGAGGCAGCAACCATTCTCTTCGGATCGACCCCTCCTCTATCCTCTTGATCATGTTCATTGAGTCGCTAAGGAAACAAGCCCTAGTGAATGTCTGTGTCTCGAGCCATGTTATTGCTTTACTTACTGCCATGACTTCCATGGTCAGGCTACTTGTGGCTTCAGTGAAAGCACCAGAGTCCTCCTTCACAATTCTCCCTCCGGCCCGAGCTGTAAAGGCCCATGAGCTTTTCACATGTCGGACGACCGACCCATCTGTGTAGATGACCGCGTCACTGTCTAGCGAATTCTCGAAAATCAACGCTTGTACTTCAGCCTCCACAGCAGCCGGATTTTCTTGTCTGCATTTCCTATCTAGTTGGATGCAAACTGAAAAGGATGTGCAGAAGTCTGTTGGCACTTGCACCCACTCCTCGCCAGGTTCTAAGTCCTCAAGTGAACACACCTGTTGAAGAATGTCTTCGGCTTGACCCATCCACGACCGTCCTCTTTTTAACCTGCTGCCCTTTACCTTCCTAACTTCACTATGCAGTGGATGTTGTGTGTTTGCGTTAACTCTGAGGTAGGCGCGTGCCCTGCAAACTTGTATTCTCTCTTCAATGGTTGGAAAATCAAGAAGGTAGCGCATCGCCCTACATGCTGTATCTCTTGTACATCCAAGAATAATGCGCATAGCTTCATTCTGTATCCTTTCCATCCTTTCTATCTGCTTATGGCTGAGAGTCAGGATTGCCATTGCATACTCCAAAACAGACATGACCAGCCCCTCGTACAGAAGACATAGATGGCGCTGCTCACAGTTTGCTGCCGCCATCACCCGCATCGCAGCCAAACCCCGCTTGGCCTTTGTTATCACCTGGTCTATGTGCACATTATAAGCAAGGCTTCGATCAAACCGTATCCCCAGGTAATTCATTGCCTGCGTTCTTTCCACCGTCTCTGAACACAGCATTACAGTTGAATAGGAGTGTTGACAATATGATTATTAAACAAGAACCAAGTCACTGTTGCCTTTGTTGGGTTGACCATTCTCCTTGAGTAAAAGAATTATTCTGGCACAGTTGAAGAAACTGAAAGATGAGTTTTATTGGCAGAATTGAAGAAACTAAAAGAAGATTTTTATTGACACTAGAACAAAACTAAAAGATCAGTTTTATTGACACGCTTGAAGAAATTAAGTTTTATTGGCAGAATGTAAGAAACAAAAAGATGTTTCATTGACCCACTTGAAGAAACTAGAAGATCAGTTCTACTGGCACTCTTGGAGAAACTAAAAGGTTAGTTGTATTGATACACAGAAAAAAAGAAAAGATGTATTGACACTTGAAGAAACTGAAAGACGTATTGACACACTTGAAGAAACTAAAAGATGTATTGACACACTTGAAGAAACTAAACAATGTATTGGCACACTTAAGGAAACTAAAAGATGTAATGGCACACTTAAGGAAACTAAAAGATGTATTGGCACACTTGAAGAAACTAAAAGATTTATTGGCACACTTGAAGAAACTAAAAGATGTATTGGCACACTTGAAGAAACTAAAAGATGTATTGGCACACTTGAAGAAACTAAACAATGTATTGGCACACTTAAGGAAACTAAAAGATGTATTGGCACACTTGAAGAAACTAAAAGATGTATTGGCACACTTGAAGAAACTAAAAGATTTATTGGCACACTTGAAGAAACTAAAAGATTTATTGGCACACTTGAAGAAACTAAAAGATTTATTGGCACACTTGAAGAAACTAAACAATGTATTGGCACACTTAAGGAAACTAAAAAATGTATTGGCACACTTAAGGAAACTAAAAGATGTATTGGCACACTTAAGGAAACTAAAAAATGTATTGGCACACTTAAGGAAACTAAAAGATGTATTGGCACACTTAAGGAAACTAAAAGATGTATTGGCACACTTGAAGAAACTAAAAGATGTATTGGCACACTTAAGGAAACTAAACAATGTATTGGCACACTTAAGGAAACTAAAAAATGTATTGGCACACTTAAGGAAACTAAAAGATGTATTGGCACACTTAAGGAAACTAAAAGATGTATTGGCACACTTAAGGAAACTAAAAGATGTATTGGCACACTTGAAGAAACTAAAAGATGTATTGGCACACTTAAGGAAACTAAACAATGTATTGGCACACTTAAGGAAACTAAAAAATGTATTGGCACACTTAAGGAAACTAAAAGATGTATTGGCACACTTAAGGAAACTAAAAGATGTATTGGCACACTTGAAGAAACTAAAAGATGTATTGGCACACTTGAAGAAACTAAAAGATTTATTGGCACACTTGAAGAAACTAAAAGATGTATTGGCACACTTGAAGAAACTAAAAGATGTATTGGCACACTTGAAGAAACTAAAAGATTTATTGGCACACTTGAAGAAACTAAAAGATTTATTGGCACACTTGAAGAAACTAAACAATGTATTGGCACACTTAAGGAAACTAAAAAATGTATTGGCACACTTAAGGAAACTAAAAGATGTATTGGCACACTTAAGGAAACTAAAAGATGTATTGGCACACTTAAGGAAACTAAAAGATGTATTGGCACACTTGAAGAAACTAAAAGATGTATTGGCACACTTGAAGAAACTAAAAGATTTATTGGCACACTTGAAGAAACTAGAGGAAGTAACACAAAATTGCAGTCACCTTAGATCCTGCTAGCTGTTGTGATTTACCAGCCAATTTTACGATTAGTAGTTTGCTGTTGCTAATTGAACGGGAAGTCGACGTTTAAGTCCGACTGACCATTGTGGGGAACGAACGAACGAACGAACGAAAATCTTTATTTTCAAAGGGTTAAGAATTGGGCACGCAGGCCCGTCTGATATTCTGCCCTTCTTCTCTATTTCCTCTTATACATTCTTTCATTCAACATCTGTTATGAAGCAATTCTTTGACAACAAAAGAACAATAACCATTAAAACGCATGAAAAATAATCAATAATACATGACTCGTTGAGGCAATGTTTAACATGGGCATCATAAATACCCAAGGCGGGTGTAACGTGCCACACATATGGGAATGTTTGTTTTCTTTTTCTGGCTAGTTGTCGTTCGAGAAGTAACCGTCAGGCCACACACAGTAAATGCAGACGCATTAATCCTCTCAGTTACATCAACATTTACATGAAGTAAACTTTACACACATAAATGGCGAAGTCGGACTCACTGACCATTGTGGGGAAGTAACCATCAGGCCACACACAGTAAATGCAGGCGCATTAATCCTCTCAGTTACATCAACATTTACATGAAGTAAACTTTACACACATAAATGGCGAAATCGGTCTCACTGACCGCTGAGGTGCGTAACTTAGTGTGAAGCGGCTTCACTCGACAGAGGAACGAAAAGAGTTTAGAAGAGGAAGAAAAGATTAATTTTATTGGCACCCTCGAGGAAACAAACAAGATTAGTTTTAATGGCACATTTAAAGAAACTAAATGAATTCAGGATGTTTTCTGTTGACGTACATGAAGTGGCTACAATATGTGTTCTATTGACACACATGAAGTTGCTGCAATATGTTTACTATTGACTACACTTTGAAGTAGCTACAATATGTTTACTAGTAACTTCACTTTGAAGTGGCTACCATATGTTGATTGTTGACTACACTTTGAAGTAGCTACAATATGTTTACTAGTAACTTCACTTTGAAGTGGCTACCATATGTTGATTGTTGACTACACTTTGAAGTGGCTACAATATGTTTATTGTTGACTACACTTTGAAGTAGCTACAATATGTTTACTAGTAACTTCACTTTGAAGTGGCTACCATATGTTGATTGTTGACTACACTTTGAAGTGGCTACAATATGTTTATTGTTGACTACACTTTGAAGTAGCTACAACATGTTTATTGTTGACTACATTTTGAAGTAGCTACAATATGTTTATTGTTGACTACATTTTGAAATAACTACAACAATGTTTATTGTTGACTACACTTTGAAGTAGCTACAATATGTTTATTATTGACTACATTTTGAAATAGCTACAATATGTTTATTGTTGACTACACTTTGAAGTAGCTACAATATGTTTACTCTTGACTACACTTTAAAGGGCTAAAATATGTTTTCTGTTGATTCCCACTTCTTATGCCTTGTCCTGTACCAATGCCGGTCAAGACTTTACCCTGTGCGCACAAATACTGGGTGTTTGTAAAGTCTCACTACATTTTGAACAATTTTGAAAAAAAAAGAAGTACATGATGTCCTCAAACAATGTGCTAAACAATTCATTAAATTAGTTACAATAGTCACTGCTATGGTCTAACGCTGTTTTGGGGAAGTTGGAAATTATCAATGAAGTATTCATTATAACTTATTCAACAAAGTTATAACCGTAATGCGATGAGGAGTTGTTTAACAGGACATTTTGCTATAAATCTTTAGACAACCATCCGTGTGTATCGACTGTCATTTCAAAACACTTGTTCAACCTCCTTAAATTTAAAAAATGCTTCCTTCCGTTGATAACACCATTCTGTTTGGAGTGCAAAGAATTTACTCCAGCAAACGACAGCCATTGCTGCATATTGCTTCACGATGGACCGTGGCGCACATTTTTGATGACGTCATGTACTTCATTTTTCAAAATTGTTCTACATACAAAGTGTAGTGAGACTTTACTAACACCCTGTATATTATTAACAGATTCATCGGCGTCAAACAAAAACGAAGGCGGAAAAGGGGAAGTAAAGATGGCACATTTATGACCTAAAAGTTGATATATGGTAGCAGACAACATATATCAAATTAAAGGCGGTTGTTTTAAAGAAAACTACTGTATTGATATTTTAATTGAGACAACATTTCGCAATGACAACATTTTGGCGATATACGAGTATAAGTCAATGGCAGATACGGGAAGTCACTCAAGACTAATCCTGTGGCACTTAATCCGCTATAGGCATAGCATGTATAGAAAGACATTATAAACGACAGATAAAAGATTTAATTAAACACACAGACAGTGGTGGGCAACTGAGCGAATAAATGAGGAATGTAAGCATAAACAGTGCTGGAGTGATTGGAAGAAAATATTAATCGTTACAACATGAGACATAAAATATTGAATTTTACAGGACCTGAATGATTGGGGAGTATCATGTCTCAGAAACTGAAGTAGAGAACAGTGATGGGAAGCATGGTTTCTGGGAGAAGAGGCTGAGGCAGATCAACACGAAGATGGACACGGGACACTGCAAAAACTTGGGGCGTGAGGATAAATGCAGCGGGAGAAATGGCGAGAGATAGAGAGCCTTATCTGCGAGCCGTGATGAAAACGACGTACGGCGAAGGACATGCAACATGATGATGATTGTGAAGCGTAGTTACGAACAAAGACAAGGTACATGATGTAAGAGTTCTAACTCAAGCTGTATTGATACCGGTGAGAAGTGTTCAGCGGAAAACAAGTGAGATTTGGCAGTCATTCTGTTGGTGTTGCCGTTTGGACGTGAAACAGGTCTTGGCAGATTGCAACGAAAAGTGTGTGTTCATATCCACAAACAAAAGTAGCTATTGATGCTGTGCTGTCTAAAATGGGACACGAAGCAGTTTCCTATCGTGAGTCAGTGAAGCGACAGGGGCATCACACCTTATAGGCCTGCTTGCACGAAGGAAATGTTGTCAGTTCCCTCACTCAGCGAAACGAGGACTGCGTGCGTCGAACCTCGTCTGACCGCACTCATTACATTATCAGCGCAGGTCTTTATCAACGTCTCTAACAGGCCCGCTGTAGAGAATGTCAACTGAGTGTTTACCGACGTATAGCAAGTACCCGTGTGTAAGAAAGTCTGCTGTCTTACATCGAAGTCCGACCAATCATGGAGTGTGTTGTGTATGTGAACAATTGAAGGTAAGATGGTTGTTTTTCGTTGACTAGCAGCATCTGTATTAACACAACTCAGCCAGAAACAGACTATATACTCCACTGTTTCATTTTATATCGAAATATCCTGCTGCATTTAAGATCTTTCTTATCTGTTATTGCTCCTGAATAGTACGCATTTACGTAGCTTATCTGCTATTCTGTTAACTGGCGAATCATTATTTCTAGGCATCTGTAAAAAGATAGTTTGCCATTGCTTATCTTCTTGGCAGTGACCAAACTGATCGATGACCATAGCCATTGTTTCTATAAAGAAATATTTCTTCTCCCCTCCTGAATTAAAAGAGGTGTAGCCAAACAAGAACACTACGTGGGAAGCCAAAGAAGATTGATAAACCAACACAGAACTGGCGTCGTTAGCCGCTACACGCTGCGGGATTTACTGAGGAGGGGATCCGAGCACTTATGGACTGAATGCTTCTATGTGCAATGAGGATGATCTGTCGACTAACTAACTAACTAACTGAACTTGAGATCTACCTCAGCCTCTTCTCCCAGAAACCATGTTTCCCATCATTGTTCTCTACTTCAGTTTCTGAAACATGATACTCCCCAATCATTTAGGTCTTGTAAAATTCAATATTTTGTGTCTCATGCTGTAACGATTAATATTTTCTTCCAGTCGCTCCAGCATGTTGGGGAGACTTCGTGGCGAAGTGGTCAAGCCGTTTAACTCGGGTTCCGACGGTTGTGGGTTCGATTCCAGGCCGCTTCCTTCAGGTCACGAGTTAAATTTTTCAGGAGACTCCTGTGGGTCGTCGCTAGAGCTACGGAGTTCGTGCTTCGTGCGACGCTTTCCGCGCTGCGGAAAGAGACCGAGCCATGTTGGATAAAACCCGGTGCAATAAAGTTGACCCTGTCGACTTTTAAGCGACTTTTTTGAACTTGAGACCACAACCAACAACTATTTGTCGTCTGCTTTAAAGCTCAATCCACCACATCAGAAACCTCGGTGTCAACTGGCAAAATCGATGGGAAAATAGCAAGGGAAAGACAAAGAAATGAATATCTGGATAGCTTGACCAAATAGATAAACCAAAACAAGAACACAGGCCTTTTTTAACGTTCTCCCGCTTTGAACTCAAGCGTAGTGCATATACGTGCAACTACTTCTGGCGCACTATACTGATTTTTGCGTGTGGATTAGCTTTCCCTATTACTAGTGTCCCTCGCCATCTGGTGAACCCACTCCAACTTCAGAGATACTTGTAATTTATGTATCAAAATCAAGGACGAGAAGTCAACATTTTAGTCCAACTGACCGATGTAAGGATTAAATCCTTTATCTCGGCATCAACACACCAGATGTTTAAGAACAAGCGCTTTTATCTAGTTCTCTTCCAATCTTTTGGCAATATACCATATTTGATTTACATAATGCGTGATAGATTTGTTTGCTTTCTTCTCCTCTCGCTTTAATTAGTTCAGCTGGTATCTCATCACGACTTGGTGATTTACCATTCTTCAGGTTCTTTATTTCCCATGCAATTTCATCTAATGAGGGTTCACGTTCAGTCTCTGCTGTCATTGGTTCATATCCTCAGTCACTCATATCATACATTCCACTGCAGTACTTCTGCAATCTTTCTAGAATTTGTCTAGATTCTGTTAAGGTATTTCCCATCTTGTCACACATAACATTCAATTGAGGTTGAACATTTCTTGTCAATAACTTCACTTCTTTGAACATTTCTTAATCTCTTCCAGTCTTATGATATTGCTCTATTCTGGTACAGCAATCTTGTATACATTGGGTTTTGTCTTTTCTTGTCTTCTTTCTTATTTCTCGAGTTAAAGATTTATACTTCATCCTGCTATTATCCGATTCACCTCCTTTCTATTTCAGTTCCATTCGTTGTTTTATTAATTCTAACGTGTCAGATGTAAGCCATGGTTTCAGTTGCTTTTTCTTGGTCGGAATTAAATCTTTGGCTGCAGTTATCAAGATATCTCTAGTTTGTACTGCCAATTCATAAGGTGTTATTTCCTCCTGTATAGAAATCAAGACCCCAAAACGATTCTTAACTTCTACGTTGTATTCATCTGGTATTTTTGAGAACAAAACGAAATGGCCTTGGTCCTCGGGTAAGCTTTTCGAGTTTTACTTTCACATCTGCTTCTAATAACTGATGATCTGTATCACAGTCTGCACTTCGTAAGGTTTTTGCCGATGTCATGCTTGATCTCCATCTCAATTTGTATTTATAATCTGTCTGGTTTTTGATAGTACTGTCCAGGGACTTCCAAGTGAAGTTTTCTTGGGTGTTGTTTAAAAAGTATGTTGGCTATCGTTAACTAATTTTCTATGCAAAATTCAATTAATTTGTCACCTGCATCATTTCTATTGCCTAATCCAAATTTTCCTTAAACGTGTCTCTCATGTTCAACTCGTCTTGTACCCACTTTTGCATTAAAATTTCCCATTATTATTGTTATGTCATTATGACCAATCTTATGTAATGTGTATTTCAACGCTTAGTGAACGGAGATTTACACTATTATGCTTTGTTTTGCTGCGCTCACTGGCTTTGAACGCAAGCGTAGTCCATACAGACTACTTCTATTAGCACTGGACTGAATTTTACGTGTGGATTAGCTTTCCCTATTACCAGTGTCCCTCGCCATCAGGCGAACCCACTCCGACTTAGAAGTACTTGTAGTTTACGTCCCCAAGTTAAGGGGAGAGAAACCATTTTAGTCCAACTGACCGGTGTACACGTTCTTATCCATTCGGACATGCTTAACTACCGCTTGTTTATTTGATTGTGCACCATGTTTGATCCAAACATACGTTTTGTTTGGCACTGAATCAGTTAAAGAAAGCTGCAGTCAACTTGAGTTTAACTTCTCCATAGAGCTTGTCCTCAAATCGAGCGGCTGTTAGTTAGTCTTTCCTCTTGAGCCTAAGGCGGCGCATAGGGCAGAAGTCCTGACTCTCCCTGCCTGGCGGTTCGCTGCTACCTGTTGTAGATCTTGGATATTTACTTGGCCATTGAATGAGCCTTCTCTAATGATGGTTCTACGCAGGGTCTCTCTTGGTCTTCCCCGTTTTCTTTTCCCTACCGGTGACCATATGAGGGCTTTGTAGAGGAGTCTTGTCTTGTCCATTCTGAGTACATGGCCGATGTAGTTCCAACGGCGTCTTCTTATGAAATTGGATACCGTATCTTGCTTAGTCTCTTGTCTTATTTGCGAATTGGTTCTGAAGTCTGTCCAGTGGATGTTTAGAAGTCTTCTAAGACATTTGTTCTCAAAATTGTCTAATTTTTTTATCTGAAGCTACCGTTGATTTCCAACTTTCACATCCATACGTTAACACTGGAATCACACAAGAGTTGAAGATTTTAAGTTTTGTGTGTTTGCTGAGTGCTTTTGACTTCCATATGTTTGACAGTTTGTTGAAGGCACCAGATGCCAGTGCGATTCTAGATGATATTTCTGGTGTTGAGTCCCCTGTCCAATAGCCAATTTGAAATATCCTTGGAATTCAACAAATTTCAGCGAAGCAACATAACATTTAGAGCCAGAAATCTGGTTCTGAAACAACGGGAAGTTTTACGATGGTGGTTTGTCGGACCGCCGATCAACCGTTCTAAGCCGAGCTAGAAAGAAACACGTCTCGCCATCTTGACCTAAAACCGGAAACCCCGGAGCGGGTGTAGGCCACACTAATTGTCTGCATCATATATTGAATACGCTTACAGCAAATGTTTAACCTTCATTTCCCCAATTCCAGTGACATTCATCAGTATCTCCCATGTTTTGTTTACCGAAGACGTGGTATTTCAGCCTGTTATGCTCTATGCAAAGTCTGATATTGGTTCACTTCTGTCTAGTTGGCAACATGCATCATCTGTCTGGCGGGTTGGATGCCCCAATAACCATGTTGGTCTATAGGTCCTTATGAATCTCTTGCCCTCTAATAGGCTATGCCTAGAGTTGGCAACATGCATCATCTGTCTGGCGGCCTGGATGCCCCGATAACTGAGTTCGTCTTCCGCGGTTCTTTGTCAACACGCCCCTCATGACAGTAAATAAAGTAAGCGTAGAACCCTATTTAGACACCTGAAGGGTCCTTGGACACATTGCTGATGGCGAGGTAGCAGGTACAAACCCTACACCGGTCTGTTTGACTAAAATGTAGACTTCTCGTCTTTGACTTGGGAACGTAAATTACAAGTATCTCAGAAGTCGGGAACGGGTTCGTCTGATGGCGAAGAACACTGGTAATATAGAAAGCTAATCCACACGCAAAAATAAATCCAGCCCACTAAATGCACTAGCCGGTGTATGGAATACGCTTGAGTTCAAAACAAGCTGACGCAAAAGATGATAATAAATAAATAAATAAAATAAATAAATACAATAAAATAAACAATGGACACATGTCGTGTCGTGCCATATTTGATAGACCAGTCGGCAATCAAGTAGTGATGTGGTCAGTTTTACTTCCCAACATATTTCATTGTGTCTATGCTAGGCTGATTAGACGTGAAATCCCAATTTAATTAAAAACAAAATTGCCCCGTTCCGAATTAACTCCTATAAAACCGTTACTGCACTCATTTAAAAGAGATGAACTTGCCCAGTTGATCGGCTCTTTCCATGTTGAGAGGCAGTTGACTGTTTTCCGTTGTCTTGGTAAGAGCTCTAGCTTTTAAACATCCAGAGCACCAAAGGTGAGATACAACTTTCAATCCCTTCACAGGCTTTAATTTGGACTTAAAGTTGATTTCTCTTTCAGAAAGCAATGACAAACTACGAAATATAAAATTGTCTAGAAAATCCACTTATGTTGTTAACAACATCCTTTAAATACTAGTACTGTGAAAAAAATTCAAAGCAGAGACATTCATGTTTAAAAATGTTTAATCTGTTTCCCGCACACACGTAAACCTTCATGAAAATGCATTCTGTTGTGCACCTGTGTATGGCCCTTATGGAGGACATAGGAGCTCCACTCAGCCCTGAAGATAAACACGATTTCTACCCAAAATATTCATGGATGAAAGCACAGATTAAGACAGCGCAGGATTGACATCATCATCATCATCAAGTGCCATGCCAGCTGGCGTAGGCGTTCATGACTCTCCACAGACTCGGTCTTTGGTTTTCTGGATCAACTCCGCTGTTGATATTCCCCCATCTCAATTCATCCAGCATATTTCTCTTGGTCTGCCTCTGCCTCTCTTCCCCTCGATCTTTCCAGCTGTCACGATGTTCTCCAATGCCTCTCTTCTCAACACATGACCAAAAAAAAAAAAAAAAAAACAGAAAAAAGCTGTTTGCCTCTTTCTTATGGTTGTATATAATGTTCTAGTTTTATTACTAATAAAGCGTTCATCACCATCACGTGCATGCCGATAAGCGTGGGCGGTCAAGATTCTCCATCTCACGGGATCACCAGAGTTGTAGATCAGCTGTGTATATTTGCCTTGATTATGCCACGCCGCTAAGCCATCCATATATTTACTGCTCTGTCTTCCCCTGGTCCTTTTCCCTTCATTCTTACCAGTTTCACCAAGTTCTCTAATTTATTTCTTCTAATTAGTTAGTTAGTCTTTCCTCTTGAGCCTAAGGCGGCGCATAGGGCAGAAGTTCTGTCTCTCCATGCTTGGCGGTTCGCTGCTACCTGTTGTAGATCTTGGATATTTACTTGGCCATTGAATGAGCCTTCTCTAATGATGGTTCTACGCAGGGTCTCTCTTGGTCTTCCCCGTTTTCTTTTCCCTATCGGTGACCATATAATGTGTCCCAAAAATGTTGACTGTCATAAGTCTAATGTCTCTAATCAGTTTATGGTTTTCAGTCATGTTCGTTTAATAGAGAAGAAAGAATTACAATCTGTAATTTCCTATCTTACCCAAGTTAGAAAAGGGTGCCATTGTATCTCTTTTTTAAGTAACAGCTTCTGAGAACTTAAAGAGTTAACAGAAAGCTGTTTAACTACCTGATTCCACCGTGTAAGATGTTCGCTTTTCTCAGTGAATCCCAGCCATCGCCTAATACATTGTTGGTTTGTTTATTACATTTGGTTTAGAACATACTAAAGAAATCTGGCTTCTCCCGATAATTTTCAAGTATGTTTTATCATCACCAGCGTGTTGTAAACCTTTGTATTAATAAAACATTGCTCTCATCACGACCTGCAATGATTCTCCAACTGCTAATTCTCCCGCCTCATGCTAAACTTGTCTGCATTGTTATTTGTTCAGATCGTATACCAGGTGTTTGTAAAGTCTCACTACACTTTGTATGAAGAACACGTTTGAAAAATTCTTTCTTAAGTTGATAACACCATTATGATTTGAGTGCAAGAATGACTCCAGCAGACGACAGCCATTCGCTGCATATTGCTTCACTATGGACCACACTTTTTGATGACATCATATACTTCAGTTTCCAAATTTGTTTTACATACAAAGTGTTGTGAGACTTTACAAACACCCTGTAGAATGTCAAGTTTATTTTAAAAATATCATTAACAGAGTCTGCTTCAGATATTCGGCTACTTTTATTTTATGATTATGTTACTGTGCATTCAGATTAATTTATGTCCAAGGTGTTATATAAAATTCAATTCTCTTAGAAAGAAATGCACTGCTTTCATAGTGGTCTTTGAAATCTAACGTGAACCATTCAGGAATAGAAAGTGTTAATGATCGGAGTACCAAGAGATCGACCAATTGGCTTGGTCTATACTGAGTTAATATCCACCCACCCCGACCAGTTGGCTTGGTATATACTGAGTTAATATTCACCCACCCCGACCAGTTGGCTTGGTCTATACTGAGTTAATATTCACCCACCCCGACCAGTTGACTTGGCCTATACTGAGTTAATATTCACCCATCCCGACCAGTTGGCTTGGTCTATACTGAGTTAATATCCACCCATCCCGACCAGTTGGCTTGGTCTATACTGAGTTAATATTCACCCACCCCAGGCAGTTGGCATGGTATATACTGAGTTAATATTCACCCACCCCGACCAGTTGGCTTGGTATATACTGAGTTAATATCCACCCACCCCGACCAGTTGGCTTGGTCTATACTGAGTTAATATTCACCCACGCCGACCAGTTGGCATGGTATATACTGAGTTAATATCCACCAACCCCGACCAGTTGGCATGGTATATACTGAGTTAATATTCACCCACCCCGACCAGTTGGCTTGGTATATACTGAGTTAATATCCACCCACCCCGACCAGTTGGCTTGGTATATACTGAGTTAATATCCACCCACCCCGACCAGTTGGCTTGGTATATACTGAGTTAATATCCACCCACCCCGACCAGTTGGCTTGGTATATACTGAGTTAATATTCACCCATCCCGACCAGTTGGCTTGGTATATACTGAGTAATATTCACCCACCCCGACCAGTTGGCTTGGTCTATACTGAGTTAATATCCACCCACCCCGACCAGTTGGCTTGGTATATACTGAGTTAATATCACCCACCCCGACTAGTTGGCTTGGTCTATACTGAGTTAATATCCACCCACCCCGACCAGTTGGCTTGGTATATACTGAGTTAATATTCACCCACCCCGACCAGTTGGCTTGGTCTATACTGAGTTAATATTCACCCACCCCGACCAGTTGGCTTGGTATATACTGAGTTAATATCCACCCACCCCGACCAGTTGGCTTGGTATATACTGAGTTAATATTCACCCACCGCCGACCAGTTGGACATGGTATATACTGAGTTAATATCCACCCACCCCGACCAGTTGGCATGGTATATACTGAGTTAATATTCACCCACCCCGACCAGTTGGCTTGGTATATACTGAGTTAATATCCACCCACCCCGACCAGTTGGCTTGGTATATACTGAGTTAATATTCACCCACCCCGACCAGTTGGCTTGGTATATACTGAGTTAATATTCACCCACCCCGACCAGTTGGCTTGGTATATACTGAGTTAATATTCACCCACCCCGACCAGTTGGCTTGGTCTATACTGAGTTAATATCCACCCACCCCGACCAGTTGGCTTGGTCTATACTGAGTTAATATTCGCCCACGCCGACCAGTTGGCATGGTATATACTGAGTTAATATCCACCAACCCCGACCAGTTGGCATGGTATATACTGAGTTAATATTCACCCACCCCGACCAGTTGGCTTGGTATATACTGAGTTAATATCCACCCACCCCGACCAGTTGGCTTGGTATATACTGAGTTAATATCCACCCACCCCGACCAGTTGGCTTGGTATATACTGAGTTAATATCCACCCACCCCGACCAGTTGGCTTGGTATATACTGAGTTAATATTCACCCATCCCGATCAGTTGGCTTGGTATATACTGAGTTAATATTCACCCACCCCGACCAGTTGGCTTGGTCTATACTGAGTTAATATCCACCCACCCCGACCAGTTGGCTTGGTATATACTGAGTTAATATCCACCCACCCCGACTAGTTGGCTTGGTCTATACTGAGTTAATATCCACCCACCCCGACCAGTTGGCTTGGTATATACTGAGTTAATATTCACCCACCCCGACCAGTTGGCTTGGTCTATACTGAGTTAATATTCACCCACCCCGACCAGTTGGCTTGGTATATACTGAGTTAATATCCACCAACCCCGACCAGTTGGCTTGGTATATACTGAGTTAATATTCACCCACGCCGACCAGTTGACATGGTATATACTGAGTTAATATCCACCAACCCCGACCAGTTGGCATGGTATATACTGAGTTAATATTCACCCACCCCGACCAGTTGGCTTGGTATATACTGAGTTAATATCCACCCACCCCGACCAGTTGGCTTGGTATATACTGAGTTCAATATCCACCCACCCGACCAGTTGGCTTGGTATATACTGAGTTAATATTCACCCACCCCGACCAGTTGGCTTGGTATATACTGAGTTAATATTCCACCCATCCCGACCAGTTGGCTTGGTATATACTGAGTTAATATCCACCCCACCCCGACCAGTTGGCTTGGTCTATACTGAGTTAATATCCACCCACCCCGACCAGTTGGCTTGGTATATACTGAGTTAATATTCACCCACCCCGACCAGTTGGCTTGGTCTATACTGAGTTAATATTCACCCACCCCGACCAGTTGGCTTGGTATATACTGAGTTAATATCCACCAACCCCGACCAGTTGGCATGGTATATACTGAGTTAATATTCACCCACCCCGACCAGTTGGCTTGGTCTATACTGAGTTAATATTCACCCACCCCGACCAGTTGGCTTGGTATATACTGAGTTAATATTCACCCACCCCGACCAGTTGGCTTGGTATATACTGAGTTAATATTCACCCACCCCGACCAGTTGGCTTGGTCTATACTGAGTTAATATTCACCCACCCCGACCAGTTGGCTTGGTATATACTGAGTTAATATTCACCCACCCCGACCAGTTGGCTAAGCTAATATCTTTCTGGTGACTGCCGACTCCATCGACGATGAACTGAGGTTTTCGTGGATTAATTTTGTGTTGGCATTCTGGCGGCGGCATTATGCAGTGTACCTATGCGGGCTGTTGGATTGTCGAGACTCCTGTCTGTTCCACTTCACATTGGACAGTAAGGAACATTTTGTGTGATATTCACTGGCACAGGAACGGAGTATAATGGGGACAACCCGTTGCCGTGAAGTTGGAACCTCGACTAACTGAGTTAATATCCACCCACCCCTTGAAAAGAAAAATATCTCATAGCTGCTTTGAAATGAAATGGTGGCGTCTCCACGGCAGAGTGGTTATACCAACTGCCTCTTGCTCCAAAGGTTGTGGGTTCTATTTCGGCCTACATCGTTCATGAGTGCAGTTTTCTCAGAGACTCGCTGGAGCCAAGGAGTTCTTTTTGTGCCACGCTTTCATCAGGCTGCTCTGCGGAAAGAGACAGCTATATGGGATAAAACCCAGTGAAGCCAATCCTCTTGACTTTCAAACCCTTAAAAAATGTGTTGAATCGCAGTAAAGATGTAAACATACAATGAATAAGTCAACAAACAGAGAAAGTAGAATTGGTCAACCCTACAAGAAGACAATCACAGGTGACAAAATGAATGTTGTGGCTGGACAGTCTTTATCAGCATACAAAAACAAACAAAAACAACGAGACAAACAACAATTTTTCTTAGTTTTTTAATGCAGTTTTTAAATGTCGTATTTTAATGTCCGTTTTTGTGTGTGCTGATGAAGGTTTTCCAGCCCTAACATCCATTTTGTCCCTTGTGGTTGTGTTCTTGTACAGCTGATAAACTCCAACTTCCCTGTTTGTGATTTACTTCCACTTTTGAAGAAAGTCTGTCTTTTATTCACAGGCGAATGTCCACACTTCACACAATCAACATGATAATAGTATGAATGGCTCCACATCATCTATTCGCCATTACTCAGTTTCAGCTGTCGATGTGTCACGCGTATATAATATGACTGTATCAAATCAAAAAAACTGTCAAACTAATGCTGGAAAGAAATCACAAGATGGTAGATAAACTGAAAATATCAGCAGCTAATGTACAAAACAAAATATGCATCAAGGTACACACACACACACAAACGCAGTTTTTTTAAAAAATGATGCACCATGTTCAAGATCAAAATCTTGAAATGAGACATGCTCACTCACATTAAATATACTTAAAAAAAACACAAGTTCAGAAGCACAAAGTGCTAAGAAAACATGTTTAGTGGCGGACAAAGTGAATTATGACCCTTAGAGAAGTGGGAGGAGAAAAACGTGTATATTTCCAAAGGGAATTACAAAAATATGTTAGTTCTAAAATTGGTTAAATTCAAAGCTAAGTTGGATTAATAAAATATTTGGTCAATTCTGAAACAGGCTGCATTCAAAACTAGTCAGGCTAATAACAATTTTGTACATTCTGAACTGGGTTAAATTTGAAGCTACTTCTGGGCTATCAACATTAGTCAATTCTAAACTTTAGCTCAATTCACAATTGTTAGGGTGAAAAACAAAAGGTCCAAATTAAAATGACTGATTAGTGAACTCTGAAATGGGTTAAATTTAAGACAATTGCAGGCTTTCCATCCATCCATCATGTGCCATGCCGGTAAGCGTGGGCGGTCATGTTCTACCATCTCACTCGATCACCAGAGTCGTGGATCAGCTCCGTGTTTCTGTCTCGACCATGCCACAAGGCCAAGCCATCCAGGTACTTGCTTCTAGGTCTTCCCCTTGGTCTGTTCCCCTCTATCTTACCAGTTGTCACCAAATTCTCCAATCCATTTCTTCTCATAACTTTAAGAAGCCCATATTTAGTTAGTCGACAGATCATCCTCATTGCACATTGAAACATTCAGTCCATAAGTCCTTGGATCCCCCCAGTAAATCCCGCAGCGTGTAACGACTCATGACACCAGTTCTGTGTTGGTTTATTAATCTTCTTTGGCTTCCCACGTAGTGTTCTTGTTTTGCTCCCCCCCCCCCACCCCTCTTTTAACTTGCTGTTCTCGCAGTCTGACCGACTATGGTTGTAGATTCAGTCATCACATGGTTCGGGAGCGACTTACTTCTCATAGAGCATTCAGAATATCAGCCTTGTCCATGGCTCGTCCCCCCTCAACAGTAGCCTTATCTGCAAGCTTGTCAGCCCGCTGATTTCCTCGTACAACCGCATGGCCTGGCACGAAAATGAAACTAATCTTTGCCAGCCGTGACCGCTCCAGAGACAGCAACCACTCTCTTCGGATCCACCCCATCTCTGTCTTCTTTAGCATGCTCATTGAGTCACTAAGGAAACATGCTCTAGTGAATGTCTGTGTCTCGAGCCATGTTATTGCTTTACTTACTGCCATGACTTCCATGGTTAGGCTACTTGTGGTCAAAGCAAAAGTAACAGACTCTTCCTTCACAATTCTCCCTCCAGCCTGAGCTGTAAAAGCCCATGAACTTCTCACTTGTCGAACGACCGATCCATCTGTGTAAATGACAGCACCACCCTCCAAAAAATTCTCGAAAATCAAAGCCTGTACTTCCGTCTCCACAGCAGCCTGATTTTCTTGTCTGCATTTTCTGTCTAGTTGGATGCAATCTGAAAAGGACGTATAGAAATCTGTTGGCACTTGCACCCACTCCTCGCCAGGTTCTAAGTCCTCAGGTGAACACACCTGTTGATGAATGTCTTCGGCTTGACCCATCCACGACTTTCCTCTTTTTAATCCTGCTGCCCTTAACCTTCTTAATTTCACTGTGCAGTGGATGTTGCGTGTTTGCACTGACTCTGAGGTAGGCACGTGCTCTGCAAATTTTATTCTGTCCCCAATGGCTGGAAAATCCGCCCATTTCAAAATTCTCAAATTCAAGCTCATTTCTGAAATTAGCTACATTCAAAATGATTTCAGGCTAACAAATGGTTAGTCTATTCTGAAATGAATTGAATGAAAACAAAATCTGAAAAAAGATGAGAAAATAATTAAAAGAAAAAATTTCAAAACAATTTTTGGCATATGATCATCTGTGTTTGTGCTAAGTGGAGAATACAAGAAAGTGTGATGATGATAATAATAATGATTGAATAACACAATAAATAACAATAATGAAAATGTTGAATAATGCAGATACATTCATTTCCCTACTGCAGATGTTACTGAGTTGCAGTTCAGAGATGAATCGGTATAAGTATATGCGACAGGCATCAATTTGTATAAAATATTTTCGTCTGAAACAAGAACACAGATCAAATCACAAGTTTAATTAAATCACACATTTATATTGGCTAACTTATAATTTAGGGGTGGGGGAAGAAACAAACAGGTGTTTGTACCACTACTTCGCATCACACGTGACTGCAAAACCTGTAACACTATTTTGAATCACAAGAGATTGTAACTGCAAAACTTGTAGCATTATTTTGCATCACAATAGACTGCAAAACTTGTAACACTATTTTGAATCATAAGAGATTGTAACTGCAAAACTTGTAACACTATCTCACATCACAAGAGATTGTAAAACATGACAACCTTTTTTAATTGCAGCTCATGTTATGGCAATTCATAGAAGTTTAATAGGCTGATGAAAAAGATGGAAGGGTTAGTGTTATCAGGGCCCTTAACGGAAGAAAAGAAAAGTAACATTGTAACCTACCATTCAAGTAGTAAAAGGCCACGAACGAACGTTGGTCTTGAGGCTGATTGGTCTTGAGGCTGGCTGCTCTATCCAATAGAAAACTTTAGCTACAAAAACTAACCAATCATAAACAAGAAGATAGCGAAAACAAGAATGAATCAGCCTACCAAGAGGAACGGAGGGTCTTCTAAAAGAGGTAGGATGCGTTACAGAGAAAGTCACAAGGGGTTCGGAATTCAGACTGAGAAAAGTGGTACCTGAAATGTTAAAAAAAGTTAATTGCATATCCATTATAGGACGTCACTGTCAACCCCAGCATTTTTGGCTGTTTATGATTTCTTGATAGGTTTACGTTCAGTAGTTTGTCATTGCTTTCTGAATGACCAGCACTCATACAATTTTATGAAAACCAATGCAAGGTGCTCTGCTGCCAAATTGCCCGCAGCTGTGTTTCGAACGCGTTATGCAGGATTACGAATTGCATCCATAACCCCTTTGCTACAAAGCCGGCTGAAATGTTAAAACTATACCTAAACAGACGTGAAGACAGGTTGAGACAGATGAAGAAGAGGAAGAAGACAACGTGGTAGTGGACGGAAAGATTGTCTGATCGTATGGAGCGGACATGCACACAACCACTGTGCAATTAGGACAATTAACATACAGGCTTTACGATCTCAGTTGTAGTAGACTCAGCAATTATGTATTTATCCAGAGGGTAATGATTTCAGTTAGGCTAACAACAGTTTGTGCTGGCAAATGATAACATCATGAAGAATCACACACATACACATTTAGAAGGAAAAGGAATATTATACATTTCAAATAGGGCATTTAAAAGTGATTAAATAATGTAAATAATGGTAAAAATGCAGTCACATCAACTATGTTACATTACTATAAATATATTTAGTGCATCAAATCTTTCAGAAGCTGAATGATCTTGCGCACCATTGTACTCACAACAGTCATAAAATATACTATTAAAAAGTTATGATGGTGTAAATAATTTAGACATATCTTTAAACAACTGTTGTCATTAATAACTTATTGTACTATATTTATTTTGCAAAATATTAAATCACAACCTTAGTAGAGAAAGACACCCCACACTTTATGTGTACTTTGTGCTGCAAGTTCACAGTAGTCACTTACAAAGTAGTTGAGTAAAAAATATTAGAAATATAAAAATATTTTAACAGTAAGAGATATTTACGATGTAAGATTCACAGCTTGCTTTATTTTTTTTTTACAAATCCAACCAATAGATGAACGAGTAAGTTTTAAGAAAAGAAAACAGCAGCGTTGGTAAAAAAAATTATTTCACTGAAGTATAAAAAGTTATCTTATTTAATAAAAGAAAACCATATTTGGCCACCAACAATACAATGCTAAATAGATGACAATAGCTAAAAGTGTGATATGTGGTGCAATCACTGGTTTCAAATATCAAAGTATCCAAAGTAATCATTATGTGAATAAACGATGGCATTGATTAGCAGAAGAAGATAAAGATAAATAAGTAGATACTGGACTTACTAAACAACAGAAAAATGCACATTTATAGGATTTTAACTCCTCAAATCCAAATGATAGCATCTTTTATTAAAGAAACAAGCGTATTATAATGCTGAAATTATTACTATTTTATTTCGTTGTAACAATCTATCTAAGCCAAAATTCTCCCATGCAGTTCTCCTGTACAATTCTCCTATACAATCTTCTATATGGTTCTCTTAGAGAATTCTCTTTTCAAATCCTAATCAATGTTCCCATACAATATTACTAACAAATCTCGTTTACAATGCTGCCATTCATTCATTCAGTAGCATGTCATTTGCAGAACCTCGCTCCTATTATAACCTTCTGGAAAACTTCTTGGTCATAAGCAAGATGTCCAGAGTCTGATACACCCATCTGAAGATCATCTGCTACATCCTGCACCCATCTTTTCTATGGCGTTTCTCATCCTCTCTTGCATACAATTCTATCAAATCTCCTATACAAAGCTTTAAGATAATTCTCCTGTACAACTCTCCTACACAATTCTCCTGTCAAATCTTCTAGACAATTCTCCAATCAGATTGACTATACAATTCTCCTATCAAATCTTCTAGACAATTCTTCTAAACAAGTCACCTATGAAGTTGTCCTAATATAACACTGACAGACAATAATTTAGAAACAACAGAACGAAAAAGAAGGATCAACATCAGAACCCAGATTGTCAAGATATTAAAAAGATCTCTAATCTGGTTAGCGGATGCACATCTGTTATATAATCAACATCATCAATAATAAACACAATTATTTCTCTTCAATTACATACTTCAGTTGTAAAATCAATATTACCAAAAACATCTTTCTTTTTAACTGTATACTTCAGTTACATAATCAACGTTACTAACACAATTTTATTTTCTTCAATTCTATATTCACCTATGAAAATCAACATTTGCAAATGATCAAAACTGCTGCTTCAGTTCTATAACATCTTGTTAATATTACACAGCAAGAATGAATGTCAGTTATGCACAGCAAATATTGATGTTAGCAATACACAGAAAACTATGATGTCAGCAATACATAGAAAACTATGATGTCAGCAATACACAGCAAATGATGATGTCAGTAACCCACAGCAAATGATGATGTCACCAATACACAGCAAAATGATGATTTCAGCAAAACACAAATGATGAAGGCCTGATTTTTATAGCCACAACCTTTGCCATCTCTTCATAAGAGATGGTTACAACTATGTGCATGGAAATATCATTAAACAACATGTTTACATTAGCATTTCAATATGGATTGACTTCTTGTTTGTATATCAGCAGAACTAATTTTTATTCTCTCAAGAATTATAAGTGAGAAATATGAAATGCTGATAATATATTTTTACATTTTGCTACTATTCAGTATTAATAGCAACAATTTTATAATACAAATGAAATATATAGTTAGCTATTAACTGTTAATTATTGTCTATGCTAACAATTAGTACTTATGTTACAGAAGGTAATTTATTTAATGCTCGAGGCCGCTCTTTTACAAGAACTTATTAATTTGTAATAAGTAGTATATAAAAAATTATTTAGGAATAATTTTCATCTTACAAGTGGTTGCTTATAATTCTATATTAATGCAAATTACTTTAGAATAATTTCTGTATTTCTAGCTATCATCTATTGTTTTACAATAATAGTAACAATATATTGATAATTGAATGGTAATTACAAAAATAAACAAGCAATACAAGAGATTATTTAACAGTTGCTTGTCATTATGCCATCACTTATAATACGTAAAGACTTAACATTTCACACCCAAATGGCAGTATCTGGCACTGGACTAAGTTTCCCTGTTTGCTTACCGAGTGAATGACCAGGGCTCAAACCACAGCAGTAACAGAATTGTTGTTTCTAATCAGTATGGGGTTAAACCCAGCCTCATAAAATTAGTACCAGGTAACCTTCAATTTATCACCGGCTCCTGAAGCCCCATGATTATGTAAAGACCTAACAGTTTACATCCGTAATGGCAGCATCTTATCTTGAAACTACCTTGTCGTTTACAATTCTCTATTAGCAACCATGACTTTACTGAATTGTTCTATATGTATTTGCAATATGCTGCCTGTTGTATTATGATATATATTGATTGTGCCTGCACTGCTGTAAATCGTATAACTATTTTACCAAAAAGTTGCTGAGATTTGCAGAGTCATTAGCTATACACATGAAAAACCATAATTATGTCAACAAAACGATATGATAGTCTCTATGAAATTACCTTGATGACCCTGAAACATATGATGGTTTATTTTATGAATTTCAGCTAGAAGCTATTTATACAAATTTCAGCTACATCATTTAATTTATATACCAAGAAATATGTGTATTATATCGTTTAATTATGTTGAATTATTTCTGTAGTAAGCATCCGACTTGATTCAGCAAAATATGCCATGCAAATTGTGCAATATATTGTATGTGTCGTCATTATTTAAATTCACTATGGGGAAAACACTGTTTTGAATTATTGAAAAATAAGTAGTATTTACCTTGAATGTGGCCACCCATGTTTTAAAAATTACAATAATTAAAATGATAACAATTTATAACATACAATGATTTTCAATTTTATAAGACACTTTCTTTTCGCTTGACCGATTCTTTTCTTTATTTCTTTGATACATTTTCTGATGATTTCAATGTACTAACGTACTTTTCTTTATTTCTGTGATACATTTATATATTTTCTGATGTTTTCAATGTACTAAGATATTTAAATTTCTTAATTTATTGAGATGATCACATATTTAATAATATACACTTCTGGGTTGTGCGCTCCTTTGATATTATTCATATTTTTAAATATCTTATTTATTGAGGTTACCAGCATATATTATGCCAAGACATAGTGCAGAAGAACAGTTAGATCATCACAGCTTGGAAAGAAAGGTGCCGCAGGGAGTACATCTGGCCAATACTCATGACCACGAGGAAAGTTCAGACACAATTAGACTGCTACTGGTACCATTAGTATTGAGAATCTTCACTGGCTGTTGAAGATGAGGTCGGAGCACGTGTGGGAGTGTTCCGAGTGTCTTAATTCAACTCAACCCATATGCCAAGAAGGGATGTGTACAACACTAAACAATGTTCTTTACTATTGTCCAGATTTGTTTACACAAATAAACAATACCAAACAGCAGCTTGTAACAGTCCAGTATGTAGGTAAAGAACCATTTCCATGCCATAACATGCTATCCCCCATACTTTCACAGCAGATAAGAGAAGCAACGGCAGCAGCAGAATAACAATACAAAATGAAAATAGATATTTGTGACTCCTGCGAAAAAGAGAGATAATAAACACAGACACAGTGACATCCCTTACAATAAACATTTGCTGGATTTGCATCCCATGTAAGCTATATTCACTGGCTGTGTTTACAATAGGGTGTATTTTTAATGACTATGGAGTTTTTGAAAAAATTGCCGTTCCAAGTTTTGTATTTACCCTCTGTGGAGCTCTTGCAACATAAAAGGTAAATACAAATTTTTCCTTCTAATTTTTAACCCTCAACTGATAAAACTAGATATCCGATCCACTAGCTTGTTAACAGATTCATTGCCAAACAAAAAGTAGGTTTAGACCAAACAAAAATGAATGGCGGAAAAAGAGATGTATGGGCGTGTGTGTCATAGTTATGACTTAAAGTTGTTAATATGGTAGCTGACATGTTGCATTACATATCTGATATCAAATTAAAGGGGGTTGTAAAGGAAAAACTACTGTATATAAGCCATTGGTAGAAATGGGAAGTAGCTTATGATGATTAATCATCCCACGGTACTGAATCAGTTAACAATCTGTTAATAATCTTATTAACTTGCTATTAACTTGTTATAATAACTTGCTATTAACTTGTTAAAAACTAATGTGTTAATAAATTGTTAATAAATAATGTAATAACTTGTTAACAGTAATATGCAAATGATCGGCTAATAGTAATAGCATGTTAATAACTTAAACTAACTTGTTTACCAATTTGTTAAAAAAATGTATTAATAAAAACAACTTTCCTTATAATTTATGTTTCTCTTGATATTCAATGTCAAAAGATGTTTTTATAAGTCTTTCACTGAAGTTAATTAAATTTAAGATCTTTTATTTTTTATAAACGTGACTGATACCTTATTGATTTATAACACACCCCACACACTCCTTCCCCCATACAAAATAATTGTTATATTGACTTTGCCAGCTTTATTTTAGTTATTTTAATTCTTTCATTCAACATACAGTTGTTACTTTAACACATAGCATTGTTCTCATTAAGTATATGTGTTGCTCCAGTGTGATATTACCTGTACTTTTGTATGGATGTGAAGTGTAGACAATGAGCAGGCAAGCTGAAAATCATCTAATGGCTGTAGAAATGTGGTTTCTGAAGAAAATGCAAAGTATACCATGGACAGACAGAAAAATCAATGACCAAGTCTTAAAGAAACAAATGAAAACTGTAAACTAATTTGAGAAATTAGACATAAACAGTCACAATTATTTGGACATGTTATGAGAAGAAACAAACTGGAAAACTTGGTGATAACTGGCAACGTTGAGGGGAAAAGAACAAGGGGAAGGCAGAGAAGTAAATACCTGGATGGCTTGGTCATGTGGTATGGCAGAGACAAGAACACAGAGCTGATCCAGGACTCTGGTGATCTGTGGAACATAACCGCCCTCGCTTATCGCGGCATGACACATGATGATGATGATGACGAATGTGATATTGATCACATCACCCATCGAGTTCTGATGGGTTTAAAAACATCAGACTAGCACCATACGTCCAATCTTATGGCATGAAAAGGGATCCTTTACTGTTTCTTTTATTTATATTGTAATAAAATTAACCCCCTTTTACCACTAACATTAATTATTCTCAAGTAGCAAGTGTGAAGACAGAAATTCTTTACTTTTATCTTCAACTTCAAAGGGAACCTACTCTGAATTTAACTATGTAAAAATCTTTCATCTTTAACTTCAAAGGGGACCTACTCTGAATTTAACTGTGTGCAGCCTTCATCATTATATAGCAATGCCTTTGCAGGATTTTGCTCTCATTACAAACTGCTGGTGAGACTCCAGACTTACTAATTTTCATGCCCAGGACATCTTTATTGTCAAAAGTCTGCCATTTGGTTGAATTCTGCCTTGTTTTCAAAGCTTCCACACTTTAAGATACTTCTCTAATATACTGCCCACTTTATTAATGTTACATCTAGTTAGAGCTCAAATATCTTTTCATTAGTTTTTTTTTTTTTTTCGGTGATAAAAGTACATTGGGTAAATAGATACAGAAGTGCCCGATTTTGGGTACACTATCACAGATTTTGTAAAAAAAGAGCTCTACTTGGGTAAAACTATGTCATATGGAATAATATGCTGCAGTGATATCCTTAGGGGAAGAAAGTATCAGCAAATGAGGCAAACATCATTGTGATTTTAAAAAATGCCATGGCATCACAAGCTTTCAGCAGAAAGTAACTCTACCATTCAAAAGCTTTTAACAGCAAGTAGTCCATAACTTCTTACAGCCTTAACGTTGAAGGCAAGATTAAATGAAGACTTAGATTATGAAGTTCCACTGTTTCTTTCAGCCTTCTTTCAATAATTAGTTATTTAAAAATGTTCCTTAATCAATCGCCATAAACAAGGATAACAATTTAAAAAAAAAAAATTAAAAAATATTTAAAAAATAAAATTAAAAATATATCTTTGTATTAAAATTTGTAGTTGTGCAGCATATACTTGCACATCTAGCACTATTGTGATTGCTATAAGCGTCAAGTAATTAACTAAAGAACCCCTCTACATGCCATACACTATTGTCCGCGCTATAGATGTCAAGTAATTAACTATAGGACCACATTACATGCCATATACTATTGTCCGTGCTATAATGTCAAGTCATTAACTATAGAACTCCTCTACATGCCATACACTATTGTCCGCGCTATAGATGTCAAGTAATTAACTATAGGACCACATTACATGCCATATACTATTGTCCGTGCTATAATGTCAAGTCATTAACTATAGAACCCCTCTACATGCCATACACTATTGTCCGCGCTATAGATGTCAAGTAATTAACTATAGGACCACATTACATGCCATATACTATTGTCCATGCTATAATGTCAAGTCATTAACTATAGAACCCCTCTACATGCCATACACTATTGTCCGCGCTATAGATGTCAAGTAATTAACTATAGGACCACATTACATGCCATATACTATTGTCCGTGCTATAATGTCAAGTAATTAACTATAGAACCCCTCTACATGCCATACACTATTGTCCGTGCTATAATGTCAAGTCATTAACTATAGAACCCCTCTACATGCCATGCATTATTGTGCGCATGGTGCTAGACTCATATTTTTATAGACCAATCAGAACTCTGTGTGTGCAGTGATCAATGTCATGTCTGATTTGAACTTTCACCTTGACTTCCCTCCACTCCCCACAACCTTTCATAGTACCCATTCTGGGCGGGGTCGACCTGGAAGCTCTGGTCAATTAATTAAAAATGTGAATCAATTCCGATGAGGGTTGAACTCAAGACCACCGGGACAGCAGGCAAGCAGCCAGCCACTAAGCTACTGTGGCTCCCATGCTATTGATGGTTGTGTAAACATATTTTGAAGTTTTTATATGAAATGCTACACCCAGGTTCGATTTTGATTTCACCATTACCCCTACACCGTTCAACCTCAAGGAGAAGTTATATTAGGGTCCATACCTGGCTCAGATTAATAGTCCTGTGACTGAGTCAGCTGCTAATAGCAGCTATCCATGGTTTTACCCTCACAAGCTTATTAATTTGATGGTGATGGTTCTTCTTTAGGTCAACAAATGCCTAAAGAAGATCGATGTGTTGACTGAAAGGTGCAAATATTGCAGCTCTGCTGTAAACAGGCCCAACGCAATTACGTCCAAAACAACATTCCAAGCAAATGCAGAAGAATTGCTACATAGAAAGAAAAAAAAAACCCACCACGATCCTCTTTAAGAAGATAATAATTTTATGGCAATAGTCTAAATCTTATCCCACATTATTAGCCAGGCTAGTTTTATAATATGTAGCTTTAAAGAAAAATTAAATCAAATTTCCAATCAAGAAACAATAGTAATGTTATTTTGTTACTTTCTAATATTAATTAAATCACTGTTGGATATTACAAATTTATAACTGTGTGTGTTTAGTTTTATGTACATGTTTTTAATGCTACTGATATATTTTAATAATGAAAAATGTAAACAGTACAATTAATTGTAGACGTTGATAGTCTTAGTACAAGTACACAGAATACAAAAATATATATATCTTTGTCATCAAACGAGCAATTTAAACAAAGACATACATAGATAAAGTGGTACAGAGAAAACGTATGTTGTGGTACTACTACAAAGGTGAATATATTACAGAAAAATAATAATATTAACAGAAAAATTAATATAAAACCATCAAAGTGTAATTTTTATGAAACAATCAGAAAATGCTCATAATGATATAAGAAATTAAATAAAACACTGGATTCGGAAATTGGAAAGAAACAAATGACACTCTTCAGTTGAATTATGTCAGAATAACACAATAATAGATTTTTCTTTCTTCTAAGGCTCACAACTCAGTGTGGGTCTTTGCTTTAAACATGATATGGTTGTCTTTCTTTCCTTTAATTTACAATATTGTGGCTGTTATTACTAGTGAGTGCACTGGACCGATTTTGCTTAAAGGTTTGCTTTCCCTAACACCTGTGTTCCTGCCATGAGGTGTACCCACTCTGACTTCTGAGGTGCTTGTCATTTTCGCACCCTCCCCTCCCCCAAGTCAAGGATGAGAAGTCAACATTTAATTCCAACTCACGGGTGTAGGGTTTGAACCCACTACCCCACCACCAGCGTGAACGTTTTAATTCTTTTGATCATGTTGACTGCAGTCTAAAAAATAATAGATGTCATATTTGCCATACCTTAGTGTTAACATTAGAATTTACTCAGAATTTTCATGTTTTATTGACAGTGAAATACCTGAAGGTTGTGGAAAAAAACATTACCCAGGCCTTACTTCTGGGCATTGGGTTGTAGTCTATTGACAATGAAATACCTGAAGATTATGGAGAAAACATTACCTAGGCCTTATCTCTGGGCATTGGGTTGTAGTCTATTGACATTGAAATACCTGAAAATTGTGGAGAAAATATTACCAAACTAGGCTTACCTCTGGGCTTTGGGTTGTAGATTGTTGACAATAAAATAAAGCATGTGAGGAATACATTATTAACCTAACCTAATTCTAGCCCATCTGTGTGCTGTGCTGAGCCATGACCTGTTTATATTCTTATATGCCTCTCAGCAGTAGTGGAGTGTTTGTTTCTGAGCTTGGAAAAGGGATTGAGAGCTCTACAATACAGCTCCCATAAAGATGACATTTTGGTACCGGGAAGGGAGGCAAAGTCTCTACACTAATCACTCTCCGATAGATGCAAGATGTTTTTCAGGGTTCAAATGATCTGAATGTCAACACATGAGTTAAAACTGGCTTCCAGAGTATTCACCAACCAACCAATCAAACAACAGTATCCATTCATGTCACATGATCTCGCTTCACTTGTCTGCAGAAGATAATGGTAGATTAGACCATTATTCTGTTGCTTCCTAAATCCAATCAGAACTTTTTCTTTGGTTTTATTCCACAATTAATGTACTGATATTCTTTCCTTGACACACACAATAATGTCTAGTATTGTTTCTCTGTGCTGTTTTCTCTTTCTCTGTCCACTGATTTTAAGGTTCTTAAACTATGTCATCTTTTGATGTGGTTAAAGATATGTGACTGTTTGCTTAGGATGTCTGTGGTGCGTCATTACATATTTCTCAACTTTTGATGTGGTTAACAGACTGACAGTTCTCTTATGATGTCTGTTAGTACAGTTTTTCACCTTTCGATGTGGTTAAAGATGTATGACCACTGTCTTCTGATGTCTGTTATTACAGTTTGTCACCTTTTGATGTGGTTAAAGAACTGTGATGGCTCTTGTATAATTGTTGTGTTTTAAAACTGTTTTTAATCTTTTGATGTGGTTAAAAAACTATTAATGCTTTCTTCTCATGTTTAGTTTCTTTTGAGGTTTGTCCTATTTAAAACCATCATATTTCCTTAACATTCTGTGAAAACCACTTATCTGTGAATTTAATTGACTTTCCTGTTTGGTTACTTATTGCCACTCATTCACTGGTGTATTTAAAATTCTTTACATGTAACACTTCAACATTCTTTTTCTAACCTCCAATGAAAAGGATGAAAGGACCAGTTGCATTTAATGTTCTTCATTTGATAACATACAGTTTGCTTTGCCTATTCTACTCCATTTATGAAAATTACCTTCATGATTTGTGAGTGTGTAGAGCACACATTTTCCACGCATTGAGGAATACTGGGTGCTATCCCTTCAGTTTAACAGAAAAACTGGCTCTTGACGAGTGATGTGGCCAATATCACATTGGTGGCCAATATAAGATTGGTGGCCTTTACCTCCCACAATATTTCCTGGTATACATTTTAGGCTGAGTCAGCCTGGGAGCTCGGGTCAAGTAAAAGAAAATCCCTGTCTCTGTAGGGGGTTTAAAATTATGGCTAGTAACTTTCAGAAACTCTTTGTTTTGTTTCCCCGATGTTTACGCATTTTTAAATGTTTCCTTCATACCAATGTATTTTGTCAGTATAGCATTGCAAAAAGTAAAGGATATAATTAATTTTAAACTGCACCTATATATGAAAAGAAAATCTCTGCCTCAATGGGGGTTTACAACCTTGGCTGGTAATTTCAGAAACTATTTGTTTTGTTGTCCCGATGGTTATGCTTGTTACAAGTTTCCTTCATAACAGTGTACGAGGGGGCTTCAAATGGAGACCTTAAATGTTTGCGTGTGTGTGAATATATTTTTAAAAAAGTAAAGAACAAATGTATCATTTTTCGATGTAGTCACCACTGCGGTCAATGCAAGTTCTCCAGTGCCGATATAGCCAATAAAATACTCAGTGTGCCTGACCCGGTTGTGAACAGTCAGTCACAGAATTCACGCCGTTTTGTAACTTCCTACTTCACTCATACACTTACTGGACTGCCAGGCATGCATCACCATACTGGACCTTCATTCACCGATGAATTTCTATAGGGTTTACCACTTCATACTAATTTAAAAAAAACAACAGATAACAGAACGCTGCTCCTCTTTGGTGCATTTCAAAAGTGGTGCGGCCATCTTTAAACTGCTCTTATGACGTCACCATGTTTGTCTGCACCGTGATGTCATGTGCTTAACACTCTTGACATCTTTAACAACAATATTGACAGGTTACAAGACAATGGCATGGTTATTGTAATTTCTATCACAATTTTAATGTTTTCATTTGAAGCCCTCTCGTATTATATCAATATCCTTTTGCAAAAAAACAAAATAAACCAAGTGTGGATATAATTAATTTTAAACTGCAACTGTATATGAATAGAAAATCCATGCCTCAATGGGGGTTTTGAACACATGATCACTGAGCCAGCAGCGGTAAATGTTCTAGTCACTAGGTTACTGTGGCTCACACTGGCTTTCCATAAGGGGCTCAAATTATGGCTCTCCAGGTTCTAAGAGTTCCACTGGGATCATGTTCTGCACCAGTATCATTAACCATGTTCTGAAAGTAGTGTTATCTGAATTACACCTGAGCTGTCTCAACTGTAGAACTGGAGCATGCATACCTACAGCCAGCACTGTCTGGAGTTAAGTCTCCCAATATCCCATTAATTTTAGATTAGAAAATTAAGACTGTGTGTGTATATATATATCAGTACACCAGATCTTATTTTATTCTATACCCTAAGAAAAGCTGGGGGAAAAGTGTTGCATCTAAACTTTTTTCTTGTAGCTTCTTGATTGACGGATTGAGAACTGAACAAGTGATATCTTTTTAACTCTATAGGGACAATAAAAATTTAATGATGACGATATTTACGATGATAATGGTAGTAATAATAACTTTCAATTCACAACTTTAAAATGTGTTTAAAAAAAATATACATACAATAAACAATTAATAAAATTTCATCAAGTAATCTATGTCAAAAACAGTAACAAACCGATGGGTTTAAAGTTACTGTTAAATATCTAACATTTTGGCAGCTTTAGATTTCGAAACAATGTATTCCCTTGGTGAATTTACACACAGAAGTCACAAATAATAGTTTGCATGATTAATTGTCTGGCATTCTTTGCTGCATCTTGTCAGGTACATACTGCAGAGTTATATATCATATCTTAGTTAGTTAGTTACGGATCCAAAGTCATGGCAAAGGGTCATCCCCATAATGCTCTGTTCCCGTGCCAGTGAATATCACATAAAATGCTTCTCACTGTCGCATGTGAAAATTGGAACAGACAGGAGTCTCGACAAACCAACAGCCTGCACAGGTATACTATGCATAAGGCCGCTGCCAGAATGCCAACACAAAAGTGTTACATCATATGAAAGGAATAAATGGATTATACTTCGGCTGAAATACTTAAAACACAGTCACTGATGTTTAAATTTGCAATTACTGTAGATAAAACAAAGCTTTACATTTGAACAATATCAGTAACTATGTTTTTTAATTATTTAAGCCAAAGTATAAATGATCTACTCACTTCATATGATATGTAACTGCAGTATATTCCTGACAAAATGCATAGAAATATGCCAGCCAAACAATTGTGCAACGCATTGTTTGTAGCCATAGATTTACAACAATCATGGTAAAATTCACATTATAAGTTAAAAAAAACAAGTTCCAGATAAAAGCATTTTTCAAGCAGTTTGACAGTAAATACAATTTTGGCATTTTGAACTAACATACGAAGTAAAATTTTTGTAGCAGTTGAAAGGAAGGTAAACACACCTTTCACAATAAATATGAGTGCAAAATGTAATCTGGTGTATACATCATGAATAATTATGCATTAAACCACTCAAAAAAATATTTATATAATCACTCGATAGAGAAGGAGCACAAAGACATGAAATCTGCTAGCTGTGTAGAACATGTCTGCAAAATTGGCGTTGTGGACACAAAATTCCTGAAATTTAGCCTTTTCCAGCATAGTTGATGTTAGAGTATTTGATTGGCATTTTTTTCTAGTAATATTTTGCATTAAATCAAAATTATAATCTGGCAACCCAAATCTAGAATAGCAGTTTCAACATTAATTACTTAAAAACTATCACTATAGCACACTATCATACCCAATGAATGCCTGGAGGGTTTTAAAAAAGGCTGAGAAAGTAAAGGCTACTTTATCTAAGTCACCACCAGACAATGTTAAGGTTAAGGATATTTACTTTTACCTTTAACAGATACAAATCTCTGGCCTTAATGGGGATTTTAACCTGAGTTACCTAATGTGTGAGACAGGGTCATAATCCCTCAGCCACCTGCTCCCCAATCATAACAAAATTTAAAATATAGTTATAAGATGATTACTCAAGCTAATATTTTAACTATTTTTCTACCAAGCCAAATACTATAATTATCATCATTGTCTTGCCAAGCTGCATAAGCATACAGGCATCTCAGCCCTAGGTATTTTGCTTCATTCCCCCATCTTAAGTGATCCAGCACAATTTTTCTATCTGCCCCTGCTACTGCTGATGTTTCTAACCATCACAATGTTTTCCAATGCCTCTCTTCTCATTACATGACCATAGAACATTGTCTCTTTCTTACAGTTGCATACAATGTTCAACTTTCATTAGCCTTTTATAGGTGCTCATTGCTAGTTACTCAGGCAGTCCAATGTATTCACAACCTATATCTCTGAAGCCACTTCTCCATTGCTTGCAAGCTCTTAATTTGTTTGGTCACATTCCAAGATTCACCGTCATGCAGCAGAACAAGTTATATATAACATTTCAATACACTCTTTCTGACATTTAATGAGAGTGGCTTATTGCATAAGATACTTTTAATCCTCTGGAATGTCATTTTTGTTTGGCCTATTCTGTTCATAATCTCTGGCACACATCTCCGATCTGATGCTATGCTTGTCCCCTGAACAATGTGCTGTTATCAATTACCCCAATGGTGCTAAAACTCAGTTTTCTTGAGAATAATGTGATTTATTTAGTCTTGCATGTAGTAAGTGAAGTGAATAAAATAGCAGACAAAAGTGGTATAGAAAATCAGAGTATGTAATAACAAAATACATGTGAGTTTGTCAACAGAACAGCAACTTAAAAAAAGGATAACAGAAGAATTGACATACATGTGGAATCAAAGCTTGAAGGGAAGACATGTATACAAGTTGATGAATGCTCCCATAAGATTATGACAAGCAACAAATGAACTAAAACTTCCTTGCAATAAACACATAAGACTACAAATTGGGATAACAAATTTTGCACTAAAACATAATAATACACAACAGTGTTTACAAGGCTGAAAGAAATGAGACAATTCATAAATAAACACACATGTACTGTTTGGTGCTAATTGGAATAGAAGAAAGATGTAGAGACTAGAGGACACACTAGACAACATAATAATTAAAAGCTATAGTTACAGACCGAGATTTGAACCTGTCACCTCCAGATGATAATAGCGCCTTGTCAGTAACTATAGCTTTCAATATTTATGTTGTCTAGTGCGTCCTCTAGTCTCTACTTTTGTCTTCTACTTCTGTGAGCGCGAAACAATGCATGTGTGTTTATTTATACACTGTCTTATGGCCTCAAAGGGTTCTGCAATTTATATCTATGTGAAAGAAATCAGAACAACAAAGGATTTCATAAATGGGATATATGAACCAAAGGAATGAGCCTTTGACAATGAAAATTTAAAATCGATAGTCCCAGAGAACTGCAAAGAATATTCAGCAATATCTCACAAGAACAAGAGCATTTGTATTGGGGATCACTACTGTACAATAAATATCATCATCACCAAGTGCTTTGACAGTGTTTATGTCTCTCCACCGATGTTTTTTGTCTTTGGTGTTCTGGATCCCTCTGCTGATGATATTTCTCCATTCCACTGTCCCAGTCCATCCAGCATTATTTCTCTTGGTCTGCCCCTGTCTCTCATCCCCTTGATCATTCCAGTTGTTACGATGTTCTCCAAATGCATCTCTTCTCATCACACAACCAAAGAAAGCTGTTTGTCTCATTCTTATTGTTGAATATAATATAATGTTCTAGTTTAATTAGCCTCTTTCAGGCAGACTTTGTTAGTTACTCTGGCAGTCCAAGGAATTCGTCTCAGGAACCACATCTCTGTTGTTTCCAAGTTCTTCCTAATTTGTTCATTTACATTCCAAGATTCACTGTCATAAAATAAATATAGTAACAAATAAAGGACCTTATCTACACACCTTCAGTGCATAGGGCACATTGTGTTAGACCTACTTTTTAAAATAGATTAATCCGCACTTCAGGGATGATATGGTCAATATCCTTCCACCAGCCTTTGCTTCCTAAATCATTTTCTGGTAGCCGTGTTAGGCTGAATTGACCTGGGAGCTAAGGTCAATTTTGAAAATCTGCCTCTATGTAGATTTAAACCCTTGACTGCTCTGCTGACAGGAAAATATCTAGCTACTATGCTACCATGGTTCCCATTGTAAACTACTAATAAATATGTCATTTCATGAAATCTGTAAATATCAGTAAAAAAGTACAAGCCTAATTTTCACGCCAAGAGAGGTATGATGAGTATATGCTGTTAACTCTATATCTTTAGACCACTGGTTCTCAAACCATGGCCAACGGGCCACTTGTGGCTCGCCAGCCTCAGAAAGTGGCACACGAGGCCTCGTTATTTAATATATTTTAATAATTTCAAAAATGCACTCAGAGCGCCCCTTCAGCATGCGATAATTTACTCTGCTCGTGGTTGTTATGCTCAGATATTATCGAATGCGCCTTTCAGTTCATAACAAAACGTTATGAAGACACTGACTGCCTTTAAAGTTTTAGAATTTTGTTGACGAAAGTTAAGAATGATATTGCACGACTTTTATAATTTTATAATGTTGTGGCCCGCTTAACTACCGAAAATAGTAGATACAGCCCTCTGATTGAAAAGCTTGGGAACTACTGCTTTAGACCAATCGTTGCACTTGAAGAGTGATGTGTTAAATATCAGACTGGCTGCCTTTACTGTCTGGAAAATGTTCTGGTACCAAATTTTAGGCTAGGCTGACCCAAGAGGCAGGTCAATTTAACAAAACGTTCCCTCTTTGATAGGGATTAGAACATACATACGCCAGGCCTCTAGGCAAGCATGCTAGCTAATGTGGCTCCTCCTAAGTTTGGTTCTAGATTTAATTTCTGTTGTCTTCCATATGCTTCCTATTGCTCCTATGAAAGTTTCTCTTGCCATTTGTTTTCTCTATCCGTTTCCGTTTCCCATCTTTGTCTACATTGAACACCTAAATATGAACAGAATATTACATGACATGTATAACTACCATACGTGATGTAAAGAGCACCCAGTGAAAACTATAGTGATTTACTTTGAATACTACAGAGTGAGAAGTTAATTGTCAAGAATAGTGATTTATTTGGTTTAGAATAAGAAGTATATAAGTAATATTGCAGCATGTAATAAGCTTTGTTAACACTGCAGCATGTAACAAGCTGGTTCAAATTCCAGTGAGATCAAGAATCAACATCACTGCCCAACAGACATTTCCACAAGTGCTTCATCCACTTCTTCAGGATTCAATAGAGAGTTAGTTCTCAGGCTGGTGGTACCAGTAGCAATCTGATTAAAAGTATGCGTACATTTCCCCTAATGTGTTTGAGTATCGTTCAGACACTCTGCTCATTCTCTGATGAACTAGTCTCTCCAGATATGCATTCTCCATCTGTTTTCCTTGCTCCCAGAAAGCCTTCACCACGTCTTCCTGATCATAAAATAGCTCAATGCTCAAAAGAGGGGCAGCAGCCAGTCTACCAGCGTGTTAATTTCTTCCATACCTGCATGTCCTGGCAGAAAACCTGCACACTTCTATGGCTTCTTTACAGTGCTGGAGGATGATTCTCAGTTCTCTTGGTTGTTCTGTTTGTATCGTTAATGAGTTGAGTTCAGGGTTTTTTATTTCCCCATGGCTACTGCAAATTTCCCCTTCAGTTTTGTGCATCTGTTTCTTTTTGAAACATTTTTGGCAGTCCTTTTAAAAAACTAGTCCTTAAAAGTCACAGTTCAAAATGTTTTATGGCGAATTTCAATTTAGTACAGCCTCTTCTTCCCAGGTTGTTGAGTCTATGCCCAGTAAGTTAATGTCTCACAGATACAAATTTTTGACATGTAGTTGTGGATATCTCATATTTTGTTGACTAGCTGCCCATAGAGAATATTCTTTGAAACTAGACAATGTGGTATATGGTATATATGATCAACAAAAGCGTTACGTGATGCCTTAGCAAAATGTTCATGCCACCTTAGCCAGTGGTTGAGGATAATGGAGAACTTTGAACTTTATTTTTCAAAAACATGCCAAGGATAGGGAATAGGCATTTTTAAGTTGTAGACATATAACCGTTTCTGTTTGTTTGTCTATTTTGTCTACAATCAGACACAAAGTGAGAAACAAAGTGATAACATGATATGGCTATTTTTAGACTAGACAAAATACACAATAATAAATAATTTGTGTATTAAAAATTACTCACAGAATATAATTCTAGGAGATTTTTTGGAGGCAAAACTATATTAATGTCTCCTGAATAAAACATGTATACAACAACAGAATGTATAATTCTGATGTTAGGAGAGAATACAATACTGATTTCCGGTCAGCCCATTTTGGCTAGATAAATAGTTTTATGGACTAGTATGGACTACAATTAAATAAAAAAAAACATTTCAAAATTATTTATAATACTTGAAATATTCATATTTAATATGGTGCAGAGTAATTATCATTGTTTATAATTATGCTTTTATTTTACAAATAGCTTGAGTAAAAATAAGTACATTTAACTAAGAATGTTTTCTCACAATAAACACTGAAAAAAAGACAAGGTCAATGTAAAATAACAGAAACAAAATATCGTACATTTCACCTACTTTTGCAGAAGAAAACATAAATAATTACACAACTAATGATGAGCCCTTCTTGCATTAAGTACCAAAATATACTAAAAACGAAATTAGAAAAACGCAGGTTGCCAGATTGAACTACAGTATTGTGTCTTCTGTAAGTTTGAGTCAACAGAATGATGTACAATTTAAAAAAAATATGTATATACATAAATTATTTGATAGGCAGAAAGCTAAGCAAAGAGCCAGGTAGATGAATAAAGTTAGTCTGTTTCTGATAATATCACCTTAACATATAAAGTGTACATATTGAATAGACTAATGTAATAACACCCAATGAGATAGCTATTCTAATAAAAAAGGTAAATAATAACTTTTATTTCTTTAAAAAAATAGCTTTTTTTGGTTAGATTATTAATTGATAAAGTAAAAGAAATGCAAAAGAGCCTGTTACGATAAATATGGCTTTCCAGGCATATGATGCCAGGCGCATAAGTTTATATAGACCAACTGGTTACTTGAGAGGTGATATGGTCAATATCACGCCAGCCACCTTATCTTCCCACAATATTCCTGGAACCCATTATATTATAAGTTATTGCCCTTTGTACTTTCTTGATACTTGAGCAAGCATCTAGTCACTATGCTACCACAGTTTCCTTAACTCTGGTAGTCTTCATATCATAAGTTATTACCCTTTGCACTTTCTTGATACTTGAGCAAGCATCTAGTCACTATGCTACCAGTTTCCTTAACTCTGACAGTATTCATTTCATAAGTTATTGCCTTTTATACTTTCTTTATACCTGCCAACAAGACTTGTCTGTCTTGTTTGCAGGTATAAAGACCTCTGCAAGCATCTAATCACTACACTCGATGCTCTATCGAGAACAGATCACAATCAGATAACGCAGAGGATGCCTCGTGTTAAAAGTGCCGCGCTGAGACATGCGCTATATGCAGCCAGGAAGAAGAAGGCTGAGGCGAGGAAGGCCGCTATGACTGCTGAGCCCATATCTACAAACAGCAGTCCTGCTCCTACACCAGCTGAAACCGTTTCCATTGCTGAAGAAATCACAATTGAAGCCAGCAGCAGCCGGAAAGTCCTAACCAGCACCAAGATGATGCAGCCCAATCTACCAGAGACCTCCACACAGGAGGAAAAATAACTAGTGAGGACTTCACCGGCAAAAATTCTACTCAAGCAGGCAAGCTTGGGAGAAGCCAAACTGTCGGCACTACCAACAGACAAGATACTGAGTGTTGGAAAATGAGCTGGGAAGAAACAGCATCGACTAGCTGGGCAAGACATCAGATGGAGTATTGGTCTCCATCAACAAAAATCCAAAGACCACAGCACTATACAGAAGATCTCACAATACGAGAAAGCCATCATCCAGCTTCACCACGGCATCTTATTGGAAGCCACCCGGAACCGCACGAGCAAAGGATGGGTCATTAAACGAGTGAAGACCCACCTCACCAACGACCAGATCGGGGAGATGGCTGACCGAGGGAGAACCGGCAAATCTGAAGATACCTGTGCTGAGAGGATCATCGGAAAGAACAACATCCCCTCCACAGTCGTCGTCATAACATCAGAGGACCGAGTGATCCCTCAATACATTACGATGGGACAAGCAAGATCAAGTACCAGAGCACTACATACTGAGAGTGCTGCAGTGTTCTAAATGCCAGAAATTTTGGCACACCCGTGCAACCTGCAAAAGTGATGTGGAGGTGTGTAGGTACTGCTCTGATCCCCATCAATACAGTCAGTGCCAGCATGCAAAGACTGACACAGACTTCAGGCCTAACACCAACAGAAAGTGCGCCAACTGCCTCAGCAACCATGGTGCCAGGTACCACCGCCCCTGCCACCAAGACAGCAAAGAGGCAATGAAGATAGCAATCAAAACAAACTTGCCCTATAAAGAGGCTAGGAGGCAGTACGAGGCGACCAATCAACTCACAAAAAGTGACAAAGCACAACTGGAAGGCCAACTGATGGACCTAAGGTCAAAGATCCACAGCATGGAAGAAGATAGAGACAAGACTCAAGAAACAGACAACAGCTGTTCAGTGCATCCTGGATGAACTGAAGCAAGTGCAGCAGAAGACTGAGCAGGAATTGCACGAATGGCTGTTATCACGACCAAAACAGAAGAAACTCTAGCAAAAATTCAAGAAGAGAGGGAAAAGACTGAAGAAGCGCTCAAACAGATACAAGAGGAAAGAGAACAACTACAACTTCTCAAATCAAAGATCCAAACACCAGAAACAGACGATACAAAGTCACAGACAGAAGATGAAGTAACAGAAGAAGAAATAGAAGAGGAGGAAGAAAACCAGAACGACAGCGACCAAGACCAAGAGTGCACGGGGGTCAGGAGAAGAAACTACTACTCACCTCATGGATCGCGTCATCAACCCGCCCACGACACAAGGTATCAGAGAAGACCCAGACAATACGAAGACAGACCAAGGCGGGGAAATAGGAGGTACACCAGGAGAGATGACAACTGGTAAAGCCCCCTAAAGGAAACAGCACAATATGACGGGTGGGCACACAATAACTCTAGGCCTCAACAAGCATGCGACTCTGGCCAGATATGTAAAACCACAAGGATAAAACGAACTCAATCGCAGCAACTTAACTCTTTCAAGGAAGCAGAGATACGCAGCTATATTTTCGAAAGAAGTCCTAGATACACCATAAAGGCCCCAATTACAACCAATTTGATATAGCCGAGGGTTGAACGGGGCCATTTGTCTCAAGCAAACCAACCAACCAACTAGTCACTATGCTACCAGTTTCCTTAACTCTGGTAGTCTTCATTGAATAAGTTATTGCCCTTTGTACTTTCTTTATACTTGAGGTCAGCAGAGCTCTGTCAAGAACCTACTTCACAGCACATGGGACATTCCCATACACACACTGTCCTCATCTTCAACAACCAGTAAAGAGTCCCCTTACTAATGGTACCCGCTGCAATCTGATTATGTCTAAAGTCTCCTCAGACTACGGAGATCCTCTGGTCACTCCCTGTCAGATCATTCTCTCCTGGCAATGATTGTGTATCTGTTCTTGCACTCTACACACATGATCCCAAAGGGCCCCTGATCATATAAGCTTTATGGTGCACCAATAATTCATCCAGCCAATTTGTTCATGTGCTTGTTTCCCAGCATACCAACTTTTATTATCTCATTTGAAAAAGTTGGCGGTCAGACCAATATAAGTAATTAAAGAATTTGATATAATCTAAAAAGCTAATATATTATTTTGCCATTTTTAATGCATTACCTTGGTTATACATTAGAATAGGATACAATCACAAAAGTATATTTAACAAGAATTATAACAAGATGCACAAATTAAATAAATGTATAGTGCTACAATAAAAATGTCACATATTGCTTGAACAAATTAATGGCTTTTTTCTTCCAAAAATTTGATTTAAAAACCTAGCAACCTTAACTTTGAAAATAATATGTATTAAACCCTGATTATCCAATTTCTTCTCTAAAAACAAAAGTCAAAATTAAAACCTTTTTGTGCTTTAGAGTTACCAAAAATATGAAATTAACAAGTTAAAGACACTTTAATTTTATTCCTTTTCAGTATGTTGTTTTCTTCTTATTTATATGGATTCTGTTTCAAAGCCAATCATATATATAAAAAAGAGGATTTATAATCAAAGAAAGCGGAACAAAAATATAAAAACCAAACTTTATTAAATTTCCAGTTAGGGTTAAGAACTTCCTGAGTGTTAATAAAAAGATATGTCTCCTAAAATTTCACTGCCTAACTTATTATGACTCCCCAAAAATATTACAATTATGTTAGGAAGACTCAGAAAGCAAGATATTTAAACAGCAACACATTAAAAAAAAAAACTTCTGACTATCTGATGTAAGTATATAAAATACAATAAAGAAATTGAAAAGGGAAGAGAGCTATTTCACAATTGTATTCTCTAAGACTGCAGAATCAGGATAGAGTAAAACAGAAATTCCTGAATGTTCATCCAGAAATGTGAACAAAGTAATATACTGATACATCGATGTGATATTTATACAGTAATACTATTATTAAGTGTGGTATGTTTTGGACACCCTGCCTGATACAGGAGTAGAAAAATAAGCAGATCCATAATAAACAAAGATAACACTATATTGTAACTTAAGTTAAATACTTAAAAAGATCACATTACAATCAGTACGGTGAAAATTTTGGCCTTTCTGCTGCCTTGTACGCTGATGTTGCTGTAAATCCTAATCTCATTTTTGTCTGCAACGGCTTTCCACCTACAATCGCTGCTGATGCTGGCAATGAAGCGATAGCAACCGATCCTGGAGTTACCTGAGCTCCAATGGTGGCCGAATCTACCAGCTGCGCAACACCATTGAGGCCAGCCATCCCAGTCAGTCCAATTAAGCCCGGGGGAGGAAGTGGTTTTACAACGGTCATGGCCACGGGGTGGGGTGGTACAGAAGGCAAGGGACCAGCCACAGATGACACAGGGGGCAAGGATGCAGGGTCAAGGGTCAAAGTCTTATGCAATTTCATGCTGAGGACGAGAAAGAAAGGGAAAAAAGGGGAATATTAGGCATACAGAGTAAAACATTCACACAGTGATACTGGGTATATTGGGGTGTGGTGCCAATAAACATAAAATGAAACCAAAGAAAAGAAGATTAAATTAACTGGAGACTGGGAAATTACCACAAATCTGGCAATTGTAATCTCAATAAATGCAAAATAAATTTTTGAACCAATTTTCATGTGCAAAGTTAAAATTACATCCAATTTTTTTTTTTCGAAGATGATAAAACTATTCTATACAAGTGTAATTTAACCATTATACATATTTTTAGAATTCATTATTTTCTAAAAATATGTTCCCAGTCTCCAATGAGCCATGTTTGTTGGGGAAGAGATAGTATAATAACAATCTAACACTATCAAAAAGTAAAGATTTAATTACTAAACATCAAAATTTTCTTTAGTTTTTATACTGTACTTATATAAAAACACAAACTTTATTCATTCAAACATGGCTGCCTTGAAAAGGCAATAAAATGACAATTTTTGATTTGATTTTTTTTTGCTCGTCTTCTTTTCTTCTGTCAAGGAATTGAAAAACAAATAATGAAAAATGTAAAATAATTTAACTGATAAAGAAAATAAATGTAAATATCCCATCAACCAAAGACAGACCATGCTATGTTAATATTTATTTAGGCAGTAAACTGGGAGGAAAACAGGCAATGTAAATATTTCTTCACATTCCTTGGCACTGGCTTTCATACTGCTTCTATTAATTTCTCCCTTATTATATTTTAACCTAGAATCCAAATAAATATAAATTATGACTAGGAAGCGGGATGAAAGGAAAAACACACAGATACAGGCCAACATTTCGACCAGTCTTTATTAATGAGCAAGAAAAAAAAAAAAAAAGAGTACATAGTTAAAAATATGTTCCCTGATTGAGTGCTATGAGATGATTGGTTGTCTTAAGTGACTTTCTGTATCCGCCACAGGCTTATATACGGTAGTTTTCCTGATGCAACCCCCTTTAATTTGATATAAAATACAATATGTCTGCTACCATATTAACAACTTTTAAGTCATAAATGTGACACACCACTACTTCTCATTTTCCATCATCAGCTTTTATTTGGTCCAAACCTAATGTATATTTGGCACTGAAACTGTTAAAGAGCTTAGTATTCTTGCTTTAATTTTGTGTTGTCTTTATTGTTCATCGATAAAGACTTTTGGTCGAAACGATTGCCTGTATCTGTCTATGTATTATCTTTTGATTTTCCTAGTAATATTTTGTAGTTATTCGTTTTCAGAATCAACTTGGTAGCATTTAACCCCTTTTTTATATATATATTTTAACCTAAGTTTTGGCTTAGAGGTTATGACTTTTCTCCGTAATCTCATTTACTCTCGTGGGTAACATGATGATGGTGAGAATCAGCAGTGGTTTGAATCGCATCGGTAACTTACGGGGTATGTGAGCCGGCCGCTCAGAAAGCAATGGCAAACTACTGAGCGCAATCTTGCCAAGAGATCAACATACAGCTGAAAGATGCTGGTGTTGACAGCGATGTCCTGTAAAGGATATGCAAAAAAACAACAAAAAACCTAAGTTTCATTCCCATTAAGCAGAATATGGTATTGAATGAAGGGATACAGACAAGTACAAGCATAACAATTTAGTAGAGTATACATTATTAACCAAAGATTTCAATTACATAAAACATTCAGTGTGAAAGGGTAGTTAGGGAATCTTAAAAAAAGGTCATTATTATTTCTGATAAGACTCCACTAGATGCATGGGTGGTTTTATAATTGCTGTTATCTTTTCAGGAAAATTATACTAAACAAGGGCTAATACATTTATGGTTTTTCTCTGGCAGCGTGCTTCCTATGATAATAAGGATGTCTTCATCTAGTTTTAATTAATCTCTTCTCTTTCCTTGAAATGTCATATAGATAATGGTGTTTTAAAGATTTTGTTTCATATTTGTGATATACAGATATACTTGGTGATAGTAAATCACAATAAAAAGAGAATAATTTAAATAATGGTGCACATTTACTGTAAAGATAAATCTTTTATTGTTAAAATAAAAACAGTAAAGGACCCTATTACATGACTAAAGGCATATTGTGCTAGACCCATATTTTTATAGAGCAATTGGCACTCTGTTGGTGAAGCTTTTGTTGTGCACAGCCAATAACATTTCATGTCTTCACACCATGATTCATAGTTACAATTGAACAGTGAATCATGATAGGTATCAATGTAGATAAGACAGAAAATTATTTTATCTGAAGAATACAGGGGATATTTCTGTGAAATATAACTGCACCTGTTATATGTTTTATTATGGCTTCCTTATATACATTGTTTCTGCAAATCATGAATTTATAAGTTTACTTTACATTTTGTTTAATTAACGGAAACAAAATATTATTATTTAGTTGTAAAATTAATATTATTAATAAATAATGAAGTAAAAAAGGTGAATAAAAATGATTAAAAAAATATGTTATACTTTTTGTGACTTAAAAGTTGCTATACAATTAACTGAAACAAACAGCTGTTGTGTAAACAGATGCAGTTTTGGACATAGAAAGTATGTAAATGTTTGGGAGAAAACACAGGTGCAGGAGATTCCATTTAGAAAACCAGTATAGAACAGACTTCTGAAATAAAGCTAATATATCTCTTTTTAACATGAAAGAAAACATAGAGGATAGGTTTTTATGTGCTTACAAATGCCAGAATTTATTTGTATCCATTTTCAAGAAAAATTCTAACAATTTTATATCATATTATAACATTAATAATGCTTTCCTATTTCCCAATTGAATGTGCAGTAAGTAATGATGAAACATATTCTGAATTTAAAACAAATTGGAGAGTTTATGGTATCAGCTGATAGATTTGTTTTAACTAAAGCAAAATTTGGGAGCTTACTGTATTTTTGTTGTTGTTACAGTTGCGCTAGCTTGCTTTTGAACTCAAGCTTAGTCCATACACAATACTTCTAGTAGTCTCATCTCATCATGTTCCTCTTTTATGTTGCAGTGTCGAGGTGAAGTATAAACAGCGGGAGTGTGCCTGCTTGTGGGCTTCATGTATTGATATTTCCACAGACTCTGTTATTCCCTCTGTCCATCGTTTACGTGGTCGGCCTCTTTCTCTGCTTCCATCTGGTCTGTACATCATTGCTTGTTGTGGTATACTGTTAGTTGGTAACCTACTTGCATGGCCGAACCATTTGACTTGTTGCCTTCTAATAAAATCTAGTGCAGCTGTAACCCCCACGTTAGTCCTGATTTCTTCATTTCTGATCTTACCTCTTCTTGATACATTGAGTATTCTTCTTAGGAATCTCATTTCTGTTGTGATTTTTCTTTTTCCTTTTTCTGTCATTGTCCTTGTTTACTTCTAGTAGTGCTGGACTGAATTTTGCAAGTGGATTAGCTTTCCCTTTTAACAGTGTCCCTCGCCATCAGGCAAACTCACTCTAACTTCAGAGATACTTGTAATTTACATCCCCAAGTCAAGGCCGTGAAGTCAACATTTTAGTCCAACTGTCAGGCGTAGGGGCTGAACCCGCTACCTCGCCATCAGCACACCAGATGTTTAAGAACACACGTTCTTATCCATTCGGCCATGCCGACCTCTGCTTATGGTATTACTTGATAGAATTTTGTGTGTATGGGTGTGTGTGTGGGTGGGTGTAAAAAAAAATTTTTTCCCAAAGCAGTTTTCTCCTACAGGTCGGTGATGCGATAAGGCCACCACAGTTTGTAACTCTGAATGCACAGAGGACAGGGTGGACAATTTTCCTACACTTAGCAGGTGACAAGCCTCGTGTTTGAAAATGCTCATGATGCTATCGGTGCAATTCCCTATTAACTTCGCTAACAAGCCCCATTTTTGTTTGTATATATTTATGTGTAATCTCGCAAGTGAACATATTATCCTCATTGAAGATGGGTGTCTTCTAGAGATGGAAAATGAACAGACAAAAAAGAATATGTGGACACCTCAAAATTAAGTGAACCAGCATGAGGTGTGGGTGATGTTAAATATGTAGAAGAACAATAAATAAAGTTGTTCGGATACTTCTGAAACACAAAAAAGAATCTATGTAGATACTTCAAAATTAACTGAATTAGCATGAAGGTGGGTCATGTGAAGTGACACTACAACTTTTCACATAAGGTTTCAGAGGACTTTACCAGAGTGTTACTGGGGACTCATATAGGATGCAAAGAAAAGCAACACTGTAACCCAGCAAGCATGTCGTCAGATTTTATAAAAGGCTTTAGAGGATTTTATAAAAGGCCACAGAGGAATTTATAAAAGGCCACAGAGGAATTTATAAAAGGCCACAGAGGAATTTATAAAAGGCCACAGAGGAATTTATAAAAGGCTTCAGAAGATTTTACCAGAGTGTTGCAGAGGGCTCATATGAGATTCACCAGAACAGCAACAGTGTAACTGACCAAGCATATCATCAGATTTGACTTGATACCTCATCTCATAGAACACTTGAAATGCAAAATCTAACCAATAATGAACAAGTCTACAAAAGGTTTGGCATGGGTTGGTTAAGAGAGCTTAAGCTCCACTGAAATATGAAAGTTAGCAGGAGAAGGTCAGAAAATGTAACTGATTATTGTATTCTGGACAATAAATTTGAACTCCTTCAGTCCCAGTTAACATAAGGTGTGTGAGTGGCTGGTTCTCTTGATTCCCAACCATCATGTGATCCATTCTCTTACGTTTTACATTTGGTCAGAGCATGCTACAGAAATCTGGCTTCTAATAATCACATCTATTGTATATTTAGCTTCTTTGAAAGTTATGTATTCATCATTTACCATAGTGGTAATTTCCCCTGTAACTGTCTACTGCAAGACCTCCAGGGACTGAACAAGTTAAAATTATGAAATTTAAAAAAAAACCTAGGAAACTATATAATTAAAAAACAACAAACTACTTGTATGTGTGTAAAAGTTAGTTGTATGCCCTTTACAATACTTTGCAATCAACCCCGGCATTTATCGGCTGATTGTGATTTACTCAGTTTTAACCATTGCTTTCTGAAGGGTCAACTTCTCATACTGTTGAAATCAATGTAAAGCAATCCAAAATGCCTGCGGCTAATTTAGAACCCTGGACTCGGTGTATCAGCATTTCACTATTCCCTAAGCCACAGAGGCTGATATGTGTATGGGTGTACACTGGTGATAATTTACAGAAGCCTTATGGATTTCCACAAATTCTTACAAATTAATAGCTGTGTTTAAATTAAAATTTGCAAAGATCACAAAATAAGAAACAATATATTTTTTTCACCAAGAAACCTGACAAAATATAGTAATTTAAAAAAATTGTCTATGGGTAATTGTGAAATTTACATAAGGGTGGAGTGCCACAATTCTACCAAAGAGAAGTTTTGAGGGATAAGCACGAAACCAAAGTGGATGATGGGAATAATAATATATGCTGCGAGGTCATGCGGTGTAAGTGTTTACACTATACAAAATGGTGGATAAGATATTAGTGATAATGAAATGGAGGGTGAATAAGCTGAGAAGACAGATTATTATTATTTTCTATACACACAAGTATCAGAAAATATAAAGCATTGCAATAGTTACAAGGACAGGCCTGTTTCTTTATTTCTCTTTTAAAATTTTAACAAAGGGGGCATAACCGCATGGAAAAGTCAACACCAAAAGCGGTGCAAGGGGAGGGAACAATAAGTAAGGGAGGCAGCCCTACTATACCCACCCCGTGTTCAAAGAAGGCCATTCTTCCTATAAGGGCACTGTTTTAGTTTCACTCCTAAAAGAAGAATCTCAGCAGAAGATTCATTATCAACGTATACAAATAAACATATATTCATTCATATATGGAAGCATTTTCATATATCAATCATACACGGTGATTTCCTAAAACATCTGTCTTTGGTTGTAAGGAGAAAGTGATGATAACTACAAAATAGAAATATGATGATGGAATTGTATTCTTAGCAAGGTTGTGTGTTATTTCTTTATTTGTCAGTACATGTACTAAAAAATGATTGATACAAAGAAGATTGGCATGGCTGCTTGAGTAGTTGATGTGTGTATTCGTGAAGTATTCAATAAAGTTTATTTCAATGAAAACAGTGTTATTTTTATAAATAAAAGAGTGAAATATTTAGCTAACTTCTAATGTCGTTGATTAATTTCCATTGTTTCTTGGCCTCCTTCTGAACACCATTTTTAATTTTTATTGTCTGGGATATTTTAAAGATTCTTCTCTTCTGCCTGCATATCTTTTTAAATATTGCTAAATTATGGTGTTTCACAGATTATTTTTCCTCATGTTTCTTTTTTCTCTTCTGCATAGATTCCCCAGATGCTAGGACAAATGCTGCCAGTAACTGCAATAGATCTGTTGTTCAAAGTTATCCAAGTTAGTTTCCTTTCATTTGATTTTAGTGTATTCAAACCTGGTATAAATTTACGCTCAATTGCCTTAATTACCTGGCCTATTCATTCTTGTTATGCCAGATTGCCTTACCATAGATCATCTCTTTAATAATAACTCTCTTATCAGTAGAAATACTTTTGAACATGCAGTTCTTATGGTTTCTTTACTTGGTATCTTGTAGTTAAGACTGTCCTATTATATAATGTCCAGGCAGAAGTATCCTTTGTGCTCAATGTATCAGTCACAGGAGTTCCTATGAGCTAGGACTTGTAATACAGTGGTCGTCTTGATCCTTTTTTAAAACAACAGTTACACTTGTGCATTCGCTAGAACTTATACAGAAATAAGTATGTATTTCCTATCAAAATTTGATTATTGTCTGACTTAATGAAGATATTTCATTTGGTCTTTTTACATTTAATTATAAATGATGAGTGTGTAATAAAATATTTGATAATAGTTTTTGATGGAACTATGATGACATCTTGAAAACAAATTATAATCATCAAATTAACATCAAATATCTCAGAATTAATGGTTGATAATGATATAATGACATTTCATTAAAAGTGCAATCGGCTAACAAATAACTTGAATAATATTAATAAGTGAACAAGTACATTTTCGATGAAACAGCATGGCAGTATAATAAAATATATATATTCATGAATCATTTGTGATTATGTTAATATAGCAGAATGATAAAGTTTTATGGTCTTGAAATGAATGATGGCCATAAAATAAACATGATAATTATAATAGTAACACAACTGTACATACATACATATATATGGTATATACATACACATACACACAGCTGAATTATTTATCATTGCAACATGAGAATTACTGAAATGACATATGACACAATTACATATAATTGTGTAAGAATAATTCTTACCTAATGTAAAACTAACATTTATATTTAACAATACTGTGGAATTAATTAACCATGCTTTATAGACAAAGAATTTATATAATTAAAAAACAATTATTTATGGATACATGTTAAATATATATCAAAGTAGTATTTTTTGCTTATCATTTTAAGCATACAATACCCACACATATACACTGAAGGTCGATTATGCTACAGCAATATGGGTTGCTTATTTCACACACACATAAAGTAATAATAAACACCAGCTATATTAAATATGTAGAACAACAACAAATAAATTGGTTCAGATATCTTCTGAAAATGAAATCAAATCAGCAACTAATTTGTATCTACAAGCAAAGGAGCCAAGACTAAAGAGCTAGAGGAAGACTAATAATACTAATATGCAGATGAATAGGTTCTATCGAGGCCATACACATCTTCTTCTTGTGCTCTCTAACACCGATTGGCTCATAGGCCTTCAGTCACACTTGTCTTTTTCATCTAATTAATCTGTTTCTAATTTTCCCCATGTATTTTTATGTCTCCCTCTTAACTTTTTTTTTGCCCTATGGGTTTAAGAGAATGGACTTTCTAGTTGCACTATTATGAGCCTTTGTTAGATTTATTTAGCTTTTGTTATTTCAAGCCGCCTGGCTCCGAAGGTTGTGGGTTCGATTCCGGGCCGAGTCTTTATGTTCATGAATGCATTTTTTCGGAGACTCTTGGGGGTCATCGCTGGAGCTATGGATTTTGTGCTTTGTGTGACGTTTTCTATGCTATGGAAAGAGACTGAGCCATATGAGATAAAAAACCCGGTGCAATGAAGACGAAGTCGACCCTGTCGACTTTTAAGCGACTTTGTTAGAAGGGCATATTCTACACAAACACAGTCAGCCCAGTTGGGACTGAATATGGGGAGGGACAAACAGACAGTCACAGACAGACAGACAGACTAGTAAAACAAAGTTAAAAATTAAAATCCCCCTGTGTGTATGTCGATTAAGACATTCTAAGCATATATTTTCCATGTGCCATAAATCAGGTCACAAAATGAGAAACTAGTGATGATGTACACAGTAACATGCTGGCTCAACCATAACCTTCACAGAGAAATCCCAGAAACCCAGCATACAAGCTTGGATCAACCCTGGAGCATACAAGCATACTACAAGTTCTCCCACAACAAGGGATTGAATTTCAACTACTATCAGCAACTACTGTGCCACATTGGCTCACAATTCTTGGAAAACGCTGGCACAAAAGTCCAAGTCCGTGACAGTAAAATGAATATTGCGTGTCCTTGACAGGAATTTTTGATCAACCACAGTAGATTTTTCATACAATTTTATGTACAGCAATTTGCCATTGTTTTCTGAGTGAGAAATTAACACATAAGTCAAACGGACCCTGTGTAGGGAGTGAACCCACTAATCACGATCAGCGCACAGGAAGTTTAAGAGTTTGAATTACTCTCAGAATGTAGACCACAAATGTATGAAATGGTTACGTGTTTAGAGTTTCTTCTACACTGCTCCTACTAAGCTGTTTTCCTTCTAAGATATGTTCCTTCTAAGCTGTGTTCCTTCTAAGTTGTTCCTTCTATGATATTTTCATTCTAAGCTATGTTCCTTTTAAGTTATGTTCCTTCTAAGCTATGTTCCTTGTAAGTTAAATTCCTTCTAAGCTATGTTCCTTGTAAGTTACATTCCTTCTAAGCTATATTCCTTCTAAGCTATGTTCTTACTAAGCTATGTTCCTTCTAAGTTATTAAAAAAAACTGGCCTGGATGGAAATTCGAATACATGATCCCTGGGGCAGCAGGCAAGCATATTAACCACTGTGCTAGCACAGCTCGCTCAGCTACGGAAAACTGTAAGCCAGTACACCACCTGGTGATCAACCAGCATTAAAGTTATGAGCTGCTAACATTAAAGTTATTGGTTACCCAAATTAAAGTCACGAGTTACTAGTATTAAAGTTATGAGTTAATGGTATTAAAACTATGCGTTGCTGATAATGATATTAAAGTTATGAGTTACTAGCATTAAAATTATGAGTTGTTAGCATTAAAGTTATGAGCTACTAGATTAATATTATGTGTTACTAGATTAATGTTATGAGTTGCTAGAAAGTTATGCATTGCTAGCATTACAGTTATGGCTGTGGGGTAAATTTCATTATTATATATCTGCTCGTCCTCATCTGGGCATTGGGTTGAAGTCTGCCGACAGTTAAACACCTAAAACCTGTGGAGGAAACATGACCTACTTAAGCCTAATCTCAGCCAGTCTATGTGTACTGAGCTCTCTCATGACCAGGTCTCATCCTAATTTGATTCTCTACAGTTGTAAAGTTCCAGTGATGGTCTCGCACAACTTGTGGGTTTCTGAGTTTGGAGAGGGGAAGGAGGGCTCTGCACACGTTTGTGGCTATAATACTTTGGTATCAGACAAGGACTCCATCAGACTTAAGAATTAAATCTCAGTCTTCCAGGTGAATCACAATCTGCGCATGTACTGAGTCATAAATTATGTGCACAAGGGGCTAAAATGTTAGAAGGAGCATTGGTTGCATCTTCTAAATCATTGAGCATAAATTAATATCACATAATAATTAATGCCACAATACAGCTTTGAAAGATGGGATTTATATAACTAGAATAACAATATTAAATAGCATTGTTAATAACTTCGTTGTATTCGTTTCAAACAATGAATGTTTCTATGTTTTTGTGAAGTGTTGTTAATTTCACGACTTCAGTATATTCATCACTATGATTACTGTAAGCCAGCTTTAAATGTTACTCATAAGTTGTTATTTTAGTGTTAAGAAAGTAAAGAGAGACTGTACACTCTAAACGGCCATGAATGAATCACAAAAACAATTGGTAATCTTTACTAGAACACAGCCACAAGTAACAAAATGAACATTGCGGCTAAAACTGATTAAAACCGTCGTCATCTAAATGGTTAGCATTTATGAGGCTTGGTCAATTTTAAAACTGTACTGGTTGAATAAACTCTTGCAACAATTGGAGGTTGAGTTAGGACCACTGTGATAATAAATAACAGCACCAACCCTTGACCGCGTAAATGTGACAGATATGCTACTCGATGTTCAGAAAAAGGATTATACTAAACTTGAGACTGAGAGTTGAGTTGAGTCAAGAACTGGCATCACAGCATTTGTAAAATTCAAATTCGTGTCCTGTCCCCATCTTCAACAGCCAGTGATGAGTCCCAATGCAAATGTAACCGAGAACCATTATTAAAGTTCAACATATTATTAAATAAAGAACTTAACAAGTGTGTATGAAACATGAGAATAAAAGCTAATATCAGAGTATTGTCTTATGAATAGATATTGTTAAGTGGAAAATAGAATGTCGGCATAACCGAATGGATAAGAACACTCGTTCTTAAACATCCGGTGTGCTGATGCTGAGGTAGCGGGTTCAACTCCTACACTGGTCACTTGGAATAAAATTATGATTTCTCATCCTTGACTTGGAGACATAAATTACAAGTACCTCTGAAGTCAGGAGTGGGTTCGCCTGGTGGCGAGGGACACTGGTAATAGGGAAAGCTAATCCACATGCAAAAAAAAAAAAAAAACAACAGCTCAAGTTAGTAGTAGCAAGTAGTGTATGAACTAAGCTTGAGTTCAAAACGAGCAAATACGAAACAAAATTGGAAAATAGAAAAAGAGCATAGCACACAATTGAAAAAAACTAGCTGGAATTGAAATCCCAAAAGAGAACTCTACTCAATGAATGAGAAGGATGCAATATATATACTCTTCTTGTTAAGTTATTAAAGTTAGTACAGTTATAATTTAATTTCAGTAGAAACGTGTTGTAGAAAGTTTATAGAAAGTAAGAATGTGTCTTGAGTGAGCTGGTAAGAAAATCGTCACAAAGGATTGTATATATGATATATACAAAATTACCATATTTAATTTGTATATGTTTGGAACATTCAGAACAACAGAAATAACAACAAATAGCTTCTGACTGAACCTGAAATTATACCTAAACTACTCACGTAAGAAATCATAATGCAGAAGTAACTGAAAACACCTGGCAAACATTAATGACAGAAGATACAAAGAAAAACGCCTGGCTGGAAAAAAAGCACCAAAAATGAATATTTTGCTTTAGATGGTAAACTGTTTTCATCATTAAAAAAATGAAGGCAAAACTTTGTAATTCAAAGTGACATAAACTCCACCGTGAAGCAAGCATGACATGAGGCGGGGCACATAATTTATTTGAAACTTATGTTTCATGTTTGGTGTCACTTATAATTTTAAGGTTCACATAATATAATAAAGCTTATAAGTTTCATGGTAAATTTGCCTTTTCAAATAGATACTTTATAATGTAATGTCCACCGTCTCTTAGCGAGAATTGCAATCCATATGTATTAATCTTGATTTAAACTGTATTTTTGCAAAAAGTATTTGCTGAAATATAATCAAACATTAAATAAAAACATTTGAGATGTTTGTATCATAAGATTCTTATGAAGTTAATGAAATGTGTCTCAAGCATTTAACCTAAGTCTTTACTTTAGTAAGACAGATAAGGACATGAGATAAGGTTGCCATCATAACTAGTCTGAATTTAACAGTAGAAAATAAATATATGTATACAATAAGCAGGGATATATTTGGGAACAAATGACAAACGTTTGAACATATGTATATTTATGCAACAGATGTATTGAACACATGTGTAAATATAATAATTATGAACCAATAAAGTAAAGAATTGTGAGCTGTTGACTTTGACTGGTGGCGTTGAAAATATGTGCCTGTATGCCAGTCTGGGTTTTGAGTGGCCATGTTACAACTTTGTTTAAAGAGAGTTCTGTTTCATTCTGTATATTCTTCAGATGGGACACAATAAAATTAAGCATGCGGTCTAACACTACGAAAGACAACTGTACCTTAACCAGAGCCTGCATATCAGAGCACAAAATTGGTGATGGAAAGAGAAAAGGAAAAGAATCAAATGAAACAGTTAAACAGAAATGGGAGAAAATTAATTACAATCGCTATTGTTCTATAATTAACATGCACTTATCTGACCCATCATTCTCTACTAAAGATAAGTAATTAAATATTTTTGTAGCAAACAATTTTGAGTTGAGCTACATTTAGACATAAGCTATATATTCCATGTTTTGTGCACACATTAGGATTAAACTAATGTGAAACTGTACTATAATACAAGTTGATATATGTGTGTGTTTAAATATGCACATTTTATATGTATATAAGCACTCTTAACATGAACATATTCACACAACTTTAAAAAACAATATAATAATAAAGTATATGTATAGAAATAATACAAACTGAAAGAAGTCTACACCCCAATAACAATATGTTAGTGTATTATTAGATCAATATGTATATTAAATGGTATTAATAATAATAACTAGAATTGTAAGAAGTAAAAAAATAAAACCGGTTAGTCCCATGACAACAGTTGTCATTCAGGTGTGAAATGCTAGGCCTTCAGACATTTTAGGCCACAGTACAATGCAGCAAGATGGCCGGTTCCGTTCCTTGATGCATATCCTGCCAAGGAAGTTCCCAGACAATTCTGAAAATGTTCTGGAACCCATTGTGACACTGGGTCCACCCCGGAGTTGAACTGTCTAGAATACTGCCAGTGTTGGGGATTGCAGCTGGGTCATTGGTTTGACAAGTAAGCTTACTAACCACTATGCTGCCACAACTCTCTAGCAACAGTACATGTATAACAAGCAGCAAATAATAGGAGGAATCATCTTCTTTTTTGAGGGGAGTGCAGCACATCCGGATCCATTGCGAAGGGGTTACGGACAAAGTTCATAATCCTGATTACCCATGTTTGAAACACAGTTGTGGGCGATCTGGCAGCAGACCGCCTGACGTTGGTCTTGTAGGAAATGGTATGGGTGTCGGTCATTTAGAAAGTAATGGCAAACTACTGAATGTAAGCTTGCCCAGAAATCACGAACAGCCAAAAAATGCTGGCGTTGACTACTACGTCTTGTAAAAGACATGCAACTAATGTATTTTTTTCTTTTAACAGCACATCTAAAGTCTGGGTGTCCTGCTTTGACATCTATACAGAATCCATCCCAGATAATAGTCTTTATCTACTTGTGAGTAGGTTTTCTTTCTTAATTTTTTTTTGCCATGACAGGAGCCTCAAGGCCTATTCTATGCAATTTTCAACTGCTGTGAGATTTTCTTAGGTGTACAACTTGCATACAGGACCTACTGTTTTTATTTACTCTTATACAAGAAAGCTAGGTATCCAATCTCATTATCCAAGAGATCAGGGGGAAGTGTAACATGGGACACCAGTGGTTCTTGGAAACAATCCCAGTCTTATATAGAGATTGAACCCGGTACTTTCTGAAGTGGATGTTGTCACCTCTTAGTCATGTCTTCTGCCCCTTAAGAGGTATGGTGCACGCTAAAATTGTGTAACTATTTGATTTATAACAAAATAATGTTTACCAATACTACTTAAATCAATGAGGATAGATAACAGCTAGTCTTAGCAGTTGAATTTCAAAACAGTATTTGTAGTAAAAGCATATACAAACTGACCATAGTTTTTTATGTTCTACCTAACAATCGTTGTACATAAATTATAATTGCATTACATCTGAACTCCATTTCCACATTGAATGTTGCCTTAAAGGAATATATATTTCCCAATTTTGGTAGTCTATTCTGGCAACATGTTTCATTCGTTCATCATCATTAACAAGTGCCATGCTGGCTGGCGTAGGCATTCATGACTTTCCACAGATCTGTCTTTGGTTTTCTGGATCAACTCGACTGATGATATTCCTCCATGCCACCGTCTCAATCCATCCAGCATCATTTCTCTTGGTATGCCTCTGCCTTTCTTCCCCTCGATCTTTCCAGTTGTCATGATGTTCTCCAATGTCTCTCTTCTCATCACATGACCAAAGAAAGTTGTTTGTCTCTTTCTTATTGTTGTGTATAATGTTCTAGTTTCATTAGCTTCTTTCAGGCAGTCGTTGTTAGTTATTTTGGCAGTCCAAGGGATTCAGGAACCACATCTCTGTTGCTTCCAAGTTCTTCCTAATTTGTTCATTTACCTTCCAAGATTCACTGCCATACAGCAACACAGGTTCTATATAGCACTTTAGCATTCTCTTTCTTACATTCAGTACCATCATGTATTATGTACTGGCAGTAGTGGTTCATCATGCCACATGATTATTAGAGTCTTGGATCAGATATGTGTTTTTTTCCTGATCAAATTTTCCAGCTGCCACTATGTTTTCAAATTTATTTCTACTCATAACATGTCCAAGAATCTTGACCGTCAAACATTGTTTTGTGTGTTTACTTGAGCAATGTATTAATTACAGTTTTCTATAAGGTGGTGATACATTCATTGTTTTGTAATGTTTATTAAGATCTTATTCACATTTTTACTAGATTTTCCTATACCATCTATCGGTTGATAAAGGGAGAAAACTATCCATCCATCTATCATGTGCCATACCAGTAAGCATGGGTGGTCATGATTCGCCATTTCATTCGATCACCAGAGTCGTGGATCAGCTCATTGTTCTTGTCTCAACCATGCCACATGGTCAAGCCATCCAGGTATTCACTTCTCTGTCTTCCCTTTGTTCTCTTTCGCTCGACCTTGCCAGTTGTCACCAACTTCTCTAATTTATTTCTTCACATAACAGGTCCAAATGACTGTCTTACTTCTAATTTCTCTAATCAATTTACTATTTTCATTTGTTTCTTGTAGAACTTGGTCGTTGGTTTTTCCGTCTGTCCATGGTATTCTTTGCATTCTCCTAAGAAACCACATTTTCACAGCCATCAAATGTTTTTCAGCTTGACTGCTCATTGTCCATGCTTCACATCCATACAAAAGTACAGGCTCTATGTAGCACCTCAACACTCTTTTTCTTGTAGCAATAGACATCGTTTTATTGGTCAGTATGTTTTCATCTTGCAAAAGGCTACCTTTGCCATTGTGATTCTTGTTTTAATCTCTTCAAGGCATCTCCCATCAGATGTTATGACTGTTCTGAGATAATTGTGCCAATTCACTTGTTTAAGAATATTCCCATTTACCTATATATTGCATTGTGGTATTTCATTCTTCCTAGTGACAACCATAATCTGTGAAAATCTGAGAAAATTATGCTATTTTTGAAACTTTGAATCAGTTATGCAGACAGATGTATCATATTTTAAGGAAAGGAAAACTGTTGCCACATAAGCATACATGAAACAAAAAGTAAGAAACTCTAACTAGGAAAAACAAATTGTCTTAATTTGTACGCATTTCTTTAAAGAAAAAAGTATCCAGAACAGTGCTTCATTTTTCATGAAAGATATTTTTTTTTTATTTGAAGAAGCCATACTTGTATATCTTCTGGCCTTTTCAAAATGCTCACGGCATTGCTGCTGAAAGAGAATTTCAGATAATATTTGTCTTTAAAATATTATCCTATTTCAAACCAACATAGCCATTGGAAGATAATTAAAGTACTGAAGAACATGCATGCAATTTCCAGTTTATTAGCCTTTGAAATTAATACTGCAAAAAAACTGAACAAAAGACACAGGTCTTTGCTGAAAGTTCTTTTTTCCACTTTTATTATTAAAATGTCAAATAATTTCATTGAAACAATGCCAGTATTGAGAAAAAAAATTATATTAGAAAAACAACAACATGAAAGTAATACAAGAGCATAATTGAAAAAAAAAATGTCACACATTTTACATGAAAAGTACAAGTCCACTGCAGTCATTGTTAATGGAAAATTTGCCTGCAAAAAATTATGACTTAATTATTTTCCTACACAGGAAAAAGAAAACAAAAAGTTGCAAACAATGAAGGAGAAATTAGGAAGAATAGCAAAAGAACATGAAATCAAAGTAACCAGGATGTTGAAGAGCTGAAGAGACCAAGGCAAAAACATTCCAAACATAATTTCATAGTAAATAATTGCTGCAAAATCATGCTTCAATAGAAGCCAAAAGGATACAAATTTAGCCCCATGGTTATATATGTTAATGATAAAACACTTTATTTACTTCTACGTATATATTGTTTTAAATAAACTCATTCTTTATTTTTGTTTTCTGCAGATCATGAATTTATAAGTTTTACATTTACGCTGGCTCTGTGGTGAAGGGATTACAGACACAGTTCGTAATCCCACTTACCTGCGTTCGAGACACAGCCATGGGCGATTTGGCAGCAGATCGCCTTACGTTGGTTTTTTTATGAAATCGTAAGGGTGCCAGTTGTTCAGAAAGCAATGGAAAACTACTGAACGCAAACATGCCCAGGAATCATGAACAGCCAAAACATGCTGGGGTTGACTGCTATGTCCTTTAAAGGATTTGCAACTAACTTTAGAACCTATGTCTCATAAAATACGTTGGCAAGAAAAGGTAAATGAGTCTTTTCTATGCTTTAAGGCTTGTTGGGGATGTAGAAATATCGGCAATCCAAGAGTGATTTAGTCAATACCACGCCGGCCATCTTTACTTCCGAGATCATTTCCTGGTACATATTTTAGACTGGGTTGGCCTGGGGTTTCCAGGTCAATTAAAAAATTCCATGCCTCAAGGGGGTTTTGAACACACAGCCACGGACCAGCAGGCATTTGTGCAAACTACTGCACCACCTTACATTCCCTTATAAAATTGAAAAATAAAATGTTTCATGTCCTTTGCAGGACACTGTGATCAACCCCTGCTTGATTTTCTAGGTATCTGTAAGTTCAGTAGTTTACCATTGCTTTCTGAATGAGAAGTCAACATAAGTCCAATCTAATGCCGGTGTAGGGGCTGAACTGCTTACCTTTGCCATCAGTTCACAGGAAGTTTAAGAGCGAGTACTCTTATCTTTTAACCACGCCGATGTCTTATAAAATAAACCAGGTTTATAAAATAGCCTAGTTTAAAAATATGTTTAGCAGTGACATTTCTTTTGCAGGCAAAATTACCATTCCATGTTAGAATATGTATGTCACACATTGTACGTATATAAAAATATATGAAGTATATTGAAAACAGCATACATTTTTCAAACCAATAGTATACTTTTGTTTTTGTTTTCAAACCAGTAACATATGAATCACATATCACTCACATGTCTATCAATCCGAGTTTAAAACTGAATTAAAATTTGCTAGCATGGTAAAAATAATGCAATAAAACACTGCAGACTGAAAAAAAAGTTGCCAGATTTGTTTGCCTTGCAACATTTAAATTGAGACTAATGGTATGTTTATTTGCAAATTATACTGCTTTTTTAATACTGTATCTGTTAAAATAACATGTCTATTATAAGTCTGTATGCACAATAGAAAAGTCAAAACTAAAATTGCTCAAAATGTCCCTTGCAGTTTAAAAAATTAATAACTCTAGAATAACATGTTACACACTTATAATAAACAAAATTTCAAACAAATCTAATTATTGAATTGTAATGAAAAGACTGATGGGTTTAAAAAGAGCTGTGGGAACCTTATTGAAGCATAATCCTTTAACCTTTAAAGAGACAAAGACACTGCTAATACAATCTATGAAATGAAAAAAAAAATAAGAATTACAGAGAGCATGACAGCATAAACAATTTAGGAAGAGATCAGGAGTCCAAGATCTTTCTTCCATGTAAAGTGTTTCTTTTACCTGGCTTTAGAGAAAGTAGATTTCCTAATATTTGCAAGAGCCGGAAACTCAAAGAGATGTTTGGCGGTCTTTTAAGAATGTATACAAAGTGGATACCCTGTATTTAAGTGTCGGTGAATACTTTTCTTTTTCAAAACTTGCAGAACTGACACTGCATAGGTTAAAACAATTAACCTACTCCACTGAATTCAGTTCAGGAGCTTGTTTTTTGTTACACATTGTGTTCAAATACTAAACATCTTCTTTGTCAGATGGCTCATGTTGTGTGTGGGGTCGCTTTGTGTATATGTTTGTATACCTAACTCCCAGTGCCGCCAATGGTCAACTAGTTTTGTATTTGCTCTTCTTTATTTTTTGGCTGTTCTGAGACTCGTTACTGTATATATTGTTTGTCTCTCAATCCCTTCTTTGATATTTTATCTAGCCATTGCAAGGTGTGTTTGAATGACCAGGTATTCACCGCATTCTTAGCTTAACATTGTAATATATGGTGATCATATCAGCAGTTTGAATTATTTGGCTAAGTTCAACGCTAAACTGTTCCCTACATTATAGAGATATAAGGACTCATAATGATTCAGTGAACATCCTAAATTATTCTCAGTCAGTAAAAGAAAGGCTTCAAAAGTATTCTTTAGATGAAATAATCTCTCTCTCTCTCTCTCTCTCTCTCTCTCTCTCTCTCTCTCTCTCTCTCTCTCTCTCTCTCTCTCTCTCTCTCTCTCTCTCTCTTGGCAGTGATTTCAGCCCCATAGTCAGAACACACTTCTCCACTTTCTTCAATATCAACTCTCACAACAGAAGGAGTAGAAACTTTTGATAATGTGTCATCTGAAAAACATATTTTCCATCTTCCCATACTAATTTATGAAAATAAATTCTCTGGAAAAGACTGTAGTAAAAAAGCATTTTGGATGAGGCATATAAATGAAAAAAGTAAATTTAAAACCTACATTTATTTGATTGTGTATACCATTTAAGATGTAATTTTTCACAATGACAAAATTGCACAAGCATATACAAATCTGGCAAATTTGAAATTTTAGTTATGAATATTTTTTAAAAGATCATAATTATTTTTGATGTTATATTTGCAAAAGAAGCTAAATAATAATAATATTCTAATAAAAGTAATAAACTATTTACATAATTTATGGACAAAATTAAACTTGCCTCCACTGGATTCTTATACTTATAAGAAATAAAAAAAAAAATAGAATAATTGTAACCATCAATTCTCTAAATTTAAATTAAACAAATAACTGTAAAAATCACAAGTGAAGGAGAAATTACCATAACAAACCAATATATGTATATAGAAAGTAGTTTCTAAAGACAAATGCAAGAACATAAACTACATAATAAAATTAATGAAGATGTGAATAAATATTTTAAAACAATATTTTGAATACCCAAGCAACTGAAACATAAAACATACATCGTATTTCCTTTGCAGGACATTGCAATCAATCCTGGTTAAAGTTCTTAGCAATTTTATGTTCAGTAGTTTGCCATTGTTCTCTGAACGAGAAGTGAACATTTGAGTCTAACTTAATGCTGATGTAGGAAATTAGCTCCCTACCTCACCATCTGAGCACCTGAAGTTTAAGAGCGAGCAGTCTTATCCTTTCAATGATATTGACTGCTAACAGAAACATACTTTTCTGAAAACGGTAGCAACTGCTCAACAGACATAACTGAACTGACCAGATCAAGTGCAAAGAAAGACGTGATTAAAATTATAAGTAATGATAATTTGAACATTATAACATTTGCCTATACATAGAGCTTTGGGGAAAGCGAAAACTTAAGATATCAAAGCTAGACAAGATTTCTTGCAGTTTTATATTTAGTGTAAATTAGTTTAAAGGAATGCAGGAGAAGCAACTGAACAATAAGTAAGTTAATGGAAATAAGAACTCAGCTAACTAATAGAACAATGAAAGAAAGCATATAGAAAGTTAGAAGTAGATATATAAACATAGCTTGATAGATATAAGTAAATAAGTTTATGTGGAGTCAACATAAATATGTTATTTATAATGAAGAAATACATGAAAAAAAAATAATAAAGCTTTATTTGTTTCATTGTTTCTAATTAAGAAAATTACCTAAAGCAATCTAAATTTTTTATCGTAAATAATTATGTCTGCAGCATTTAATAACACATATAACATAATCACAGCTGTAATCAGTAATTAAGAGTGAAGCATAAATAATACTGATATGTTCTGAAACAAAAAGCTCCGTATAAACACAAAAAAGTCAAACATAATTAAATATTTTCTGGATCAGCTTAACTTGTGACTTCAATATTAATTTAAACATCTGAAAATTATTGCACTGACCAACAAATATTTGGGAGAGTATTTTGTTGACTCTTGCTTTCTCGATAACACTTACAATCTGTTGTTCATTTACATTGTCAAATAATAATTTTCCCAGAGTTATCTTTCCTTTTAGTGTAGGGTAAGGTAACAAGGTAACTTTTCAGTAATTGTATAAACTGTTATGGTAATAACATTCACCAGCAGTAACAAATAAATTTAATGAAAACACCAGCCAGTGGAATAAATATGAATTCTAAGATACACAGACAAATAATACAATGATACAGGCTGCTAGGCCAAGGAACATATGTACAAAAAGATAACAGAAGTCTGAATTATAGAATTAGGAAGACAAATATGACATAAGGTGATACAAACTGAAGAGTTTTGAATTACAGGTAATTAGAAAGACAAATGTGGCATGAGGTGATAAATCTTGGAAAGGAAAACAAAACAAAAGTAATAAACTGTTGTATAAAACTATTGTTCTTACATTTGAAAAAATAATAGAAATTGAAAGAGATAAAAAATAGTAAAAGATAATATTTTCTTTACAGATTTGGAAAGACTGAATATTTATACTAAACAAGGACATGCGTTTTGTTTATTTGAGAAGTAGCATAGAAATATAATAAGATTTATTATCCAGATATCTAAAAAACAGCCAAGAAGAAAATGATTATTTCAGAAAAGAAAAAGCAGGTTTTTTTTGTGTGTGACAGCCATATGAAAACTATTAATGCAATTCTGCTTTTCATAAAAATGCATTTCTAGATTTTCCACCAAACTCTACGGATATTTACTTTATTATTGAAACTTTTGTTTACTGGTGAGGTAACTGTACAGAAGTACAGATTTATGAATTACACAATTTATATCATCATCATCAACCTCATCATCATAAACTCTGTGGACCACTGAGTGAACTAAACAAGACAGTTACATTCATACAAGAGACAACATTGCAGTTATAAAAAAATTTCAAGCGAACGGAAGAAGAAGAATAAGAAATCATCATCATTCTCATCTTCCACCTTCTCATCATCATCAGGAACCTCCTCCTCTTCTCATCATGAAGCTGGTCCTTGGCAGAATGTTACTCTTATCATGACCCACCAAAAATATTCTCCATCCCGTATGTTCATGCTCAAAGTGTCCACATTGTTCCCATGTCCATCTTTGTGCTGGTCAACCTCTGCGTTCCCCCAGGAACCACGCCTGACATCAGTTCTTTCAAAACCACTGTGGCATTTTATATGGCCAAAGTATTTCAGTTTCCCAGATACTATTCTATTTATGAGCTCATTTTCTTCAATATTCAGATCTCCTAGAACAGTGGTTCTTAACCGGTGGGGAATTCCTCCCCAAGATTGCATTAATACAAGAACCAGTTACTTGATATTGTTTTTCCCTCTATATTTTATGGTTTTGTACTTCTCATCCTAATGAAATTCGTTTTATAACGTAAGTAGACCCACAAATCACATTTTATGTGGATGTCTAGACTTGTTCTAGTATGTGTTATTAAATTTAGCTTCCATTTTTATATATACTGTGTAAGATTTATAGGGAGGAAATTCGAAAAAGGGGGGGGGGGGGGAATGATGTTCTGAACATATGGTAAAGGGGGGCATGGGCCAAAAAAGGTTGAGAACCACTGTCCTAGAATGTCAGTATTTTTTCTTCTTCTGTTTGGTCAGCAGTATTCTTAGAAAATGTACCTAACATTTAGGTTAAACCAATAATTATTTTCTTCTTCAGTGATTACCAAATGACCTATGACTCACATTTATAGATATAAAGTATGTTGCATATCCTTTACAGGAAATTGCAGTCAACCCCAGCATTTTTGGCTGTTTGTGATTTCTTGGCAAGTTTACATTCAGTAGTTTCCCACAGCTTTCTGAATGACCGGCACCCATACCATTTTATGGAAACCAACGCAAGGCAGTTTGCTGCCAAATCACCCACAGCTGTGTTTTGAACATAGTATGTGGGATTACATATGGTGTCCGTAACCCCTTCACCACAGAGCCGGTATATATATAAATATAGCTAACCAATATGCCAAATTTTAAACTGCAATTTTTGATCAATGTTTTGAAATGGATCACTTTCATTGCCAACAGATAATATCCATAAGTATATGTCTCCTCCCATAGATCACAAAATGAGAATCTCAGCACATTGCACAAATTCCGTAGCACCAGCGAGGATCCAAATATGTGTATAAGCAGAATCCCATATAGATATATGGATCTTTTGTGGGTTTCTTGTTAATTTAGAAATTTTGACTGTGATGCCATTTTCTTCACCTGCTCTTTTCAATTTTAAACTACCAGGGATATTTAGTGTGCGCAACATGCCCATGGGATCTCCTATTTTTTCGCCTTTGTCTGACAAGACCAGATGTCCAATTTACTAACCCATAATCAGGGGGAAGTATACATTATTTTTTTTTCTCTGCAAATTTTTGTGAAAATCCAAACTGTTGACACCAAGAGACAAACTGGTCAGCTTGAGCCAGAGGCTTCATTCCACTCTCAAAAATATTGTAAGTAAAATTTAGCAGCTCTTGGTATTACTTTAAACCAATTTGTGATTTAGCTTTTCTGTGTAATTAATAACAATTAACAATGCCAAGCTTTGTCTTCTGCTGGCATTTACCAAGTGCACTGACATTAATTCTTCAAAATTAATCATAATCTTCAAAATACTTAAAAACTGATAATAAAGCACACAAAACAAAATCCTGGCATGATGGTTCTGTTGAGTTTGTAAACTCACTCCATCGTCACCTACTCCAACTACCACATGCGATGGATATTTCTGCATTTCTCCAAGGAACTAGTCAATTACCATTAAAACGTGTCTTCTCAATGATCATTCCACAGACAAGGACACAGAGTGCTATGGGGACACAATAGTAAACATGAGTTCTATGTCTGAAAAGCAAAACTAAACACAACTAGCATAGCTGATAGTGAAGGCAGCTGGTAATACCATGAGCATGGTCGGGCGAGGGTTCGATCCCTAGGCTCATGGTCTGTGAAAGTCAGGGAAAGATTGGCCACCTATACCTCCGTGCATTCAGGTCTACAAACTATCATTGCACTTTCACACCATAAACCCATCACAGTAAATTGCTTTGGGACAAATTAACAATTGTCCCGGGAAGGTTAACCCGCAGAATGCCCGCAGAAGTCGGATGTGTCGGCTTAATGGCGCAAGAACGCAGCTCTGCTGTAAACAGGCACAATGCAATCACGTCCAGAAAAAAAAAACTCCGGATGAATGAAGAAGAAGAAGAAGAAGCCGAAGAAATTAACAATTATTACTAAGACTAAACACATGTGCGTTTTTCTACAGTGCAAAAACACTTGCTTCTATTTACTCTTTTGATACCAAGTGACGCACCATCTCCAGTGGGCAGCCTTTTCATTGTGTACTTATTGGTTATCGTAAAGCTTTCAGAGCCAGGAAATTTTTATGTAAATGTCTCGGTCAGAAAGCGTTATATAATAACTATCTGGGACTGAAGGAAGGTTAACAGCTTTCAAGGTTAAAAGAAGCTAAATAATGGGCAAATGTTCATATCTTCTTCTTTGTTTCTCTTTCAAGGAGAGTGCTTCACACTTCAATCATTTGTATAAGGTTTGCTTCTTCTAGACAGAATCCATTCAAGTTAATAGGCTCTATCTACTCACTAGTAGGTTTTCTTTCCTAGCATTTTTTTTGTCAGGCAGGAGCCTTACGGCCTACTTTTTGCACTTTCTAACTACTATGGGATTTTAAACGTTACCTATATGGGTAGTGATACAAAATCATCTACTCTTCTCAGATAATGGTGAAAACCAGGAGGTCCTGTGAGCAAGTTATTATATTAACTGTCTGAGGCACATTGAATAATAAACTTATGAGTGGAAGCATTTACATTGCTAGCCATTCACTAACTGCCGTGCCTCTTCTAGTCGGGAATCTATTAATACCTCATATATATTATTTTACAATTTATACAAAAAATTGTTTGCATATCCTTTACAGGACATTGCTGTCAACATCAACATCACAATTTTTACAACCCTGCACATAATTAAAATCATCTAACAAATACAGAACGTCCATGACTGTTAGCATTTTTTTGCTATCATATTAGGGAAGTTACTAGTTCTCAATGAAGAAAATGAAAACCGTACACTGATTACAGAAATTGGATGAAGACAGTCAACATTTTTGGGCATGTTATGAGAAGAAATAAACTAGAGAACTTAGTGTCAACTGGCAAGATTAAGGGGAAAAGAAAAAATGAAGGCAGAGAAGTAAATTTCTGGATGGCTCCCCCCCCCCCCCCCCCCCCCCCCCCCCCCCCCCCCCGAGCATGCTTAAGTGCTGGGAACTGAGCAGGTGGATAAATTGGCTTGATCTGTAATTCTGGGTGCGCCCCCCCCCCCCCCCCAGTCTAAGATAGGGAGCATCCATTGGATATTCCCCCCCCCCCCCCACAGCATGCTGATGTACTGGGAACGGAGCAGGTGGACAAATTGGCTGGATCTGTAATTCTGGATTGGGTTCCCCCAGTCTAAGATAGGGAGCATCCATTGGATATTTCCCCCCACAGCATGCTGATGTACTGGGAACTGAGCAGGTGGACAAATTGGCTGGATCTGTAATTCTGGATTGGGTTCCCCCAGACTAAGATAGGGAGCATCCATTGGATATTTCCCCCCACAGCATGCTGATGTACTGGGAACTGAGCAGGTGGACAAATTGGCTGGATCTGTAATTCTGGATTGGGTTCCCCCAGACTAAGATAGGGAGCATCCATTGGATATTTCCCCCCACAGCATGCTGATGTACTGGGAACTGAGCAGGTGGACAAATTGGCTGGATCTGTAATTCTGGATTGGGTTCCCCCAGTCTAAGATAGGGAGCATCCATTGGATATTTCCCCCCACAGCATGCTGATGTGCTGGGAACTGAGCAGGTGGACAAATTGGCTGGGTCAGCACAGCTTGGTGGGGTATTGGTGCACGGTAAGGCAGATGTGGTGGTTAGGGCCCTTTGGGATCATTTGTGTAGTGTAGAAGAATAGATAGAGCATCGTTGCCTATTGAGATTGGTGTGGCAGCGGGTGACCAGAGGATCTGACTGACACTCAGTTCTCAGAAGAAAGGTGTATGGGGACTCTTCACTGGTTGTTGTAGCTGAGGATGGAGCGAGTAAGGGAATGTCCTGGTGCTGTGATGTTGGTCTTGACTCAACTCAACCATCACATCCTTATTTGTGATTAAAATTAGATGAATCTTTTTTTTTTTTTTTCCCAGTCTAAGTTTTTAATTTTCAAAACAACAATTCAGATAAAATGACTAGCAGCAATCCCAAAACTGAAAACATAGATTTTGGGTGCATGTAAACAAAATCAAAACAATATCAGATGACTCTCAAAAATCCCTTGTGGCAGATACCAGAAATGGCAAAACACAGATGCTCCATTCGGGGATAAAACATACAAGAATGATATTTATATCCACAAATTCTCGTATCTCCAAGAGCTATTTTAGCTGTCTCTTCTTATCCATCATAGTATACTTTGATCTTTTTTTTGTTATACTTCTTTTTTACACCCTTGTTATGAAGATATGCATGTTATGAAGACTTTGACACTTTCTTCTTTGGGCAACTAAAACACTTTGACAGCATAGTACTTAAAACATCTTAAGCCTAGTCAAAGATAGAAACATTAGTGAGAAAAACAAACATAATGAAGCTATTTAAAAAAAAAAAGTAAAGCATTATCATTATAACATCCAAACGATTCTATTGGTTCAGCCTTAATGAATGAATGCATCATGACATATAGTTAAAGTAATAGCATAATAAATTCAAAAGGTTCCATTGGTTCACCTATGATGCATAACTGATCATGACAACAAGCTAAACAGCTGAGCTAATCCAAGGTACAGAACAAAGAGAATTTATTTAAAGAAAATGGAAAGACACTGAGAAAGACTTTAGCACTAAGGAGAGGAGAAATATCATTTGGGAGAAAAGAAATGGAAACAGATTATTTCTGTGTCAAGATGACCTGTACATTAGCAAGGAAATCACATCAGATTACATACTATTTTCCGAGTGAAGATCACCTGCAATCGATCTCCAGGATTCACCAACGCTTGTCAGGATGATGCTGTCTAAAACCACCTTTTATGTTATCTCCCTATTTAACTCACATGAATAAATCACCACAAAAAGAGACGTAGAATTTATAAACTTTACATATGATCACAAGTAACAAATTGGACGTAAGCCTTCGCCAACACACAAGTAACAAACACGCACAGACATAACTACATGAAAACCTCTCTCTCTATATATATATATATTCATCTATTTCCTTGATATGGACTTTATGATTCAATTCTACCCTTACCCATTCAACCTCAATGAGAAGTTATATTTGTGTCCATCCTTGGCTCAGATTAATAATCCTGTAACTGAGTCAGCCACAAATAGCAGCTGCCCACGGTTTTACCCTCACAAGCTTTTAAATTGGAACTATGGACTTGACTTCCATTTAACTTATAGAACAATGTTGGCCACACAGAGTGGCTAACTAAAAATCACCTTGTGTTGTTATTTCCAGATGTAACTTATAACATAATGTGAGCCACTTGAAGTGGGTAAAATCACTTTATGTTAACTCCCCATAGCATAATGTGGGTGACCCAAAGTGGCTAAAAATCACCCCAAATTTACCAAACGCCACTTAGAGTGGCTGTAGAGGTTGAGACATGACAAATCCAGACGAAGTAAAATAAATGGCTCGTATTCCATTCCAGTATTTCTACAAGCCACTCCCGGTAATCTGTATGTTGAAATGGGGGTGAAGTTTTCAGTTATATGAGCTTTAAAATTCTATTAATGGCAAAATGGCCCTGCCTTATGCTCTGAAGGATATGTGTTCATTTCCTAACTCCGTCATTTAGTTGACGGGTAAAATTTTCGGGAAGACTCCTGGAGTCACCGTGGGAGCCTAGTCAAAGATAGAATTTGCTCTGTGCGATGCTTTTGGCGAGCGGCTTTGTAGAAAGAGACCAAGCCACATGGGATTAAACCTGGTGCAATGAAGTCAGTCCTATTGCTCTTAACCTCTCTTTTTAAAACTATGAAAAAATTTCTGTTACTAATCACGAGCCAAAAGTTACATAAATTAGCTTTGCAAAAGGACAGTTTAAAACTGTATATTACAAGTATGAAAAAGAGAACAAAACAAATCTATCCTACAATAACTCAATTATCAAGAAGACTGATTTTGTAAGACCAAACGCATATTAATGAGAAAAATTAAATATTTTGGGCATGTGAAAAGACATAAATGTTTAGAAAAAGTAATTATGGAGAGAAGTGTACTGGCAAAGCAAAGAAGAGAAAAACCACAGGGTAGAATAATTCAAGATGTGATAGACAATTTACACATGACAGCACAGCTGGCTTATGATAGAGAGACATGTTTAAAGACTTTAATCGAGCAAAGTTCTGCACAGATCATGCCCATTGGATGATGATGATAAACAGTCGCCCTAATCCATCTTTTCCTCTGGTCTGGTTTTCATCACATCATTATGTCTGTTTACAAGCCCAAAACATCTTAGTCTAACCTTTGTTATAGCTATTAATTGTTTTTGAAAAACAATGTATTACTTTAGTGAGTTTAAACAAAGAAGCCACAAACAATATGTTGCACGATTTATTGCCTGGCATATTACGCTGCATCTCGTCAGGTACATACTGCAGAGTTATATATCTTATGAAGTGAATAAATGAATCATAAGTTGGCTGAAATATACAACACACAAAATCACTGATACTATTTGAATGTGGCACATTTGTCATCCTCAAGGTAATCACAGATTCATTATGAAGTCTTTTTATATGCACAACACTGGTGTTAAACACCTAATGGCTCAAGCCTAAGTAATCGTTTAGTGTTTATCATAAACAGTTTACAAAACACCTTTCTTTTGTCAATTTTACGGACCCTATTTTAAAAGGTGTTGAGAATTGGACAAGATTGGTATTTTATGGCTTGTTGACTCCATGGGGGTTTCCTGAAGACTTAACTCTCTTTTTCTTGTTAGTTTTTTGTTATTTTTGTTATGAATTCTTTTTGAATTCCTTGATTAACAATATAAAAACTTGTCTAATCTACAGTGAAATGTTTGTTTTCAGATACATCAACTCTTCATCTGTGTGTTACTGGAAAATAGTAACACTATAACCCTGGTACCATGCATGCCCCCCCCCCCCCCCCCCCGGTAATACACCGGCATGAAATTATCTTAGAATATGAGTTTGGGCTGACCTGTGTGCCATACTGGCAAGAAACACACACCAGATCTTGCCACTACTGAAGATTGAATCATGAGCCACTATGTAGAATACTCAACATGCTAAACCTATATCACTGCACTTCAGACAAACCCATATGTGATCAGTCTTGGAGTTGATGAAGAATTTATTATCTGTGTATGGCCATAATACATTTCAATGTATGATATAAAGACAGCAATTCCATGGAATAAAACTATTTAAAGAATATTTTAAAAGCTGATCAAGCAAATAAATATAACTAAACAAAATAAAAATCTCCTTCAGCCATATTATTTTAAATATGGTTACAATTTTGGCTAAAGAAATGCTATAGTTTTTCAATTGTAAGTGTGGAGAAATGTTACAAATGTTGATACAATATGTAACAATCTATAACAAAAATCTGGCACATTAAAATGTCTACAGACTGAAAGAACTAGTGAAAATTCTCTTTATATACAGTAGATCTATACTAATATGAAATATAACATTCTCTGCAGTAATACAGCATCCTGAAAACATTTTTTATGTTGTGGCAATAAATCAAGATATATTATACTGATTTATTACCAATTACAAAATGTACGACAAAGATGAAAATACGTGCTGTAAAGACTAAAAACAATGACTGTGTATAAGCATTGAAGAGTATTTGGCTATGAGCCATGCAACTTAAGAGTAAAAATCTTGAAGAAACAACAAATCTAATTTTATGTGTAAAAAAATAACAAAGTAAACCGTAAAATAAATTGAAGTGTAAAAGCAAAGAAAAGACAATAAATTATTTTTATGAGTAAAGTATGGAGGAAAAGCAAAGAACAATTTAATTTTAACAACGAGAAAGAAAAACTGAAAAGACAATACGACGAAATGATGAAGTGCACTGCTGAATATCTTCTACGGTTTAAATTATAAATCTGTTAATGAGCGTCTAGATTTTCATCACCATTTTTGGACGTTAAAATTCTGCGTTACTTCTGCAAACTTTCCTGGTGTGTTCAGATGCTGCATAATCTTGCTACCGAACCTGTATTGTATTGTGAACAGCAAATAACAACACCAACAAATGACATCAATCATTCACCTGTACTGAATAGGATAAACAAAGCAAGACTGTTGTACCAACCTAGAGCTGATTAGGTACTGGGCCAGTCCAATACACTCAGGAGATCCCGTGATTGTCACCTTGCGGTCAGACAAGCCGTTTTCTGCATTTGAGATCTTAATCGTTGCTCCGGATACTTGTCTGTAATTTTTAAAACATATGGAACATTAACCACAAAAATAATATGTTACTTTGTTTGCATTTATAAAAATATGAATAATTAAGCAAGAAAACAATTTGTTACTTTGTATTCTGAGAGCCGCAGTAACACAGAGGCTAGACACATTGAGGCAGATTTTGGAAATTGGTCTGAACTGGCAAGGTCGACCCAGATTAAAATGGGTACCAGGAATTGTCCGGGGAAGTAAAGACAGCTGACTTACTGTCGACCACATGACCCTTGAAGCCTACACAAATATGGCTCTAGCACCATATACCCATCACATCATCATCTACATCATCATCACCATAATCATCCATATCATATTATCATCCACATCATCATCACCATAATCATCATCAACATCATACATAATCATCCACATCATATCATAATCATCCACATCATAATCATCATCCACATCATAATCATTCACTCACATCATTATCATCATTATCCACATCCACATCATAATATAATCCACATCATCATCATAATCCACATCATCAGCATCCAGTGCCTTGCTGGCTGGTTTGAGCAATCATCCTTCGTCACAAATTTTGATCTCCGACGCCATGGATCAATTCGTGTGTTTTGACTCCCTTCCGTGGTGCCATGACACAAGACTGTCAAGAATTTTCTCACACTGTCTTCCTTTATTTTCCTTTCTACAAACTTTTCTGTTTATCCACATGTTTCAGTTCTTTTCTCCTCATAATGTGGCCAAAAAACGATGACTGCTTCTTTCTGATGTTTGTGATAATTTACCTTTGCGACTCAGCTTCCCTCAAAATGTTTGACTGTCCAATTAATTTTCAGCATTCTTCTATAAAACCACATTTTCATGGCTTCCAGGGATTTTTTTCCATCTGTTTACTAATTGTCCAGGATTCACAGACGTATGTTAAAATTGGTTCTATGTAATATGCAAAAACTCTTTTTCTACCTTTCTAACTTCCAGAGACAAGAACCTTATCCATTAAAAGAATCACACTTTATTTGTTCTTGTTCTTCTTGTTAACCCTACCAGACTACTGTACCAATTTTTCGGTAATTTCCTAATCTGCCGCTATACCGCTGTGCCTAACGTTCGGTATTTTACCTAGTACGTGAAAAAAAAATGCATCACAAACTAAAAATAACCGACCAAACGTGGTCAAACCTCATGGTTAAGCGATTGCAAAGGTCTGCCCCCATAGGTTTGAATTGACTTTGTGTGGTTTAACGCGAAAAAATTCTGAAAATTCACAATGAAACGAGCGGCTGATGAACCAAGCACTTCAAAAAGTAAGCGAAGTAGATCTAGGCTTTTCACAGTCCAACAGGTGATCCATACTTTGGTTTATTCAGACTGGATTGGCACACAAAAGTGAAATATTGGCGCTGGATGAAAGGTAGACCTATTTTCTACAATGTCTCCAAGTTACATCTTATTCTAACCACTTATTTGCATGTAACATTTTTCTATATCATGTTGGTTTTTTCTATTTAATGCTCAGGAGCCCAGGTAATAGGGACAGTTAGTTTCAGGGCCTCAGGTCTAGTTAGGGTTAATAGCTGGCTCTGTGGTGAAGGGGTTACAAATGCAATTCGTAATTCCACATACCATGTTCGAAACACAGCTGTGGCCGATTTGCAAGCAGACCACCTAGTGTTGGTTTCCCAAACAAAGATATGAGTGCCAGTCGTTCAGGAAGCAATGGCAAACTACTGAATGAAACTTGCCAAGAAATCACAAACAGCCTAAAAATGCAGGGGTTGACTGTCACATCTTATAAAGGATATGCAACTAACTTGTTCATATTTTAATTTATTATAATATACTGTAAATATCCTCGTGATGTTTTTAGTATAATTTGAATAGATAAGCGAATAAAAAATTCAATCCTGTTTGACTCCCTGTTCTGTATAAAACCAGTCTGTTGTATCATCACATATTCTCACGATTGCCTGTTATTCACTGTAGAGTGCCAGGTGGGACATATGTAATGGCACCTGGTGGCTTAATACATGCTAAAAGGTGCTATGCTCTATTTTAAGTGTAGAGAAATGTCACAGATGTTGGTACAATATGTAACAATCTATAACAAAAATCTGGCACATTACTATGTCTACAGACTGAAAGAACTAGTTTAAATTATCTTTATATACAGCAGATCTATACCATTATGAAATATAACATTCTCTGCACCACTACAGCATCCGTATAACATTTTATGTTGCAGAAATAAATCAGGATATATTATACAGATTTATTACCAATTACAAAATGTACAACAAAGATGAAAATACGTGCTTTAAAGACTAACAACAATGACTGTGTATGAGTATTGAAGAGTATTCGGCTTTGAACCATGTAACTTAAAAGTAAAAATCTATTTACCTGATCTCATTGATTTTCTGACCCCCTCTGCCAATGATGCAGCCGATAAGATCATTGGGGATGTTCATTTCTTGTGCTTGTTGTCCAGGACTTGACAAGGCTGAGTGTGGAGTGCCTGGGTTTCCTGGCCTTGTTGTATACTGTAGGCTGGAGCCTAAACCTACACAATAAATAAGTTTACAAGAAAACAGGACAAGCCTTTAACACTTGGCAAAAAAGATTTTAAACAGATTGAAGAATAAAAAACATAGTACAGATGTGAATGCTCAGAACATGCAAAAGGTAAAAATAATTTCACCACAAACACTTCTGTAGGAGTGTGATGTTGTAGGTCTTCAGTTACAATAGATCATGGCTTTATGAGATTGGGTAACTAGATTCCGTATATGCTACCTTCATGTTCTAGAAAAATCTCTGGAATCTATTTATGGCATGGGTTTGGGGAGGAGGGGTGGGTTGATTTGGCTTTCAAGCCTGAAACCTGCTTCTGACCGAAATTGTGCTTGGGCAGCTGCCTAATTGGCCTGCTCTTTTATATATTCCAACTGTAGAGGGACTGTTAGTGTGCACTCGGGTCCTCCATTGAGGCAGGTTTTTAAAAAAACGGACCAGGACTTTCAGGCTGGCCAAGACTAAAATGTGTATTAGGAAATGTTCTGGCTGGTTTGACTGTAACGTCCATTCTCAAGTGCCAGCTGGTATATACAAGAGTAAGTTAATAAGTCACAAATGGCTGTAGAAAAATAACTAAATATGATAACAACCTGAAACCAGTTTATTTGTATACATACATTGTCCCTTTATTTCTCAACATAATTTCCACCAACATTGATAAACTCATCCCATAGTTGTATCAGTTCTCCCAAACCGGCTGTATAGAACTGAGAGCTCTGTTTTCTAAACAATGTTTTCACTTTACATTCAACTTCGGTGTCATTCCCGAAATGTCTCCCGCCAAGGTGTGTTGTCATTGTTTATGCTGACAAATCTTTGTCCCATAAAGTGGTGCATAGCTGGGTAGAAAAAGTTATGAGGACTAGTCAATAAGTAAGTCACACAGTTCTGTGGGATGGCCGGTAAATGAAAATGCAGTTCTATGCAGCCGGTTTGGGAGGACTGATAAAACGATGAGATAAGTGCATCAACGTTGATGGAAATTATGTTGAGAAATAAAGGGACAATGCATGCATACAAATAAACTTGTTTCAAGTTATCATATTTAGTTATTTTTCTACAACCATTTGTGACTTACTTATTAACTTACCCTCGTACAAATATGGGGCTGGCACTGTGTATCAGATATGCTTCAAAGCATGCGAACAGGTGTTTTACTTTGTACTTACTTATATATGGGTCCTCTGAGATTTTAACCTTATCTGAGAAGTCTAGACATCAAATGCACTACAAACGGATCATGAGGGGTGTATGCCTAAGGGCAATTACTAATTAAACACAGCCAGATAGTGGTTCTGATTCATAAACGATCATCTTCCTTCCACACAGATGCCTCCTTAAATGCTCCAGTCTCCTCCCTGAGTTCAGACAATGAGAAACTCAGCTCAGTTCATAAATGTCACGGCACCCACAATAATTTAAATGTGTATTTACATACCAGATTCTCATATGTTATTATTCATTCTTGTATGTATTCATACATACCAGACTTTCATATGTTATTATTCATTCTTGTTTGTGGGTGAGTTGTCTAGTTTTGAAATTTAGCCAAGGCAGCAACCTATTAGGATTAATCCTTTTTCAATTTTTAACTGCCAAAAAATTCCTATTATGGACATTGTCCACATAGATCTCTTAGTTTCAGTCTCATCTGCAAAGGTTTAGTACCCAGTCTTACTACCCTAATATCATTGGCGAGTGTAAAATTTTAGGTTCCTCTAAATTTGTTAAATTCAACACTGTGATTTATGCCACCACTTCTCGGATTACAGGTGGACACTGTGACAAGGATCCACTCTTTGTACTTAAATAAAGTGTTTACTGAGCAAAGTTAAAATTATCCTGCAATAAAAATTTACTTTCCATATATATATATAAACATTTTAGACCAATAATATATTATGTGGTAAATATGATGCCACGTTTAGACCAATTATATGTTATGTATCCAGAAAACCTAGGCCAAAGATCTGTGGAGAGTCATGAACCCCTATGCCTGTCGGCACGGCACTTGATGATGATGATATGTTATGTGGTCAATATGATGCCACTTTTAGACCAACTGTATATTATGTGGTCAATATGATGCCACTTTTAGACTAACTATATGTTATGTGGTCAATATGATGCCACTTTTAGACTAACTATGTTATGTGGTCAATACGATGCCATTTTTAGACTAACTGTAAGTTGTGTGGTCAATATGATGCCACTTTTAGACCAACTGTATGTTATGTGGTAAATATGATGCCACTTTTAGACTAACTATATGTAATGTGGCCAATATGATACCACTTTTAGACATAGCTCCACAGGGCTGACATACATGCATGCTAGCAATTGTTTCACTACAGCTGCCTATGGAATATGTGATTGATGTTAAAACATTGCACAATTTTGAATAGACGGAGAAGTCTTGCAGCTGCCAACTGTGTCCGGTTATAGCAAAGTCTTATACACCATGGAAAGAACACTTCCAGATAATCACTAAAGTGATAATAATATGTACAGGCAGAGGAGTAATTATATGGGTGGCTTGGCCATGTGGCATGATTGAGACAAGAATACGGAGCTGATCCACGACTCTGGTCATCATGCACGATAACAAAACATGACAGCCCACGCTTTTGGCATGGCATGTGATGATGATGTTGTGGATGTTTGTATGGAAGAAAGAAAAAATCATCTTGATTAGGGAGAAAAAAAAAGGTAGGGGGGTGGGAGAAGAGCTTGAGGGAAAGACATATCAAACTAAGATCTTTTTCAGGCAGATCGGCTAAAGTTGTCAACATTAAAATCAAGGAATTATTTAGCTTGGTTGATTTGCCCTAATGTTCTTTTAATAAAAAGATGTTGGTAAAATGGGACGATGTTTACCACAATAATTGATTAAAATCAACAACACACAAACTACCTTTATGTCTTACAAGTAAATATGTGGAAAAAAAAACATTATGGCATTACAGTACAAATTAGGAGGACCGTGAACAATAACTACAAACAGTGAAATATTTTATGGACTAATCTACAGCAAGCAGCTTGCCATCTGTCTTTTGTACATTCCTTATACTGCACAATTTTCATTTAAAAGCACAATGAAACCATTGTGGTGGTAATTTGAGTGATTTTTGGTGTCGATTTCTCGGTGATCTCTGTGGTGAAGTGGTCACACCATCTGCCTTGGTCCTGAAAAGGAGGGGGGTAGGGTTCGATTTTGGACGGTGGCATTTAGAACATGAGTGCCCCGGGAAGGTTAACCCGGTCAACAAATGCCCGCAGAAGTCGGATGTGTCGGCCTAACTGGCGCAAGAATGCAGCTCTGCTGTAAACAGGCACAACACAATCACATCCGAAAAAAAACAACTCAGGATGAATGCAGCAGAAGAAGAACATGAGTGTACATTTTTGCTGAGATCCCTGGGGGTCTCGCTAGGCACATACATCGCATGTATGCACCCAAAAAGATACAGTGAAATATGGCAGGCAATAAATTGTGCAATATATTGCTGGTGTCTTCATTATTCTAATTCATAACGGTGAAACAATGTTTTGAAACAGTGAATTCTTGATATTCTATAAGCAGTAACTTATTGAAACAGTGAATTCTTGATATTCTATAAGCAATAACTGATTGAAACAGTGAATTCTTGGTATTCTACAAGCAATAACTGATTGAAACAGGTGGATTTTTGATATCCTATATAAGCAATAACTGATTGAAACAGTGAATTCTTGATATTCTATATAAGCAATAACTGATTGAAACAGTGAATTCTTGATATTCTATATAAGCAATAACTGATTGACAGTGAATTCTTGATATTCTATATAAGCAATAACTGATTGAAACAGTGAGTTCTTGATATTCTATAAATAAGCAATAACTGATCGAACAGTGAATTCTTGATATTCTATAAGCAATAACTGATTGAAACAGTGAATTCTTGATATTCTATATAAGCAATAACTGATTGAAACAGTGAATTCTTGATATTCTATATAAGCAATAACTGATTGACAGTGAATTCTTGATATTCTATATAAGAAATAACTGATTGAAACAGTGAGTTCTTGATATTCTATAAATAAGCAATAACTGATCGAACAGTGAATTCTTGATATTCTATAAGCAATAACTGATTGAAACAGTGAATTCTTGATATTCTATAAGCAATAATTGATTGAAACAGTGAATTCTTGATATTCTATAAGCAATAACTGATTGAAACAGTGCATTCTTGATATTCTATAAGCAATAACTGAAAAAATAATGAGAGTTCTTACTGATGCATGGTGATGAAGACTGTGTTGGGGGTAGTGGACCTGGCCATAAGGATGGGAGAACTGCAGGGCCTAAACCTACAGAAAACAAACAAACAAACATACATACTGGTTAGTGAGTGGTTCATACGCTGCAGATTATTTTGTGGATAAATGATTTCATATACAAAAAATACTAGATATAAAAACAAATATACACAATTCAAGTTACATTCAAACAAATATTATCAATTAGTATAACAGTCAGAACATGAACAATTCTCTAACTTTTGTTTGTGAAACAAATTTATGAAACACTATTAGTACATGAAGGAGTAAATAGATGAACTTTTGGAATTGATATTAATAGGTGTCATTTTTGTGAGGCAGGTGATAACAAACATTGATTTTAAATTGTTCTAAAAAAAACAATGAACATTACATTAAAATATTCAACACAATATTTATAATGGTGTGATGTCGTTGTTTGTAAATTCTCGGAAAGACTCAATTTTAACTCTTAAGTCAAATACAAAGAACGTTTTTATAGTATTAACGGTGTCTTATTTTTTTCTGTCAGCACGCTTTGAACTCAAGCGTGGTCCATACACTGGACGGATGTTTTCATGTGGATTAACTTTCCCTATTACCAGTGTCCCTTGCCATTAGGCAAACACACTCAGACTTAAGGTCTATTGGTAAAAATGGCCAAATAAACTTGGAATTCGATAAAAACTCGAGAAAATATTGTGATGGTTTCTCCTTACTTTCCACACCCACACAGGAGTTTTATTATCTCTGTCTTTGACAGCAGTTTCCATTTGTCAGGACAACTGAGTGCTGCCCTGCTTGGTTGCAAAGATGTCCACTTATAGTACTTATACAGGAGGATAATCCGACTCTGGTCCCCAGAGCTGTGATAGTCTTACAATCAACAATGGTGTGTTTCCCATCCTCTACCACTGGGAGGTGCATTTGGGATTTTCTCTTCCTCGAGTTACGAGGCATTATATTTTTGAAACATGATAAATAACAGACAGAAAGAATTTTAAATTAAATGTTGTGCAATGTTTAAACCCACAGCTCTTACATCTTGTTGGTCTTCCACTTCAACTAGCTTGTAAGTATGATAACATTGAAGGAATGTATTCTCCTGTTTATAACTGTCATTTCAATTATTGTTAACCAAACTTTTCAGCTTGATTTCACGATGATGCTTGTGATAAAAAGACACTTGAAATGTCTTTGAAATATCTGGTTTGCAATCGGGTGGTCAAAAACACTTGAAATATCTTGTTTGCAATCGAGCAAACTGGCAATATGTCAACAGCGTTCATTCATTCATCATGTACCATGCCACGATAAGCGTGGGTGGTCATGTTTCGCCATCTTAAGCAATTACCGGAGTCGTGGATCAACTCATTCCACATGGCCAAACCATCCAGATATTTACTTCTCTGCCTTCCTCATGTTCTCTTCCCCTCAACCTTGCCAATTGTCATCAAGTTTTCCAATATATTTCTTCTCATAACGTGTCCAAACAATTGTGACTGTCTACGTCTAATTTCTCTAATCAATTTGTGGTTTTTTATTTGTTTCTTGTAGGACTTGGTAAACAGGACTTGGCACCTGATTGATTGAGCATAGTGGCTATTTACAGGCCTGATGGTCATGAGTTCCATCAGCATGGGGATGGGTGTGCATTTTAAATCCCAGGTCGACCAGCCTAAAGAGGGTACCATTAAATGTTATGGGAAGTGAAAGCAGCCGACCACATGACCCACCAAGTGCCGACTAGTCTATGAAAATATGGGTCTAGAAACATTTGCACAAGACGTTTTAATGGCGAGTAAAAGAGTCATTTACTTAACTTATTTTACATAAACAACATACAAATATTAATTGGCGCTCAGAGAAGTACGAGAAAGAAGTAGACAGGGTGTATTTTTAATGACTGTGCAGTGTTTGAAAATATTGCCGGTCCAAGTTTTGTATTTACCTATTATGTTGCATGAACTTTACAGAGGGTGTATACAAAACTTGGACTGGCAATATTTTCAAGCACTGCACAGTCATTAAAAATACACCCTATATTTGAGGACACATTGTATTTTAATAAAACAAACTATCCTGCTAGCTAACATTATCAAGGTTGTAGGAAACTACTTAGCTGATCATTAGTTGGCAACTTTCTAAAAGTTTTGAAATAAAAATGAGGAGGGCTGTCATAAAACAGTGAAACACGAAATATAGGCATCTCTATAGTGCTCAACAACCACAAAGAAAGGGGTGCAGTTTGTGAGAAAATCTTCTTATTCTGCTGCTGCTACTGCTGCTCCTTCTTCTTCCTCCACTCCCCATGTCACTGCTTCTTCTTCATTTTCTTCTTCTTCATCCTCCACTTCCCCTTCCTTTGCTTCTTCTTTCCTCCACTTCTGCTGCCACTACTTCTTCATCCTCATCTCTCACTCAAACTGTTTCTTCTTCTTCTTTCTCTTCCTCTTCTTCATTTCTCTTAAGAGGGGAGTGTGTCACAACAAATTATGCAGCTAGAGGTCAGTGTGTCATGCCTTGATGCCAGGTTGACTTTCCATAGAACATACTTCATTCCAGGTAATGGGCTCTGTACTCCCCTGCCTAGCACTGTTGCCAGGACAACGGCCTGCGATTGTGAACCGCCATGGGATTTTTACAGATACGTTGACTTAGTCGAAAGGATAGGAGCGTTTGCTCTAACATTTCCGGTACGCTGATGGCGAGGTAGGCAGTTAAACCTCTACACTGGTGTTAAGTTGGGCTTAGTGATTGACTTCTCATTTAGAAAACAATGGCAAAGTAAAAAAAAACAAAACAATTAGTTGCATGTCCTTCACAGATGTAGCAGTCAATCCCAGCATTTTGGCTGTTCGTCATTCCTAGTCAAGTTTTACATTCAGTAGTTTGCCACTGCTTTCTGAACGACCGGCACCTATACCTTTTATGAAAAAAAACCCAGCACCGCTATGTTTGGAACCCAGGTATACAGGATTATGAATTGTGTCCATAACTTCTTCGCCACGGAGACTGGTGAATAAGTGATAATTACCTAGAAAATTAACTTGGAGTTGAGCGCAACGTAAAAGACGCAACATTTTTTAAGAACTTGCACACTGGGCCTCTGATTCTTACCCTTATCTGAGAAGGCTAGGGTATTAGATCTCACTACCCAAGAAGTCAAGAAGGCATAGGATGTCAGTAAATACCAATGGCCTTCTGACCCTAAAACATGAAGGTACACTGTAAGTAATCACCTTGAACCCGGTGAAAGGGAACTACATTAACAAGCGGAAGAGAAAAAAAAATCACAGAAAGGAACACTGAGTTGTGCGGCTAGGATCTCCCTGCATATAGGGCGCATGAATATATAGTCAGATGTGAATATTATTTAATAGAATGCACAGAATATGAACTGTTAAAGACACCACTAATTGAATATATGTCCCACTGCAATAAGCCGATCCGATGGGAAATATGTTGAAGATAGACAGTCCTAGAAAACTGCCAGGAAAGATATTGCAAAATATCACTAACACAGATATTATTATACCAGGAATCAATACTGCAAAGCATATTACTAATAATTTATGTGAATAACAATCATTAATTTGTCATGAAGCAGTTTACTACTATGGGTTTGGGTTGTGATAAGACCATCACATTCTGTAGGCCTGAATGCTCAGAGAAATGGGTGGCCAATCTTTCCCTCTTAACAGGTGACGATCCGTCATCTGACAATGCCCATGTTGTTATCAGAGCTGCGCCCTGTCAACTTCGCTAATACCTGCTGATAATTTCAGTTACTAACTGGAAAGCTGAGCAGATCGTGTTTCACATGCTGGGCAATAAATGGAAATGTAAGCAAGTTTAACTTCATCATGATATCAAGGGAAAGGAAAGACTGTAGAGACATGAACATCGATGTCTGCAATAGACCAGGTACCTGCAGAAGAGAATGGAGAAGAGGAGGATGCGAAAGAGAAGAATAAGAGGAAGAGGAGGAGTAGGGGGGATAGGAGGACGCAACAGAAGAAAAGGAAGGGGAGGAAAGAGGGTACAATGAAGTAGGAAAGGAGGGGGAAGATGAAGAGGATGAAACATAAGAAGAGAAAAGAGAAGAGAGGGAAGGAGGAGGAGAAAAAAAACGAAGAGGAGGAGGGGAAGAAGAAGAGAGAAGATAAATAATAATATTGAAGAAGAAGAAGAAGAAGAAGAAGAAGAAGAAGAAGAAGAAGAAGAAGAAGAAGAAGAAGAAGAAGAAGAGGGGGAGGAGCAGAAGCTGCAGGATAAGGAGGAGGAGCAGGAGAAGATTAAGAAATAGGTGGAGATGGAGAAGAAGAAGACAAAGAAGGAAGAAGGAGGCGAAACAGCAGCCGCAGCGACAGGAGGAGGAGAAGGAGGAAGAAGAGGAAGAAGAAGAAGAAGAAGAAGAAGAAGAAGCAGAAGTATGTTCATATAAAACGAAAGATAACCAGTAAATTATTTATTGTGAACCCTACAAGAATCATGCACACATCAACTAAAGACAGGGCTGACAGGAAACGCAATTTTCTTACCGTTAACAGGTACAAGGCTTCCGGGAACTACAGTCTGAGCAGAAGGAATCATGGGAATTGCCTGGGCAACTTGGACAGAATGGGTAAATCCTTTTGGAAGCTGTTAATAAATAAAAAAATATACATCACTACACAATCAAAGGAAAATAAGTGGTCAGCAATCCCGCTGGATTGTTATATTTTCTATTTAATAAATCCTTCTGCTTCTCATAGCCCACGCCCCGTGGCGCCGGTGGGCATACTAATCCCCCGCCTCCTGTCCAGTGTACTGCCAATCATGTCTGATACCAACGTTCCTCCATGCCGTGATGTCAAACTATCCAGCATTTTCTCTTTAGGTCTCCACTGTTGCTCCTCCATTCAAATTTCCCGTTGTTGGGACATACTCCAGTCTTCCTCACCTCACGACATGCCTAAAATATAGCCTAGCTTCTTCTGCTGCGAGTAATCCGTTTTTTGTGTGAGTTAACTGCTTTCAACAACATCAGAAACTGAGAAATCATGAGGAATATGGGCTTTCCACCACATGTAATACAACTCATAAGAATGCTCTGTCCAGACCAACAAGCAGCGGTTAGAATAGATGGCGAGACATCAGATTGGTTTGTCATCAAGCAAGGAGTCCGTCAGGGATGTGTGCTGTCCCACTATTTGTTTAACCTGTACGCCGAAAATATAATGAGAAATGTAAGAGATGATATAAACAGGGAGCTATATGATGCCCTAGATATCGGTGGTCATGACATACCAGAGGTTCGGTGTGCTGATGATACAGTATTGCTATCCACAACACAGACTGGTATAGAAAACCTACTAGCTTCAACCCAATCGAATAGTGAAAATTACAACTTATATCTTAACATAGCAAAAACAAAGATAAAGCATACAGATAAAACCACTGTGGAGAAATAAATATATATATATTAATGAGGAAAAATAGGTGGTGGAAAATTTTGAATATCTTGGATCATTGATTACCAACAACGGTGACAAAATGAAAGAAATTAAACGACGACTATCAATTGCTCTTCAAAGACTAAAACAACTGAATAAATTATGGAATGGGACAGACAGAACTACAAAAATTAGATTTTTAAGAGCATGCATCTTTCCCATTGCAACATACGCCTGTGAGACTTGGACACTTACTAAACACGCTGAACAGCGCATAAATGCCTTTGAATATAAATGTTATAGACGAGTTCTAAGAATATTTTGGGTAAAGAAAAGAACAAATGCATCCATACTTCAAGAGCTGAATATTGAAGAATGTTGGCTATTAAGGACGATAAAACAAAGAAAATTGAAGTATTTTGGTCACTTGAAACGTCATGAAAGTTTGGAGAGAACAATAATGGAGGGGTATATGCCTGGGAAGAGAGGAAGAGGAAGGCCAAATAGAAGATGGGTGCAGGATGTAGCGGATGATCTCCAGCTGGGTGTATCGGTCGCGGGACATCTTGCTTATGATCGAGAGGTTTTCCGGAAGGTTGTTATGAGAGCGAGGTTTTGCAAAGGACATGCTACTGAATGAATGAATGAATGAATGAATGAATGAATGAATGAATGAATGAATGATAACTGCTTTCAAGATATCTTCATTGCTTTTTCTAGCCATCCACGATGTTCTCATATGCTATTCTATAAAACCACATCTCCGCAACTTCCACGTAATTCTTCACTTGTGTGATAAGTGCCCATGAATAGCTTCCAAACATCAGGATTGGCTCGCAATGGCTTTTACGAATTTAAGCGACATTTAAATAATATTATATTAGACACATAATCAATATTTCAATAATTCCAGATGCTTCTGGTGGTTTGCCGGGGGAATCAACAGAAAAATACAATTTGGTAATTGTAGAAGGGATTCAAAATGCTGGAGACATAACAAATGTAAGAAATGCACACGTTAAAACGGCAAATTTAAAGGGAATTTGGAATATAATAATTCCTTCAATGCTGGATATTCTTCTTCTTCTGTGATTAACATATGCTATGCGCAGTGCACAGCACCCACTGTAGTGCGTAGATCTCTGATTTCTAACCCCGTGCCACTTGGGTCAACACCTTCCGACTTCAACGGTTGAGGTTTCTGGTGAGCTCCGCTTATCCACATTTTCTATCGGGCTTTGTTGCCCTAAATAAGAACATAAACGGCTGCAGCAGGATATATTGTTATCTCCTGATGCAGCCGCCACTTCTCTGAATTACTCTTATCTATTATTTTATTTCCGTTTGTTACCCCAGCCGTTGTTCTTACAAGAACTTCCACAAAGCAGGGTGGTTTGAGGGAATGGCTTCGGTGGGTTTGACGTCACGGCTGCAATTGCAGACAACATGGCAAAAATCAGCAGCCGAAGCGAGGCCTCGAGGCTAGGGATCCGAAAGAATTGCTTGAATAACTCGAGGCGTCCCTAATAAATGATGAACTACTTGAATCAACGAGCTGAGAGTGCTGTTCCGTGAACAAGAATCACAACCTAGGCACTCGGTTGACTCCCGATACTGACTTCTACATAGTTAGAAGGGAGGTCAGTATGGCCGAATGTATAAGAACGTGCATTCTTAAATTTCCAGTGTTCCGATACCGTGGTAAGAGGTTCAACCCCTAGACCGGACAGTTGACTTCTCGTCCTTGACTTGGGGACGTAAATTACAAGTACATCTGAAGTTGGAGTGGGCTCGCCTGATGGCGAGGGACACTGGTAAAAGGGAAAGTTAATCCACACACAAAATTCATTCCAGTATTTATCATTTGTGTATGGACTATGTCTGAGTTTCAAACGAGCGAACCAAAAAAAAAAAAAAATTAGACGTAGGAAGAGTGGGTCGGAGTAGATCCGGGGTTGGGGCACAATCTCTGGCTCAAGGAGACCAGGTTTGTCTCTCCGTGTTCACTGTTTAGATTTTCGCGCAAAAAGAGTTGATTCAAAAACTGACATCACAGCACTTGGGACATTCCCATACGTGTTCCATCCACATCTTCAACAGCCAGCGATGAGTCCAAATACTGATGGTACCAATAGCAGTCTGATTATGTGTCCGTCTGACCTTGCCTCTGAGTGCTGAGCGTCGGCCAGATCCTCTGGTCACTCCCTGGCGCACCATTATCTCCACACCGTACACACAAAGAAAAGGATGGTGGGCACCTCCTGATCCTGGGGCAGTGGTACGGACGTCTTGCCTTCTCAGACAAGGACGAAATACTCGGAGGACAAGTGTGCAAGTTAAAAAAAAATACCTCGGTATTTGGAAAGAAAAAAGCGGGCCGAATAAGCCACCGCTATGTCAACAAGTCTAAACTAGAAAATCTACCGTCACAAATCTACAGCGCGCATGATACAAATATACACATATTTGGATCCTCGTCGACGCTACAGAGTTAGTGTACCGTGCTGATCACTCCTTGTGTTATCTATGGGAGGAGACTTGAGCATTTATAGAGATCCGCGTGCAATGATGGTAATTATTCACAAGCCAAACCAAACAGAAGAAGGAGTTATTATGCACCAGAACGTTTTCTCTCTTACTGGATCGATGGCAATTTCCAAAGAAATTGAAACATAATTTCAATGCAAAAAATGCAATGCTGTGTTAACAGAGAATTCCATAGACACAGGAAACATGTTTCAGTGAAGAAATCTGTAATTTTAAAAAAAATGATTAATTGCCATGGGATGATTGATCGTCTTCCCTTATCTGCGAAGGGCTTATATATAGCCGACATTTTGTCATTGCAAAATGTTGTCTCAATTAAAATATAAACACAGCAGTTTTCCCTAAGCAACGCCCTTTAATTTGATACATAATACAACACATCTGCTACCATATTAACAACTGTTAGGTCATAACTGCGACGTATTTCTACTTACCATTTTCCGCCATATATTTTCGTTCGGTCCAAACCTTATTTTTGTTTGGTACTGAATACGTTAAAAGCATCAACTCCACAACCACAACTTTCATCTAGTTAGTTAGTAGACATATCATCCTCATTGCACATCGAGTCATTCAGTCCATAAGTGCTCGGATTCCCTCCTCAGCAAATCCTGCAGCGTATAGCGGCTAACGACACCAGTTCTGTGTTGGTTTTTCAATCTTCTTTGGCTTCCTGCGTAGTTTCTTGTTTGGCCACCCCTCTTTTAATTTTAACTTTCATCTACATGCCTTCAAACTGTAAACATTTTCAGCAATGTGATTTAGCTTTCGATGACAACATAAAGTGATGTGTGTGTGTGTGTGTGTGTGTGTGTGATTTAGTTGTCGAGAACATCAAGCCATGATATAACTGTTCATGTGATTTAGTTTTGGAGTACAACACGTCGTTATCTGACCGTCCTTGTGATTTAGTTTTGGAGTACAACACGTCGTTATCTCACTGTCCGTGTGATGCAGATTTGGAGTGCAACAAGTCGCCCTTCTTACTGTCAATGTGATGTAGGTTTGGAGTACAACACGCTATTGTCTTACTGTCCTTGTGATTTAGTTTTGGAGTACAACACGCCGTTATCTGACTGTTTTTGTGATTTAGTTGTGTATTACACTACGCCACTGTCCTTCTGATGTAATTTCTGAGTACAACACGCCGTTATCTGACTGTCCTTGTGATTTAGTTTGGAATACAACACGCCCTTCTTACTGTCCATGTGATGTAATTTTAGAGTACAACACGCTGATGTCTTACTGTCCTCAGAGACCAAGAGGTGGGTCGAGAAACCCGGAGGAAGAACAGCTTCCTAGAGTGCCACGCCGTGAACGGATCACGAAGAAAGAACATGGCAACGAAGACGAACGGAGGCGACAGAGGCCGTGGCTGGGGAAGAAGCTAGCTCCTCACGACCACAGGTGCCAGGATGATGTGAGAGCACCAATCACCAGGTGCACTGGCTCTCCCCCGTGAGGGAGGGGAGGCTTGAGAGTGGACATGTTCACAGTTAAGGGGCAAGCACGGAACAAGGACAACGCAAACGACCGAACGTCTCGCACGGCAGGGGAAAGACGCCCGGAGTCATGACCTGGAGGGGTCCGCCCTTAGAGAATGTTAAGAGGTGAAAGGGTCGAAACATTCGGGGAAGGAGGACAGCATCTGACGATCAGAAACCCCCTGTCGTGTTTGCTCTGCGGCGGAATTTTTATCACTGGAGTACATGACACCATTATCTGACTATCCATGTGATTTAGTTTTGAAGTGCAACGTGATTATTATCTTAATTTCCATGTGATTTAGTTTCGAAGCGCAACACGCTGTTGGTTTACTGTCCTTGTGATTTGGTTTTGGAGTAAAACACATCATCACCTCACAGTCGTTATAATTTAGTATTCAACAGCAAGAAGACATTTTTTAAAAATGAGATGGAGCCTTTCTGCTATTACTGCATGATCTTGCAGTGTAAGATAGGGAAAAAAGGTGGGGGGAGGGAGGAGTGTCTTGAGCGTGAGGAATTAAGGCTGCCTGACAAGTGCAATCGCCGCGAACTGTCAAGGTTAGGGCGTTCTTTTTGTCTCTGACAGAAAAAAAAAACATCCTTCACCCTACCCAGCATTCTAACCCGGGTCTCCATAATTGGATCCCGATATGCTAGACACTCGGCCAGAGGCTGAGTCGACCCCAGGAAAATATAATCCTGTCTCTGCAGGTAATTATACCTGACCATATCCTGGCAGCTGGTCTCCCTGGCGTAGGTGTTATTGACTTTCTCCGTAATCCCGTATATCTACGTAGGGTAACGCAGCTGCGCGAGATTCGGTAGCGGATCGCGCCGCATTGGTTACTTACGAGGGTATGTGAACCGGCCGCTCAGAGAGCAATGGCAAACTATTGAACGTAATTTTGCCAAGACAACAACAGCGGTAAAATGCTGGTGTTGACAGTGATGTCCTGTAAATAGGATATGCGGAAAAAAATATCCTGGCAGGGTAACCAACTAACCACTATGTCGACGCCTTCCACCCCCGCCTCTCCAATATATATAGGGAATGAAAACAGACACAAAATGGCGCCATTTGATGAACACCCGTCACTGACTAAGTCTTCCTCCAACGTTAGAAATCACCTGCTGTGACGTAATTAATTATTTACATTTTTCAACCAGTGTTGATTAGTTTCAGCTCTAGTTTGCCAACTTTCAACAAGCATTTTTCGATTCTTTTCACATTTGAAACTTAAATAAATAAATAAATAAATAAATAAATAAAATAATTTGGATGGGAGAAAGATTTACTTTTAATTCTGTGAACATCTATATTAAGTGTTACTCCGTGAAGGGTGTTAGGTAGTTGGTGATTTCATATAAAAAAGAAAATTGCATGTTATTTGCAGGACCTTTCGATAAACCAAATGTTGATTTTCTGGACAATTTTACGTTAAGTAGTTTGCCATTGCTTTCTGAACGAGAAAGTCCAACGTGGAGGTCACCACGGCGAATGGACAAGAACGCTCGTTCTTAAACAACCGGCGTGTTAATGCTGAGGTTGCGGGTCCAAACCCTACACCGGACAGTTGTACTAAAATGTTGACTTCTCGTCCTTGACTTGGGGGATGTACATTACAAGCGACTTCTTAAGTCGGAGTGGGTTCGCCTGATAACGAGGGACACTGGTAATAGGGAAATCTCAGTCACACTCAAACAACAGTCCAGTGAACTAGACGTAGTTGCATGCGTATAAACTAAGCTTGAGTTCAAAGCGACCCAGCGCAAAATAAAAAGTTAGTTGCATATCCTTTACAGGACGTCGCAGTCAACAACAGCATATTTTGCTTTGTGATCTCTTGGCAAGTATACGTTCAATAGTTTGCCATTACTTTTTGAACGACCGGTACCCACACCATTTCGTTAAAGAAACCAAGGCAAGGCGGTCTGATTTAAAATCGCCCGCAGTTGTGTTTCGAACGCGGTATGCGGGATTACGAAATGCGCCCGTAACACATTGGCCACGGAGCCGGCACTTAGATGCTACCTTGTCGTAATTATGTCTTCTTGGAGGCGACCTGCGTTTTCTTACAATTTAATTATAACCCTAGTTGCTCACTGTGTACAAATATTGCATCTACTAACTGCTGCAGATCCTGTCAATTGTCTGCAATCAATGCTGTACCATCCGCGAATCTTACAATGCTGGCAATTTGTCCTCCAATGGCAATTCAGATTCTCGATTGGGTTCACGAAAATGATCCACACTCCAAAATGTCCAGAAAGCAAAGGATAATCATGGCATTGGATGATCCACACTCCAAAATGTCCAGCATGCAAAGGATAACACTGTCATTCAATGATCCACATTCCAAAATGTCCTGCATGAAAAGGATAACCCCAGCATTCGATGATCAATCAATCAATCATGTGCCATCCCGGAAAGCGTGGGCGGTCATGACTCGCCATTTCACTCGATCACCAGCGTCGTGGATCAGCTCAGTGTTCCTGTCTCGTCCATGTCATGTGACCAAGCCATCCAGGTATTTTCCTCTCGGTCTTCCTCTTGGTCTGTTCTCTTCGATCTTGCCAGTTGTCACTAAGTTCTCCTGTCACTAAGTTCTCCAACCCATTTCTTCTCATAACATGTCCAAAAAATTTTGACTGTCTACGTCTAATTTCTCTAATCAATTTACGATTTTCATTTGTCTCCTGTAGTACTTGGTCATTTGTTTTTCTGTCTGTCCATGGTATTCTTTGCATTTTCCTCAGAAACCACATTTCTGCAGCCATCAGGTGTTTTTCAGCTTGACTGCACATTGTCCAAGTTTTACATCCATATAAAAGAACAGACTCTATGTATCCCTCAACACGCTTTTTCTCGTTTCAATTGACATCTTTTTATTGGTCAGAATGTTTTTCATCTTGCTAAAGACTACTTTCGCCATGGCGGTTCTTGCTCTAATCTCTTCAAGGCATCTCCCATCAGATGTTATGCCTGTTCCGAGATAATTGTACTGATTCACTTAAAGAATATTCCCATTTACTTGTATGTTACTTTGTGGTACTTCGTTCTTCCTAGTGACGACCATAACCTGTGTCTTCTTACAATTTATTTCCAACCCCAGCTGCTCACTGTGTACAACAACTGTGTCTACTAATTGTTGTAGATCTTGTGCATTGTTTGCAATCAATACTGTGTCATCTGCATATCTAATGTTGTTGATGTTTCTTCGTCCAATGCTGATTCCATTTATATCTTCTACATTTCTGAAAATATTTTCACTGTATAGGGAAAAAAAGATCTGGAGACATTACATATCCCTGCCTAACACCTCTCTTAATAGGTTGATATTGTCCCACTTCATTATCAATCCTTATGGCAGCTTGTTATTTCCAATATATGTTTTTTATAAGTCTAATGTCTTTCCCATCAATTTGTAGATCTGCAAGCATATCTACCATGCTGACATGTCTAACTCTATCAAAAGCCTTTGTATAGTCAATAAAGCAAAGATGTATATCCTTGTTTACTTATAGCACGTTCAATAACTGTTCGCAGCATATACACAGCATTTACTGTACCCTTTCCTTCTACAAACCCACATTGTTCTCCCCCTATTTCAGGTGATTATGATCCACACTCTACAATGTCCAGCATGCAAAGGATAACCCTGGCATTCGATGATTCACACTCCAAAATGTCCAGTATGCAAAGGATAATAAGGCATTGGATGATCCACACTCGAAAATGTCCAGCATGAAAATGATAACCCCAGCATTCGATGGCGGTGCGGCCAATATCCTACAGTCTGTTTTTACTTCCCATAACATTCAGCGGTAACCTTTAGGTGGGGTCTATCTAGGAACCCAATGGTTTGTGATATGACAACTGACAATCACTACTACCATCATCAGTGATCCATGAGGTCAAGAATTTTATTAAAATAAGGGCTGGCGGTTCCCTTGGGGACAAGAGCCGTGCCAACAGATCCTCACGTCCGAGTGTGACATTCGGATGACCGCCTTTACTGGTGGTCCTGGAAAATCAAGTGCGGATACTACACTTTGATCTTAGTAAAGAGGCGAGAAGCACGAGGTGAAGAAAAGACAACGGCGCTGGGTAGGATATACGTTGAGAAAACCTCATGTCCAAAGACATAAGGGAATTTTCTCTCTCTCTCTCTCTCTCACACACACACACACACACACACACACACACACACACACACGCACGCACGCACACAACCCCCACACACTCACAACCCCCACACACCCCACTCCCCCCCCCCCCCACACACACACACACATACACACGTAGACGAGAAGTAGAAACAGAAATTAATAATAGGGGAAGGATATGGACAATGTGATTCCTGAAACGAATGTTGGGAATTCCTTGGACTGCCAGAGTAACTACCTACGACTGCCTGAAACAGGCTCATGAAACTAGAATATTATATACTGCCATACTGTAAAGTCCCTCTTCATTCTGCTTTGCCATGTACATATTATTGAACTTAACAGTAGGTATTAGGCTCACTATAACGGAGTGAAGAAAGAGACAAAAAGCTTTCTTTGGTCATGTGACGAGAAGAGAGACTTGGAGAACATCGTGACGACTGGAAAGATTGAGGGGAAGAGAGGCAGAGGCCGACCAAGAGAAATGATGCTGGATGGATTGAGACGGTGACATGGAGGAATATCATCAGCAGAATTGATCCACAACACCAAAGACCGAGATCTGTGGAGAGACATGAACGCCTACGCCAGCTGGCATGGCACTTGATGATGAGCTAAGGAAAAGAAGGGCTTGGAGTGAACTGGCTGAGGGTCTATGGCCCAGTGGGTGGATGACGGGTACAAGAAGAAGAGGAAGAATCAAAACTACTCACCTCATGTCCGGGAAGTGCTGTCAGTGTCGCGGGGAGTGTGAATCCTTGGCCTCCAGCAGATATATACACGGGAGATAACAAGGGCTTTGGTCTGTACGGAAGGTTAGCTCCCTTGGGGGGTGACTAGAAAAAAAACAACAAAAGAAAACATTTGTCAAATTTGAAAAGTAAACAGTTGAATGTTGCTGCTGATGTTATTGTTGTTGTTATTGCTGTTGTTGTTGTTGCTATTGTTATTGCTGTTGTTATTGTTATTGCTATTGCGTTTGTTGCCGCAGTAGTTATTGCTACATTTAATGATTTGCTGTTGATATTGTTGTTCCTGTTGTTGTTGTTGTTATTATTTACCTTTGTGTCTGTTGTAGCTATTGCTGCATTTAATGTTGTTGCTGTTGTTGTTGCTGCTGTAAATTGTTGCTGCAATTAACGTTGTTGCTGCTGTAACAGTTACTGCATTTAACGTTGCTTCAGTTGTTGCTGTTGTTGTTGCTGCTAATGTTATTGCGTCTGTTGCTGTTTTTATTGCGGTTGTAGTTATTGCTGCTTTTAATGATGGTGTTGCTGCTGCTGTTGTTGCTGTTTCTGCTAATGTTGTTCCTGCTGTTATGATTGCTGCTGCTGAAGTTATTATAGGTGGTATTGTTGTTATGTTACTATTGTTGACGTTGCTGATGTTGATCTGGCGGTGTGTGGGCTGGTAAATAAAGCAAGAAGAAACATCAACCATACTGGACTGTCCCGTGGTAATGAGCTAAATATAAAAAAAAAGGGTGTGTAAAGTCGAGAGGATCGATTTAATTGCCCTATGTTTTATCCCATTGGGCTCGGTCTCTCTCTCTCTCTCTCTCTTCAGGGTGGGCTGTCGAAAGTGTTATACAAAGCACGAGCTCCATATCTCCAGCGACGACTCCAAGAAGTCTATGAGAAAATCGAGGAGCGGGCCTAAAATCAAGTTAATTAATTAACTGCGAGAAGCTTGGCCACGCTATAAATCACGTTAATTAATTAAATACAAGAAGCCGGCCACGTTATAAATCCCGTTAATTAATCAACTACGATACGTAAACTACGCTATAAATCACGTTAATTCATTAACCACGAGAAGCCGACCACGCTATAAATGACGTTAATTCATCAACCACGAGAAGCCGACCACGCTATAAATCACGTTCATTCATTAACTACTAGAAGCCTACCACGCTATAAATCCCGTTAATTCATTAACTACTAGAAGCCCACCACGCTATAAATCAAGTTAATTCATTAACTACGAGAAGCCGACCACGCTATAAACCCCGTTAATTCATCAACTACTAGAAGCCGATGCGAATGCCGAACATGAAAAAGGATGTTAAAACAATGCTACATGTTCTTTGCAGGTAGTTGTGATCAACCCCATGTTGTTTTTCTACGCCCAATAAGGAGTTTGTCGTTGCTTTCTAAACCAAAAGTCAACGATAAAGCTCAACTAAAGGGTGCCTGAAGCGAACCCATTAACCCCACAACCAGCGGAAGGAAGTTTAAGCGACAGCGCGATAAACCCAAAGGCTACGCCACCATCTATGAAAATTGATAAGGAAAACAAAAAGTAGTAGCCGGTGTCAATATTTAACGGATTCAGTGGCAAAGAAAAAGTAGGCTTCGACCTAGCAAAAATGGGAAGCAGAGGAGTGTCATAGTTATGAATTGAAAGTTCTTAATTTGGTAACACTTTCTCCGTAATACCGTTTATCATGCAGAGTCTCGTAGCGGGCGAGAACTGGAAGCGGTTCTACCCCTGCTGGTGACTTGCGAGATAACTGAGCCGGCCGCTCATAAACCAATGGCAAACTACTGAGCGTAATCTTGCCAAGAATTCAACAGACAGCTAAAAGATGCTGCTGTTGACAACGATGTCCTGTAAAAGGATATGCGAATTCAAAAAAAAAAAATTTGGTAGCAGACATGTTGTATTATATATCACATTAAAGGGGGCTGCAAGGGGAAAACTACTGTATTGATATTTTAACTATAGTTCGATTTATAAGCTCATAGCAGTTACGGGAAGTTTGAAAAAGACGATTTATCATCCCATGGCAATTAAATAGTTCAAATACAAGGGGGCTTCAACCCTTAAATGTGTGTGTGTATGTGTATGTGTGTGTGTGTGTGTGTGTATGTGTGTGTGTGTGTGCGCGCGCGCGTGCGTGTGTGTGAATACATTCTGAAAAAGTAAAGAAGAAATGTATCAGTTTTCGATGTAGTATCCACTGCGTTCAATGCAAGTCCTCCAGTGCCGATAAAGTGCTTGGATTCCTGTAGAAACATTGACTCTGGGGTCACTATTTGGTTTTGCCTGATCCATTCGTGAACAGCCTGTCACAGAAGTCACGCCGTTTTGAAACTTCCTATTCCACTCATACACTTGCTGGTCTGACAGACATGCATCACTATACTGCACCTTCATTCGCCGATGGATTTCTATAGATTTAATCCCTTCACTGATTTAAAAAAAACAAAAACGGATAACAGAACGCTGTTCCTCTTTGGTGCATGTCAAAAGTGGGGCGGCCATTTTTAAATTGTTCTTATGACGCCACCGTGTTCGTCTGCATCATGATGTCACGAGCTTAACACTCTTGACAACCTTAACAATAATATTGCCAGGTTACAAGACAATGGCATGGTTATTGTAATCTCTATCACACTTTTAAGGTTTTCATGTGAAGCAACCCTCGTATATTAGAGATGCATATTTTGAGGTTTGAGGTTGATGAACTGCAGCTGAAACTTGCAGCCATACCCACACCTCTGGGTGCAAAAAGGCCACAGCAGGAACCTCTTGTGGGTTTAAGTCAGTCGGTCAGTCGGACGTTGTTCCAATTTCACGGCGAGGGTCGCCCCACTATGTCCCGTTTCTGTGCCAGAGAATATCACATGCAATGCTTCTCACTGCCCCATGTTAAAAGTGGAACAGACAGGAGTCTCGACAAACCAACAGCCCGCACACGCATACAATGCATAATGCCGCTGCCAGAATGCCAACACACAATTCCGCCACGAAAAATACAAGTCATCGCCCGATGGAAACGGCAGTCACTAACTAGAAAAACCAGCAGCCACACATTACTGCATAAGGCAACCCAGCTAGTTCAGCGAGCGACCGGCCGCCATTTTTCTGAACATGGGGGTGTGTGAACACTGTCACCTCTTGTGTCGTGTACATGACCGGCCTCTTCTTCTGGTTCCAATTGGTCAGTACATCATTGCTTGTTTTGGTATACTATTAGCTGGCACCGAGTGATGTGGCCGAACCGTGTCACTGACCATTTTCTAATGAAATCAAGCGCTACTGTCACACCTACTTTGATCTTGATGTCATAATTTATGATTTTCTCTCTTCTTGAAACATTGGACGGTGGTCAAGGGGTTGAATTCGCATCCAGGCGAATTAAAAAAAAAAAAATCGAGCTGGGCGTCCAGGTCGACTCAACTTAAAATGGAGACCAAGAAATGTCTTGGCAAGTGTAGGCGGCCGGTGTATATTGACCCCATGACCCCTGGAGTACCGATTTGTCTATAAACATACGGGTCATGCACCAACCAGCTTTACCGTGTGTAAAAGGGTCCTTTATCTCAATAATAATAATAATAATAATAATAATAATAATAATAATAATAATAATAATAATAACTGGCCGGTCTCCCTGACCAAAGGGAATCGTTCGTAATCCCGTATATCCACATGGGGAAAACAGTAGCTGCGAGAATCGGCAGCGGTTCGCGCCGAGCTGGTAACTTACGGGAGTATGTGTGCCGGTCGTTCAGAAAGCAATGGCAAACTTATTTTGTCCGCATATCCTTTATAGGACGTCGCTGTCAACATCAGCATCTTTCAGCTGATTGTTGATTTCTGGGCAAGATTACGCTCAGTAGTTTGCAATTGATTTCTGAAATGGCAAACTACTGAACGTAAAACTTGCCTAGTTCACCACCAGCAGATTACAAAAGTTGGTGTTGGCTGTAACGTAATGTAAGGGATATGCAACATTACAAAAAAAAAAACAAAAAACTGGCGCCTTGCTTCTTGACAGGCGATAGTTTGTCTCATTGTGCTTCAAAACAGACATACTAACTACACTGCATGGCGGTAGCGGATGTGAGTGAAATAATCATAATCTAAATAAATAAATAATTAAATAAATAAATAAATAAATAATAATAATAATAATATTAATAATAATAATATCGAACGCGGGACACCTTGCATATATATATATTCGATAAGTTTTCCGGAAGGTTGTTATAGGAGCGAGGTTAAAGAAAGGACATGCTACTGAATGAATGAATGGATGAATGAATGAACGAATGAATGATTAATACACCTCTTAGCAGGAACCTATTGTGGGTATGTGAAGTCGTGGGACCATCGTGTTTTTCAGGCCGGAGTGCGTTGAGGGATAGCTAGCCCAGGTATCGGCAGCGCCATTGCCAACGCAACGTCTTAACCGTTCCTCCAAGCCGACCACTATTTACTGTCTATACATACGTGTATGCATGAAATGTGCACGTCTTTGGATTGTTTATGGAGATAATTACAATAGCAAGGAGGCAATCAACACGGACAGAAGGGGAAGGGAGTGGTTTGTATGTGACATTTCATTATGTGGTAGAATTATGATGTCATCTGGTGAAACATGCGCGTTTGCCTGAAAGGAGGAAGTGGGTTAAACCGAAAGGATTAGAGTGCGGGCCAAAATTGTGTGTGGCATTTATTATTATATGAAATTAAACATTTCCTTGAGAATCCAATAATAAACGATAATTTGCATTGCTTTCTTGGTGAAATCTGGCTAGAATGTTTTCTGTTGTTTAAATATAATATGGGCTTTATGCGTTCGGGTCATTTCTCGCTTTCTTTCTTTCCTCTTGTATGCTTCTTTACTGTTTCTTTATATATATATATATTATATATATATATATATATATATATATATATATATATATATATATATATATATATATATAGTATTATAAAATTGTTGTTTGTATTGTTGTTTTTCTGCTTCTGTTTCTTCTTCTTCTTCTTCTTCTTCTTCTTCTTCTTCTTCTTCTTCTTCTTCTTCTGTTGTGCATTATTTCTTCTTATTCTACTGAATTCCTTCTGATTCTTTCTTGTCCGGTGTTCTTCATTCATCCCTTTTCGTCTCCTTTATTCGCGTTCTGTAATCTTTCCTCCCACTCTTCCTGCTCCTCATTCACCCTCTTCTTCCATCGGCTCAACTTTCACCAAATATCACTTATCACCAGACAGGTAACAAAAGCCCATTGTGTTTGGAGCTATTTTTAACTTGCGTGGCAGACGTATTTCTATAGCATGTTGCCAGATTGCACCACAATTTTCTGGTTATTCTATTCTCCCAAACGGATGCCTGCCGGATGCCCATCACTATGATTTGATGGAGTTTTGTCCAGAACTTTCTAGCATTTGTTTACTCAAATAAAAACTGTAGACTAACCCTACTTAAATGACAATTTGGCATATGGGGGTTATAGTGTTTGGCAGATGTTTTCGCTGACAACGAAGCACCCGAGATCACGTGACAAAGCTTACGGCTGCCGCACTATTTTCCCATAGGTATTTCTGGTTCAGTGTTTACTGTGGCATTGAGTTAGAGCCCGTTGACCAGTGACGAACTTTGTCTAAAATTATTGGTTGCCAGGACTACAAGGGCAGTAACATTTTAAACATATTGTCTACTGTTGAGGCGGGCCCACTACTTCATGGAAGACAATCGAGTTACACCTCAGCCAGTTCTCCACTCTGTTGACAATTCTTGTTTTAATTCTTTTTTCTTGCGGGCAGACAGACAGACGGACGGACGGACAGACAGACAGACAGACAGACAGGTAGATAGATAGATAGATAGATAGATAGATAGATAGATAGATAGATAGATAGATAGATAGATAGATAGATAGATAGATAGATAGATAGATAGATAGATAGATAGATAGATAGATAATAAAGGACGGGAGAGAAATAAAGAAGAACTCATGTACGGACAGATGAAAAGAAGTACAAAGAAACAGAAGGAATAGGAATGAAAAGGATATTTATTATATACAGAACAGATAATATACAAGAGGACAAGAAAGATACCATAAAAGAATATGGTAAACACGATCTAGAATGAGTAATTTGGTTCAAATCTAAACAGCGCTAACTTCAAATGGGAAGTAATTCTTAAGTAACTAACAATGAAGCATACACAGACACAAATACATGCAGGCAAACACGCAAAGGCACACCTCAATGTGTAATAAGAGAACACAATACAGAACATCGAGTAATATTGAGAAAAAGACATTTAACGATCACCTTGTAGCACTGTTTCCATGGAGACGCCATACGCAACTTGGTATAATGGCGGCGATTAGGCCTCGTTGTGAAATTCGTTCGAATTGAAACAAAATAATCTTTGCCTCCTTAAAGCAACAAGTTTCTTACACACAGCGAAGCTATTATTCAGTTATATTTTTCTTGGCCTTTTAATGACGTTGTTCAGTTTTTTTTTTTGTGTGTTAACTTTCTTTTCAGTTACAGTGTTAACACTGTTAAAAGAGAAAAGACACGAGAACGTAACTTGAGATCGCCAATGTCTTTTGAAGCAGTATTTTCTTTCACCAAATGTTAAGGACGCAAATGTTAACGAAATTAGCCTTTTACGCAAGAATACAGAAAGTTCAAGAACAATTTGAGGCAAATGAAGCAAAGGGTTAATCAATATTCAAGCACTTATTGGTATTCTGGAGCGGGAAAGAAAAATAAGAATTGACAACGGCGAACTATGCCGCTTCACATGTGGTGCAAGGACCGCATTAGCATCAGCTAAGTGGCTTATATATAATATTTGGTGCAGAAGACAGCTATAACATAAGCTAAGTAGCTTATAAATAAGAGCTTAATATAATGGATCAAACAGCATTATCCCCCTCTCTCTCTCGGCCTGCCTAGTTTACTCCAGAGGAAAGGCAAGACCAATACATCTGGAACAAGACATGCTGCAGAAGCTATCTGATTAGCAAAGCAATGCTATAAATGTCCGCGTGTCGGAGCTTCTATCCTAGACCAATTGCCGACTACGGCTTAAGGCCCGGCCTGCCCGGCCACTACATTTAGTCTTTAGGTTGCATTTCCTCACACTAGGGTTAGGCTTGTACCCTCACAATTGCGCTCCTCCGCCCGACGCCGTAGACTGCCGCCCAATATTCGTTGCAGGTAGTACCGTCTACTGTCATATGGTAGCTCAGTCATATCTGACTAACACTTGTCTTTATCATCAGCCGTGCCTTGCCGGCTGGCGTGGGCGATCATGCCTCTCCACAAATTACGATCTACGACGTCTTGGATCAATTGAGTGTGCTGACTCCCTTCCGTGTCATGACGCAAGACTCACAAACATCTTCTCTCACACTGTCTTCCTCTATCTCGCTTTCCGCACATCTTTCCGGTTGTCACGACATGTTCCAGGTTTGACTTTATATATAAACTTAAGGCATGGATTCAGCAGCTACAATTCTCTATGAGATGAGGTAGTCAGTCTCAGGCCAACCTTCCTTAGTAACATCTTACGACATATATACGCGTAGTTGATTACAGTGTTACTGTTCCTTGCTTCTCTTACAGGCCCCTGTACTATACGGTATATGGGCAAGGACCGGTTTCACACCTTTTAAAAGTGTGCAATCGTCGGCTGCGTATATTAACTACCAGAGCCCAGAAATGCGTTATCGCTAACTATGTTTATCACCCCATTAACCCAAAAATTATGTTATAGATAACTATATATCTTGCAAAACAAAAACAAAAAGATGAAAAACATAATAACCAATAAAAAGATGTCAATTGAAACGAAAAAAAGAGTGTTGAGGTGCTACATAGAACCTGTACTTTTATATGGATGTGAAGCGTGGACAATGAGCAGACAAGCTGAAAAACATCTGAAGGCTGTGGAAGTGTGGTTTCTGAGGAGAATGAAAAGAATTCCATGAACAGACAGAAAAGCCAATGACCAAGTCCTCCAAGAAACAAATGAAAATCGTAAATTGATTAGAGAAAATAAATGTAGACTGTCAAAACTTTTTTTGGGCATGTTATGAGAAGAAATGAATTTGAGAACTTGGTGACAACTGGCAGGATCGAGGGGAAGAGAGCAAGGGGAAGACCGAGGAGTAAATACCTGGATGGCTTGGCCACATGGCACGGTCGAGGTAAGAACACTGAGCTTATCCACGACTCTGGTGATCTAGTGAAATGGCCAGCCATGACCGCACACGCTATCCGGCATGGCACGTGATGGGTGGATGTTAACAAAACCTCCTACCGATGTCAGAAATGTACATTAACTAAACCACTACAGCTTTCTGAAATGTATATTAACTAAACCACTATAGATTTCAGAAATGTATATTAACTAATCACAACAAATAGATAGGGGATGCTTCTCGTCACTCCTCTCCTTCGCATCTGCCGATAAAAAAATATGAATTTATTTTCTAATCTCTTAGAAAAAAGCTATTTCTAAGCACATCACACCTACAATTCAGTTTGGAATACACGAACGACTACACTAAAGTATCCTTACGAACAATGAAAGACCACACACAACTATGAACACATTTGTCACAGCTCTAAAACAAGAGCATAAAACTCGCACGAAATTTTAACTAAATACAGACACGGTCTTGCAAGTTTCTGACAAACTCGCCCAAAAGCCGCAGAAAAGCCAAATGATAAACGCACTTCCACCTTGATGAATTCATCAGTTTCGCGAATATTCAGATAACTACAAAGTTAAGACTCAAATAAGAAACCGTGTTTTTTCATAATCCGTTGCCTGTAGCCTAAAGAATTCTGGAGAGGGGATGCTCTTCTCTCAAGAGGTGAACTTTGTAATATTTACGAAAGCAGTCGGGAATATGGCTGACAAATGTTACCGCCAAATTCCAGCGCATGAAGAAACGTAGGCTTTAAACGGCGTTCATTGTGCCCTTTAGGCAATCTGGTATCTTGTGCAGGCACGCCCAGGTTATCTCCCATGTACCAAGGAGATCACTGGGTTACTTTTCTTCCCGTCTTTTTTGTTTTCTTTTCTTCTCCGAGGTCCTGGCTGTTTGTTTTCTTGCTTCTCGTGTCTTGCCTGTCTGGTTTTTATTTCGGCGCAGAAAGAGGACATAGGGTAGGGGAGAATGCACCCATACTGTATGATTATTAAAGTAACGAAGGTAGCTTCCATGTTAAAGAATAGAGTTTGAGGAAAATAGCTGTTAAAGTGCTGCACAAACTGGCGTGGTCTATCACGTCTCTACACAACCCTAAAAAATTGCATGTTCCTTGAAGGACGTGGCATTCAACCCCAGTCCGTATTGGCTGTTTGTTTGCTGATTTACGTTTAGTAGTTTGCCACTGCCTGTCTCTCTGGCCGAGGGGTTAAACAACTTTCTCCGTAATCCCGTTTATCCACGTACGGTCTCGCAGCGCGCGAGAATTAGTAGCGGTTCTCGTCGCGTTGGTGACTTACGGGATAAGTGAGCCGGCCGTTCAGAAAGCAACGGCAAACTACTGAGCGTAATCTTGCCAAGAAATTAACAACAGCGGTAAAATGCTGGTGTTGACAGCGATATCCTGTAAAGGATATGCGAAAAAAAAAGTTTGCCATTGCTTTCTGAATGAGAAGTCAGCATTTAAGTCCAGCGGACAGGGGTGGGAAACGAACCCACAACGTCGCCATCAGAAGAGGAAGTTTAATCGCGTTACACCTCTTAGCCACGCTGACATTTCCACATTCTATAATGTTATTTATCAAAGTTTTTGGGAAGAATCGTCCATGTCTGGATACTAGACTACATAGCATGGTCTCTCTCTCTCTCTCTCTCTCTCTCTCTCTCTCTCTCTCTCTCTCTCTCTCTCTCTCTCTCTCTCTCTCGCTCTATCTCTCTCTCTCTCTCTCGCTCTCTCTCTCTCTCTCTCTATCTCTCTCTCTCTCTCTCTCTCTCTCTCTCTCTCTCTCTCTCTCTCTCTCTCTCTCTCTCTCTCTCTCTCTCTCTCTCTCTCTCGCTCTATCTCTCTCTCTCTCTCTCTCTCTCTCTCTCTCTCTCTCTCTCTCTCTCTCTCTCTCTCTCTCTCTCTCTCTCTCTCTCTCTCTCTCTCTCTCTCTCTCTCTCTCTCTCTCTCTCTCTCGCTCTATCTCTCTCTCTCTCTCTCTCTCTCTCTCTCTCTCTCTCTCTCTCTCTCTCTCTCTCTCTCTCTCTCTCTCTCTCTCTCTCTCTCTCTCTCTCTCTCTCTCTCTCTCTCTCTCTCTCTCTCTCTCTCTCTCTCTCTCTCTCTCTCTCTCTCTCTCTCTCTCTCTCTCTCTCTCTCTCTCTCTCTCTCTCTCTCTCTCTCTCTCTCTCTCTCTCTCTCTCTCTCTCTCTCTCTCTCTCTCTCTCTCTCGCTCTATCTCTCTCTCTCTCTCTCTCTCTCTCTCTCTCTCTCTCTCTCTCTCTCTCTCTCTCTCGCTCTCTCTCTCTCTCTCTCTCTCTCTCTCTCTCTCTCTCTCTCTCTCTCTCTCTCTCTCTATCTCTCTCTCTCTCTCTCTCTCTCTCTCTCTCTCTCTCGCTCTATCTCTCTCTCTCTCTCTCTCGCTCTCTCTCTCTCTCTCACGCTCTATCTCTCTCTCTCTCTCTCTCTCTATCTCTCTCTCTCTCTCGCTCTATCTCTCTCGCTCTATCTCTCTCTCTCTCTCTCTCTCTCTCTCTCTCTAGTTGATTGATTGCTTGATGGATGAATGAATCAGTGGATGGATAGATGGATGGATTCATTGATGGATGGATGTATTCATCGATGTATATATGGATGGATTCATTGATGGGTGGATAGATTAATTCATCGATGGATATATGGATGGATGGATGGATGGATGGAAGGATTCATCGATGGATAGATGGTTGGATGGATTTATTGACGGATGAATAGATGGGTGAGTGGATGGATGGATTCATCGATATATAGATGGATGGTTGTATGGATTCATCGATGGATAGATGGATGGGTGGATGAACGAATTGATGGATGGATTGATTCATCGATGGATGGATGGATGGATGGGTTGACCTGCTGCTTCATGGACTGACTGGTTGATTGATGACAAGGATTGATCGACTCAATGATGAATTCGCTGGTTGTTGGATGGATAAGTAGCAATCACTGGATGAAATGATTGATTCATTGATGAAAGACAGGAATGACTGAGGGGTTGATGGATGGTGGACAAAGCACAAACTCCATACCTCCAGCGATGACCATCGGGCATCTCTGGAAAATGGCAAAAGCGGTCTGACCGATGCTGTCCAAAGAAAAACTCACGACCTTCAGAGCGCTAGGCAGACGACTCAACCAATTTGACTCAGGCACTCACTGCGCAGAAATATCTCCTCTCATCTCATCTCATCTTGTTCCTCTTGTACATTGCAGTGTCGAGGTGAAGTATAAACAGCGGGAGAATGCCCGTATATGGGCTTCATGTATCGATATTTCCTTGAACTCTGCTATTCCCTCTGTCCGATTATACTTCTTAGTTTTTCTACGAAAAGTATGAAAATCCCCTGCCAATTTGCTAAGCCAGTCGCAGGTTTAGAACAGAAACATCTGGCTTGCTTGCTTGTGTTCGTTGGCTTGAGCTCCAACGCGAAGTCCTGTATGTCGGATGAAGGCATCCTGTTGTCCAACATCAGTGTGATGTCATACAGGACCTGAGTTTTGCGTGAGTATCCGTTGTCCCATGTCTGGCTTATTGGTGTGCAGACTGGTGGTTCCTCGCCGTACAGGCAGACACTCTCCGACTTCGGAGGAATCGGCGATCCTACTGACTTTAGCCAGGACCCCGAAGGGACCTGTTGCCCAGGACGCTCGACGAGGACGCGTCAATAGGTCTTGGCCAGTATATAACCCGGCCCTGGTGCCTTGGAAACACCTCTGCGTCCCAAACATCTGGCCAAGGGGAGTCCGTTCCCCCGGCGAGCCAGAGCCCCGTTGCCCATGACCTCGCGGTTATGGTTTCCCGGTCTACACCACGGGGAGGTGGGGTTGTCTTGTGTAGTCTGCAGGACATAAGCAGGCTACTATTTTTCACTTTTGCCCCTCCTGGGAGAGGCTATCCGATCCTAACCATGCTGGATGCATGGTCTGGAGCAATCCACACCTTTGTTGACTGCGCATAACTATGACGTAACCAATTTTCCTCAGACACGCTGCGCAGAACTATGACGTAACAAATTTGCCTCTGACACCCACTGCGCAGAACTATCACATTTTACAAGCAACACGCGACGAGCTATGTTATATAATACAGTACATACCTCATTGCAACAAACCTGACAGAAAGGAGGCTGACAAATTAGCAACATAACCTGGAAGAATACTTCAGATAGATACAGACGTAACTTTTAATGAGGCCAAGAGCGTTATAAGTAATCACAGAAACCAGGGGAATATTGATATTAACTTGTGATGAGACAAAGAGTTGTTATAAGAAGGAATCACAGATGCCAGGGGAATATTGATATTAACTTGTAATGACACCAAGAGGGTTATCAGAATTTATATAGACATAGCTTGTGAAGAGACTAAGACGTTTATAAGAAGAAACAACATAAGCCAGTGGGAATATTGATATTAACTTGTGATGACACCAAGAGTTGTTATAAAAAGGAATCACAGAAGCAAGTGGGAATATTGATATTAACTTGTAATGGACTTAGCCCCTAGCGATTTCCACCTTTTTTGGTCCACTGAAAACCCACCTTGGCGGGAGACATTTCGTGAATGACGCCGAAGTTGAATGTGAAGTGAAAACGTGGTTTAGAAAACAGAACACGCAGTTATATGCAGCCGGTTTGGGAGGCCTGATAAAACTATGGGATAAGTG
>JACEFZ010006098.1:85000-217500 GCA_014155875.1 Cepaea nemoralis | reverse complement strand
AGAATGGAGGAGGAGGGATGAGGAGGAGAGGAAGGAGGAGGAAGGAGGAGGAAGGAGGAGGGGGAGGAGGAGGGAGGGAGAAGGAGGAGGGAGGAGGGGGAGGAGGGAGGGGTAGGAGGGGGAGGAGGAGAAGGGAGGAGGAGGGCGAAGGAGGAAGGAAGAGGAGGGCGAGGAGATAGGAGGAGGGAGGAAGAGGGAGGAGGAGGGAGGAGGAAGAGAGTGGAGGAGGGAGGAGGAGGGAGGAAGATATAGGCGGAGAGAGGAGAAAGAGGGAGGACGAGGAGTAGGGAGGAATAGGAGGGAGGAGGAGGGAATAGGAGGGATTAAGAGAAGGAGGGGGAAAGGGGAGAAGGAGAAGGGAGGAGGAGGGAGGATGAGGAGGAAGAGGGATGAGGAGGGAGGAGGAGGGAGGAGGAAGGAGGAGGAAGGAGGAGGAGGGAGGAGGAGGAGGAGGGAGGAGGAGGGAGGAGGGTGAAGGAGGAGGAGGAGGGTGAAGTGGAGGAGGAGGAGGAGGAAGAGGGAGGGGGAGGAGGAGGGAGAAGGAGGAGGAGGGAGGAGGGAGAGGGAGGAGGAGGGAGGAGGTGGAGGGAGAAGGAGGAGGGAGGAAGAGGTAGAAGGAGGAGGAGAGAAGGAGGAGGGAGGAAGAGGTAGAAGGAGGAGGGAAAGGAGGATGATTATGCATTATGCTGCTGTGGAGTGGATGAAGAGGGATGTTGTAGGAAGGAGAGCTTGCTGAGGTATATGGATTCGTTCTAGGAGTGAAAAGGGCGATGGTGAGGGAAGGATCTAGGAGTCGTGATTTAGGCGGATAACGGGATAGGATTGCTATGATAATGTTAGGAGATAAGGAGGGGAGCTATCTGTAGTGAGTAGGGAGGAGTCTGAGGGCGGCATGAAGAGGAGTAAGAGGGCGGAGGAACGAGTAGAAGATGATGGAGTATTCTTCTCATTCTTATGGATTAAGAACTTGGAGGATGATTGATAATGTATTGGATGATTAGTCACTGCCTGAGTGGCGGCGCTTATTCTGTATGGAAAGTAGAGTATTCTATCTTGTTATTTATCGTGTTATTAGTGATATTCCGAGGAGAAGTATAGTCATGACTTGTTCATTCTTACTATTTAGAATGCAGTGATTTAGGAGAATGAGTGAATGAGGGTGAGTGGGAGTATGATAAGCTGTATTCGTATGCATGTGCCGGGAGGAGGATTATTTTATCGTGAGTGGATTAGTGATTATGGAGGAGTATATGAGTTGAGGATAAATGTGTATTATTCGTTTGGTAGGACTGTATAGTATGATAGATTCTTATGAGAGTTATTATTGATTCTGTGAAGTGATCTTATGTATTATTTCTATTGCTGATTATTAGTTCTTTATTATACTGTCTGCGTATTTGATTATTCTTCTTCGACTCTTCTTTCTGCATATGTCTTTTCTATTTTGTATGGAGAGTATGTATGATTTATCTTATTTATTCTTTCTGATTTTCTTATTTTTTTTATTCGACCCTTAGTATACTTTCGTCTGATGTCGATTCTGTACGGAATATCATGTGCTCTTCTTTCTTCTTATTCTAATTCTTATTCCTCATTGCTTCTTCTTTCTTCTTCTCTCTCTTTTCTTCTTCTTATTGAGTTATGAAGAGATAGGCGTGAGAGTAGTGATTAGGTCTTATTCTTATTTATTTATTCCTCTTTCTTTCTTCTGGCTTTATTCCTGCATTATTTTTGCCACCTTTTAGCATTCTGTTTTCTTCTCTTCTGTTTCTTCTTCCTAGTGGTGCGTTCTGTCTGCTTCGTTCTTCTTCTTTTTCTTCATGTCGTCTTTCTTTTCTTTCTTATTTTTCATTGCGTAGAGGAGTATTTCGTATTTTGCCTTATTCTTCTTCTTCCTCTTTATCGGTTGTTTCTGTGTCTAGACTTACTTATTCGTTCTGCTGTTACCTCCTTTTGCTTTGTCTTCTTCTTTCTGCTTTAGTGATTTCTTATTCGTGCCGAATTTATTTTTATTTACTTCTTCTTTCTGGCAGCTGGTCTGGTACTTGATGCTTTCGTCATTCGTCTGTACGCCGTCTTTTTTGTTATTATTCTTCATTGATTCTGCGTAGGGCTTATTCCTCTTTATTTTTATTCCTTATTTTTTCTTTCTTCTTCTTTATTTATTTTTATTTACTTCTGTTCTATTTATTCACAGTGTTCTTAGGTCCTTCTTCTACTTCTTATATCTTCTTCGTGCTTCTTATTTATTTCTGTATTCCGTTTAATTCCTGCTTTTTCTTACTTCTTTTCCTTTGCTTTTTTATCATTCGTAGTTGTTCTTCTTTCTCTTGCCTCTTCTTTCTTCTTTCTCTTTCTTCTTCTTTTCTTATTCTTCTTTATTTCTTCTTTCTTTCTTTTTCTTCTTCTTTTCTATTGCTCTTTCTCCTTCCTCTTTTCTCCTTTTGTTTCCTTTTGGGTCTTTTGTTTCTTTTTTTCTCTGTGCTTTCTTCTTCCTCTTATTTCTTTTTTTTCTTTCGTCTTTTCTTTCGTTGTTTTTTACTTTCTTCTTCTTCTCTTCTTCTCAGAGAGGAGGAGGGAGTTCGCCATTCCGAATTCATACTCGTCTAGGTTCTGTGATTTCGGTCCTTCCACTGATTGTTCTTCCCTTCTACACGACTGTAGATAACTTCCTTACACATAAAAAGATGAATTGTTATTGATATTGCCGTGGCATGGAGGCATATATATCAGCAGCAGAGTTGAACGCCTACGCCAGCCGGCACGGCACTTGATGATGATGATGATGATTGCCGTGTGACGATTCTGTGTAGTCACGTCATTTTCTTCCCTTTCCCTAGCGTTTTGGTTCGGGGATTCTTTCATCATCATCATCATATATTTACGTACGTATTTAGGAATGGGAGGAGGGAGGAGGAGGAAGAAGAAAAAAAAAATACGACAGTGGGCTGCACTGGAAAGAAAGGAAGACGTGTAGAAAATTTCATCTCAATCGGATGGGCCGTTCGCGAGCGCATAAAGGACATACGGACAGACAGACAGACAGACGGAGATCGCAATTTATATATAAGATACTAGCTGACCCTGCCCGGCTTCGCCCAGACCCTGGTGGGGAGCATCTCATTTAATTCATATAAGTAGTCATATAAGTTCTCGTTCCCGTTACCGACTGTCTGTCTGTCTGTCTGTCTGTCTGTCTGTCTGTCTGTCTGTCTGTCTGTCTGTCTGTCTGTCTGTCTGACCCGGCCCGGCATTGCCCAGCTCCTGGTGTGGAGCATCTCATTTAATTCATATAAGTAGTCATATAAGTTCCCGTTTCCGACTGTCTATCTGTCTGTCTATCTGTCTGCCTGACCCTGCCCGGCTTCGCCCAGTCCCTGGTGGGGAGCATCTCATTTAATTCATATAAGTAGTCATATAAGTTCCCGTTCCCGTTACCGACTATCTGTCTGTCTGTCTGTCTGTCTGTCTGTCTGACCCGGCCCGGCATTGCCCAGCTCCTGGTGTGAAGCATCTCATTTAATTTATATAAGTAGTCATATAAGTTCATGTTCCCGACTGTCTATCTGTCTGTCTGTCCGTCTGTCTGTCTATCTGTCTGCCTGACCCTGTCCGGCTTCGCCCAGTTCCTGGTGGGGAGCATCTCATTTAATTCATATAAGTAGTCATATAAGTTCTCATTAAATTCATACAACAAAAAAAGGAACTTAAAAGAATGTCCTTCCACACACCATCCATTATTTTTAATGAAAACTCTTTCTAATCACCTGCATGACTACAGTAACTTCTTAAGCAAAAAAAGATGAGTTACAATGTTATGCATTGTGCATCATTTTTATGAAAACTTTGAAAATGCCTTACAGATTGTATCATTATTTATTATAACTCATATGCCGGTACATAACTATGGACACAGAGTTTATAAATCTTTGAAAATGATGCCACAATATCACTATAAGTTATACAGAAAAGTTATGCCCCTTGAAATAACTTTTACAGAGTTAAGTCCCTTTGCTATATATAAATTATAATGAAAAATGAAAAATGAAATAATACTGAGTATTCTACCGTGTAGAAAATTTCATCTCAATCGGATGGACCGTTCGCGAACAAATAAAGGACATACATACATAATACATACATACATACATACATATATACATACACTCTGTTTTATATATATATATATATATATATATATATATATATATATATATATATATATATATATATATATATATATATATATATATATATATATATATATCCCGCGTTTCCATCCTGTTTCAGGATATTGCGGTAAACACCAGCATCTTTCAGCTGTATGTTGATTCCTAGGCTAGATTACGCTCATCAGCACGCCACGACTTTCTGAGCGACCGGCTCCATACTCTCATAAGTCACTTTTGCGATTCGTACCACTGCTAATTCTCGTCGCGTCACGTGACGAGAGTATTCGGGGTTAGCGGAGAAAGCTGCTAGCCCGTCGGCCATGGAGCCGGCATATATATATATATATATATATATATATGTTTGTTGTTGTTTGTCCATCAAGAATGATGATGACCATTCATTTCATCCAGTGGGGTTGAAAGTATGCAGCCGTGAGTTCTAAGATGGCTGGTAAGGCCTACTTTGGCTCTAAATGTTCTTTGACAATGTGGGCAAAGAATACTTGACGTTCCAGGAGGAGGTTCTCGTGCAGTGGTTTTTCTGTCCAGCCGTTTCTTCACAGCTCTTGCAGTCCTGGTTGCTTCACAAGTGACTGCACCCTTATGTAATGATGTACGCCACGAATTAGGTCTTTAGCAGCAGTCTCCCAGGTGTCAAGATGAATTCCAAAAGCTTTCAGTGAGATTTTCAGTGTCTTTAAAGCGTTTCCTCTGGCCGCCTTGGGAGCATTTACCACAACGCAGCTCGCCGTAAAAATTTGATTAGGGAGTGTGTATGCGCGCGCGCAAGCACACACACACACACACACACACACACACACACACGCACGCACGCACATATATAGTTTACACGCATATATTAACAAGTTCCGCTGAAGACAGATGCAGCGTTTGTTTACGACCAGGTAAACTGGCATGAAATTTATGCGATTGATCAAAGACATCCTACCAGACAGGCTGCTCGTGGTTTCAGAAATATCTTATAAAACATGCCCCACTTAATCAGCAGACAGCAACAGCCTCCTCCCGTCGACAGCGTGTTTAGATAACAAAACAAAGGACATTGAAAAGGGATTTTATGGGCGCTCGACTTTTGCATTTTCAGTTCTTGACTGGTGAAATTCGGATTGTGTGGTTATTTTGTTGTGTTTAAAAAAAAACAAAAAACTTTAAAGATGTTTATGTAATGATTTGACACCTATAAAAGGCTGCTAGTTAGAAAAGATCTGGACGAGACGTTTCGGTGTGAGCCCCGGGTTAAGAAATAACCGGGTTTCCCACAGCTTAGGGCGGGAAATTCTGACAAAATCCATGGTTTTCTAATGCTATCATACGGCCCCTTGATCTTTTGGTAAGTAGATTTGATACATAACCTTCTCAGGTAAGCATGCAGTATGATCCGCATGTTCGAATTCCAAAGGTAGTTAGACGTTGCAAAGAGCAGGCGGTAAAAGCCTGGCAAAATTAAGGGAAAAAACAACCCCATGGGTAGACAGCGCCCGTTACCTTGGATGGAATCTGGATAGGGGAAGTATATGCTTACATACTTTGGACACAACGGCTTTTGATTTTCAGAGAGCTGTATAACTGGACCATCTGAAACACCCCCCTGGACAGAGGATGAAGCATATTACCAACTCGGCCCGAGTGAACAAGTAACCATCTTCAAACTCCACACAGGACACAACAGGCTGAAAGACCACATGCTCAAGAAACTAAAGATAAAAGATTCTCGATCGAAGTGAACAAGTAGCCATCTTCAAACTCCACACAGGACACAAAAGGCTGAAAGAAAACTTGCTCAAGAAACTAAAGATATGAGATTCTTGGTCGAAGTGAAAAAGTAGCCATCTTAAAACTCCACACATGATACAACTGGCTGAAATACCACCTGCTAAAAAAACTAAAGATAGGAGATTCTCGGCTGAAGTGAACAAGTAACCATCTTCAAACTCCACACGGGAAACAACAGGCCGAAAGATCACATGCTCAAGAAGCTAGAGATAGGAGATTCTCGGCCGGAGTGAACAGGTAGCCATCTTCAAACTCCACACAGGACACAACAGGCTGAAAGAGTGAAAGACCACTTCCCAGGAAAGTAACCCGGTCAACAAATACCTGAAGAAGTCGAATGTGTCGGCCGAAATGTGTAAATACCGCAGCTCTGCTGTAAACAGGTACACTGCAATTACGTCTAAGACAACACTCCGGACGAACGCAGAAGAAGGAAAAAATACCACTTGCTCAAGAAACTAAAAATAGGAGATTCTCACGAATGCAACTGTCGAATGGGGTATTCAACGTATACAGGACAGAAAAAAATATCATGTAGGCCTAATCTAGCTCCACTGGACATGTCAACATATGAAATTGACTGCTGCCTTCTATTCAGGCTGACATGTGATGGTGTACGAAGAAAAAGAATAATAATAATAAGAAGAACAACAACAAGAATTTAAAAAGAAGAAGAAGAAGAAGAAGAAGAAGAAGAATTGAAGAAGAAGAAAAAATAGTAGTAGTAGTAGTGGTAGTAGTAGTAGTAGTAGTAGTAGTAGTAGTAGTAGTAGTAGTAGTAGTAGTAGTAATAGTAGTTGTTGTCTCAGCAGCAGCAGCAGGAGCAGCAGCAGCAGCAGCAGCAGCAGTAGTAGTAGTAGTTGTAGTAGTAGTAGTAGTAGTAGTAGTAGTAGTAGTAATAGTAGTTGTTGTCTCAGCAGCAGCAGCAGCAGCAGCAGGAGCAGTAGTAGTAGTAGTAGTAGTAGTAGTAGTAGTAGTAGTAGTAGTAGTAGTAGTAGTAGTAGTAGTAGTAGTAGCAGTAGTAGTAGCAGTCTTGGAGAAAAAGAAGCATTGAAGACAAAATAATAATAATAATAATAATAATAATAATAATAATAATAATAATAATAATAATAAGAAGAAGAAGAAGAAGAGGAAGAAGAAGAAGAAAACTAATAAGAGGAGGAGGAGAAGGAGGAAGTGCAAGAAGGGTGAGATAGAAGCTAGTAAGTAGGCTGGGAAAGGCAGTTGGAGTATGTAAATGTGAAGGGGAAGAACAGAAGAAGAAAGGAAAAGAAGGAAGAGGTAGGACAGAGAGTGTAACAGCAGCTGAAGCTGAAATCTAAGCGGAGAGGAACACATAGTCTGGGTGAAGTGGCGTTTAAGAGAGTGAATAAGACAAGACGTAATACGCAAAAGGATAACAATGAGAAGAATAGGAACGATAGAAAAGGAAACTGAATTCAGGCAGCGGAAGGGGAAGAGGATAAGGAAATCTGATAAACAACAGATTTACAAAACATGACAATATTTTTTTTTGGGCTCTTGTTGCTAAAGAAAGACAAACATACAAGCCATCACTGGTCGATGAATTATCCGGCCATGGGAAATCCATGCTGGTATTAATACATCATTCACGCGTAATAGTTTAAAAGGATGCCAAATTGGATTAGGTGGGCCATTTTCAGATGTATTAAGTTCTTATGGTAGTAAATTATTGGAGCCACATGTGATAGAGCGATCGATATGGTGGATGACAGCGAAGACACTGCTTTTAACGGCATCAAATTGTTTAAAAGAATTTACTATGCTTGCCTGATAAGAATTTGGCAGCGGGAATCCACGGTAGAAGACACTTTTGTCTAAGAGCATAATATACGGAATAATCTAACGCGGTAACTTCTCGTCCCGCCATTTGTTGGTCGGTGAATCTTCTGCAAAACTGATTTTTGACTCTTACCAAATGTAAGGTTGTTGTGGATAATGTTGGTCATCATCGCATCAGCCCCGCTAACTGGCGTAGGCTTTCACGCCTCTTAACAGATTTGGATTATTAGTGTTGAGTCCTCTAAAAGCATGTGTGTTTGGGAATTGCCACAGTGGTAGTATAACTTGAGGAGGGATAAATCTTAACTGTACCTCCATGGGGTAGAGGATGAGGTGGTAATATAACTTGAGGAGGGGTGAATCTTAACTGTACCTCCATGTGGTAGAGGATGAGGTGGTAATATAACTTGAGGAGGGATAAATCCTAACTGTACCTCCATGTGGTAGAGGATGAGGTGGTAATATAACTTGAGGAGGGATAAATCCTAACTATACCTCCATGTGGTAGAGGATGAGGTGGTAATATAACTTGAGGAGGGATAAATCCTAACTGTACCTCCATGTGGTAGAGGATGAGGTGGTAATATAACTTGAGGAGGGATAAATCCTAACTGTACCTCCATGTGGTAGAGGATGAGGTGGTAACATAACTTGAGGAGGGATAAATCCTAACTGTACCTCCATGTGGTAGAGGATGAGGTGGTAACATAACTTGAGGAGGGATAAATCCTAACTGTACCTCCATGTGGTAGAGGATGAGGTGGCAGTATAACTCGAGGAGGGATAAATCCTAACTGTACCTCCATATGTTAGGGAGCTGTGGCGAGCGGGTTACGGACGCAACTCGTAATCCACAACTGCGGGCGATTTGGCAGCAAGAACCTCTTGCGTTGGTTTTCATATTATGGCATGAGTGACAGTCGTTCAAAATGCAATGATAAACTACTGAACGTAAACTTGCCAAGAAATCACAAACTGCCAAAACAATGCTGGGTTTGACTGCGACGTACAGTAAAATATATGCAACGTACTTTTTGTGAGTGTGTCAAAGTACTTGTTCGTAAATATTTGTTTTAGAATATTCTAGAATGTGTTCTAGGGTTTGTTTGCATTATCTGTGTTGACGTATATGATGGAAGATTCAATAGATAGTTGATCAATATCGCTCATTTATGCTGCAATACAAGAATTATTGATGCGACTTCTAGGGGCCAAAATCTGGCCATATTACAACAACATGACAAAAATGATATTACAACAACAATATTGAAACAACAAATTTACAACGAGATTATGGCGGGGAAGCAGGTTCAACCCCTGCAGAGTCAGTTTAACTAAAATGTTGACCTCTTGTCCTTGACTTGAGGACGTAAATTACGAATACCTCCCAAGTCAGGGTGGGTTCACCTTATAGAGGGGAACACTGATGACAGGGAAAGCTACTACACACGCAAGATTAGTCCAGTGCGCTTCCGAGTAATAGCAACTAGTAGTAGTAGTAGTAGTAGTAGTAGTAGTGGTGGTGGCAGGATTAGTAGTAGTAGTAGTAGTGGTGGTGGTAGGAGTAGTAGTATTAGTAGTAGTAGTAGTAGTAGTCGTAGTAGTAGTAGTAGTAGTAGTAGTAGTAGTAGTAGTAGTCGTAGTAGTAGTAGTAGTAGTAGTAGTAGTAGTAATAGTAGTAGTAGTCGTAGTAGTAGTAGTAGTAGTAGTAGTAGTAGTAGTAGTAGTAGTCGTAGTCGTCGTAGTAGTAGTAGTAGTAGTAGTAGTAGTAGTAGTAGTAGTAGTAGTAGTAGTAGTAGTAGTAGTAGTAGTAGTAGTAGTAGTAGTGTAACAGAGCACCATCTCTGTTAAGGAGTTAGAGCAGTGTTTCCCAACCTTTTTTGTGCCATGCCCCACTTAAGCCTTTCTAAAATTCATATTGCTCCCCTCCCCCGCCCCACGCCCCCCCCCCCCCTCAACATATACATTATTTTTAATATTCAAAAATTGAAATGTTCACTAAAGAAACTTGAATGATAGGTTTTAGGAAGAAATCACTAGGTAATTATTGAGCAAACACAGTAAGTAAATTTTCAAAACATATAATGGAGAACTGAAATTCAAGTACAAAATAATTTTAATGAAAGATTTTTCTATATTATTTTAATTATTAGTAATTATTTATTATTTAAATTTAGTGAGATCCTTGCGCTTGATGCTTGCTGCAAAGAGATCTTATGTCAGGTTCCAATTTAGTTAACTTCAGTCTCAAGTCTCCCCGTTTTGTTATATTCAGCCGATTTCTTCCATTTTCGAATTGCCCCCCTTAACAGTCAAATTGCTCCCCTGTGGGGCGTGGGCCCCACGTTGGTAAACACTGAGTTAGAGAGTTAATGAGTGGTGTGCAAGGGGGAAAAGACTAGTACAGGGCACGGCTGAGCATCCCATTGGGATGTAACTAGGGACGCTCAAGCCGTGACGCGGGGGGTAGAGATGTTTAGTTACCATTTTGGATTGTGAACGAATAACACTTTCTGTAACAACGTCCGTACATCAAGTCATTGTATACTCTTTTTATTCTACACATGTATTTAATTAAATAAACATATAACCTACAGCCAGGACTTCGACTCTGCTCTGTAATATCAACATCGTTACAGTAGTAGTAGTAGTAGTAGTAGTAGTAGTAGTAGTAGTAGTAGTAGTAGTAGTAGTAGTAGTAGTAGTAATAGTAGTAGTAGTAGTAGTAGTAGTAATAGTAGTAGTAGTAGTAGTAGTAGTAGTAGTAGTAGTAATAGTAGTAGTAGTAGTAGTAGTAATAGTAGTAGTAGTAGTAGTAGTAGTAGTAGTAGTAGTAGTAGTAGTAGTAGTAGTAGTAGTACACATGTGGAATACGCTCGAATTCACAGCAAGCGAACGAAAAAAACAACAACAACACCACCACAGCACCATTACACAACTCAGCCATTTACAACTCTCACAGTGGAGTCACTCATCACAACCGCTTACTCAACACTATTGATTTTACGACACTATTAAACAACCCAGCCAATCAAACCTCTGACAATTCACCAACTCAACACAATCGCTCTCATAAATATCCCCACCACAGCACCATTACACAAAACAGCCAATGACAACTCTCACAATTCACTCACTCAACGCAACCGTTCAATCAACACCATTCCCACCACAGCACCATTACACAAAACAGCCAATGACAACTCTCACAATTCACTCACTCAACGCAACCGTTCAATCAACACCATCCCCACCACAGCACCATTACGCAAAACAGCCAATGAAAACTCTCACAATTCACTCATTCAACGCAACCGTTCAATCAACACTATCAACGTCAAACCACTATGACACAACCCAGCGACTCACAACTCTGACAGTTCACTCACTCAACACAACCGCTCACTCAACACCATTCCCACCACATCACAATTACACAACCCAGCCACTCAAAACTCTGACAATTCACTCTCAACGCAACCGCTTACTCATCAATATCACCACCACAGCACCATTATCCGACCGAGAAAACCCCCAAAATGTGACACACAAACTGACGAACATTTTGTTGAAAAACCAATCTGAGCACCGCTTGCCTTTATTCCCCTAACTACCTCTCAGTCGTCTTCGGGTACCAGTTAGAGGGCATTGCCGTTCTTACATTCTTGACAATCAGAAAGGCAGATGGGAATCTTAAAACGGCCGGCGCAGCTTCCCTGGAGAATTACACAAACCAAACTGGCATCCTGCAGTGAACCCTGACCTTCAGGGAAGTGCATAAATTCTGGCCCTGACGCTTTGCACTTGTCTAGAAGAGTGATTTCCGGTTGTCCCAATAAGAAACGAGACTTGTCTCTGGCAATTTGAGATGCAGCAATCTTTATTCTTCTTCCTCATCCTCTTCCTTTGCCTTCTTCATCATTTTCTTTCACCTCTCTCATCTTCTTCCTTCTTCTCGCCGTTTCCGTTTATGTACGTTAGTTAGTTAGTCGCAGTTCCAACTTCACAGCAACGGGTCGTCCCCATTATACTCCGTTCCTGTGCCAGTGAATATCACACAAAATCTCCCCACTGCCCAATGTGAAAAGTGGAAAAGACAGGCGTACGTTATCCCCTTCATCTTTCCCTTCCTTTTTTGCTCATCTGTTTTTCTTCATTTCTCTAAACGTCTTCCTTTATCTCTCGTTTCGTCTAATTTCTTGCTTACCTTCTAACTTCATATTCCTTAGAATCTACCACTACCTTTTCGTCTTCTTTCATCTCCTTGATCCTTTTCCCCCTTCAGCTCCCTTACACCATCATCTCAGTGTCTCCCTTAATCTCCTTCCATCTTTTTTCTTCATCTCACTCACACTTTCAACTCAATATCTCCCCTCATCCCCTTCATTGTTTTTTCTTCTTCATCTCCCTTTAACCTTCATCTCAATGTCTTCCCTCAAATCCCTCGGCGTATCTTCTCCCTTCCCAACCCTTAGGATCTCCTTCCATCTCATCATCTTCAGTCATCTCCTTTATAGTTTCCCTTCATCTCCCCTGTACCTTCCTTCGTCTCACTGTTTTCCTTCTCTCCACAATCATTAAAAAATCTCCCCTTTTGCCTTCTTTTGTCTCCCTCATCTTTTTAATTCTTCCTTCCACTCCTCCTCCTACCCCCCCTCCCCCTCTTTCTTTATCAGGCGAATGCGACCATGCCCCAGCACAACCATTGTCACTCAGAGATATTTATAACTTCCTTTAGCATTTCGCCAGATTTCCATTTGAGCCCTCTGTCCACACATAGGTAAAAGATGAACGTCATATAGTCAAAATTTTTTTGGATCAGTCACAATGTTTTCTCCCCCGATGGTGTTTCCACCTTGTCGTGGTGGGGGAGCTTGAGTTTCTCAATGACCCTGAGAGCTATGCCGGCGGTAGCGTAGCTACCAGCAGGGCCTCCCAAGCCGGACAGGTCAAAGGGTAGAGAACAGACAAAGAGAAACACCCTGGTCCTCCAGGTTGGGGGTTGAAGCGTGAGGTTAACATCCCCACCTTTGTAAAAACCTTTCTTTGTTACGAAACAAATACATGAGCCTCGATATCGGACTGACTTATCTGGACAACGACCTTAGAACGTTAAAGGACTTTTGAGATTTGGAACATGGAATGTACGGACACTATATCGAGCTGGAGCGGCCGAAGAACTAACCCGGGAGCTGGTTGAATATCAAATGGATATCACAGCAATTCAAGAAATAAGGTGGCCAGGAGAGGGTACTTTAGAGCAAAATGGAATGATTATAATATATGGAGGAAACACCCAAAATAAACATGAATTAGGAACAGGATTTGTCATCAAAAAAGAGTTATGGGGGAACATTTTAAACTTTAAAGCTTTTAATGACAGGATTAGTAAATTACGAATAAAAGGTAAATGGAAAAATATAACGATGATTAATGTACATGCACCTACTGAAGAGAAAGAAGATGATATTAAAGAAGACTTTTATAATGATCTGGAAGATGTCATAGAAGAAACCCCCAAACAGGACATCCTGATTGTGCTGGGAGACTTCAATGCAAAAATAGGTAGAGAGCAAACTAATAAAAAAGTGGCCGGTATGGAAAGCCTACATACAACTTCAAATGATAATGGATGGAGAGTCATCAACCTGGCAGAAGCCAAAGGACTGCAGATTAGCAGTACCAGACTACAAAGAAAGGATATACACAAACAAACTTGGAAATCATGTGACAAGAGAACCTATAATCAAATAGATCACATTTTAATTAACAACAGAAATGCATCAAACATACAGCAAGTCAGAAGTTATAGAGGAGCTGAGTGCCACAGTGACCATTTCCTCGTTGGAGCAAAATTTAAAATAAAACTTAAGAGAGCTTTCTATACTAAATTACAAAGATTACACCCAACATATAACAGAGAAAAACTACAAGACATTACAGTCAAAGAGAAATTTACAGATGAAATAAAATGTAAACTTGAAACTTTTCAAAACCCTTTGGAGGAAAGCGTTGACCAAACTTGGTTGAACATCAAGAATACACTTCAATCTACCGCAGAAGAATGTCTCGGTGTGTCAACCACGCATAGAAAGAACAGATGGTTCAATCAAAAATGTGAAGAAGCAGTCACTAAGAAGAAGAATGCCAGACATGTATGGTTAAATGACATCAATAACATCCAAAAGGAAGAGCATTATAGAAATGAATGTAAAGAGGCTACAAAAATAGTCAGACAGCAGAAGCGAGAATATATGAGTAATATAATCAAAGATATGGAAACTAATCACCAGAAAAATGAATCCAGAAAGTTTTTTAAAGTACTGAAGTCAATGAAACGAGGGCACCAACAAAACACATATGGTTTAAAAGACAAAAATGGGAATATGATAAATACCAATGAAGAAATGTGCAACACATGGAAAGAATATTTTATTGAATTACTAAATTGTGAAGCTCCAAGTAACATTTTCCCACAGGAAGAGGTTCTAACATGCGAACCACAAATTGAAGAACCTACATTTGAAGAAATCCTATATGTAATCACACGACTTAAAAACAATAAGGCAACTGGGACTGATGGAATTGCTGCTGAATTTATAAAGGCAGGTGGCCATGCATTACATCTAAAGCTATACGAACTAATAATAAAAATCTGGAGGACAGAAGAATTACCCCATGACTGGAAAGAGTCATTATTGATACCTATCTTTAAGAAAGGAGACAAGTTCCAATGTGGAAATTATAGAGGAATATCACTACTGTCCACAAGCTATAAGATACTATCCGCAGTATTACTAAATAGACTAAAACCATATTCAGAAGACATATTAGGTGACTACCAGGCGGGTTTTAGACAAAACAGATCAACAATAGATCAGATATTTATCTTACGACAAATAGCCGAGAAACATTGGGAATATAAAAGAGATCTCCATAACATTTTTGTGGATTTTAAAAAGGCTTATGATAGTGTCCATAGGAATAGTCTATGGAATGTTATGCAGGAATTTGGAATACCAAGGAAGTTAATTAACATGACCAAACTATGCATGGAAGATACTTATAATATAGTAACATATAAAGGCAGGAAATCAGACCCCTTCCAAATAACATCTGGCTTGAAACAGGGTGATGCACTATCGCCGCTACTCTTCAATCTGGCTCTAGAGAAAGTTGTAAGGAAGGTAAAGGAGGAATGTGATATTGGAGGAACATCCAAGCTGCTTGGTTATGCAGATGATATAGATATTATAGGGCAAAGTGAACAAAAGACATTAGAAATATTGACTCACTTAAAGGAAAAAGCCCAACAGATGGGGCTGGTTATCAACCAAGATAAGACAGAATATATGGTAATTTCAAGAGACGGAATGGCTAAAAACTCTGGCCACATACAAATAGATAATATGACCATTAAAAGAACGGAAACATACAAATACCTGGGTACAATCTTCAACTGCTCCAACATCATAAGGGAAGAAATACAAACTAGAATCAACTCTGGAAATAAGATATACTATGCACTACAACATCTACTAAAATCAAAGGCGCTATCTCGTAACACCAAAATCACAATATACAAAACACTGATCAGACCAGTTGTGCTGTATGGCTCTGAAACCTGGAGTACAACGAAAGGAGACGAAGCCTTGTTACAAACCTTTGAGAACAAAATTTTAAGACGCATCTTTGGACCCATTAGGGATACACAAAGTGGAGAGTGGAAAAGAAGAAGTAACAAAGACATTTATGATTTGTTTAAGTCCCCGCTAATCACTGGTATCATGAAGGCTAATAGACTACAATGGCTGGGGCATATAGAAAGAATGGAAGATAATAGGGAAACAAAACTCGCTTACACTCAGGAAATAAATGACCGTAGACCCCGAGGTAGACCAAGAAGGCGGTGGAGAGATAATATATATACAGACCTACAAGCACTTGGAATCAACGACTGGCAAGAGAAGGTCCACCAGAGAGACGAATGGAGACAGATTGTATTTGCAGCAAAGAACCTCAATGGCTCGGAATGCTGAAGAAGAAGAAGTCACAATGTTTTGGGTACGTTATGAGAAAAAATAAACTAGAGAACTTGGTGACAACTGGCAAGACTGAGATGGAAATGAACAAGGGGAAGGCAGAGAAGTAAATATCTGGATGGCTTGACCACGTGGCTTGGTCGAGACAAGAACAAGGAGCTGATCCACGACTCTGGTGATCGAGTGAGATGGCAGAACATGACCGTCCACACTTATCTACATGGCATACGATGACGATTAATCCCGTTACAATTTAAACACCACGTTTTCATACAGTAGGCCTTATAGGGACACTGCTCTGGGCCCACACTTGCAGATCTGCCGACATTCAACGAATGATATGGACAGTGTCACGTCAACCACTTTTAACGACCCTTAGAAAATACGCCAGTACCCATTTTATAATATTGGGTCGAATCCGAATCCCCGCCTCGAACAGGTTTAAATCCATGTCAACTGGATGGCAGATGAATGCGCTGGCCACCGTGTTGCTGCTTCCCCTGGACTCCCTATATCACTGTATAGTCTTGATCACAATGGACAAATAGATAAGAGCGCTCGCTCTCAAATTTCCGGTGTGCTGATGCCGAGGTAGCGGGTTCAACCCCTACACGCGTCAGCTGGACTAAATTGTTGACTTCTCGTTCTTGACTTTGGGACGTAAATTACAAGTATCTCAGAAGTCGGAGTGGTTTCGCCTGATGGCGAGGGGCACTGGTAGTAGGGAAAGCTAATCCACAATCAAACATCAGTCCAGTGCACAAGAAGTAGTAGCACGTGTATGTCTGAGCTGAGGTTCAAAACGAGGCTCTGTGGCGAAGTGGTCAAGCTGTTTGACGTTTGACTTGTGAGCCGAAGGTTGTGGGTTCGATTCCGGGCCGCGTCCTTCGGTTTACGAGTTAAATGTTTCGGAGACTCCCATGGGTCGTCGCTAAAAGCTACGGAATTCGTGCTTTGTGCGACGCTTTCCGCGCTGCGGAAAGAGACCGAGCCATATGGGATAAAAACCCGGTGCAATGAAGTCGACCCTGTCGACTGTTAAGCGTCTTTTTTGTTTTTTTGAGGTTCAAGACGAGCAAATGAGAAAAAAAAAACAAAAAAACTAAACAAACGAGAGCGAGAGAGAGAGAGAGAGAGAGAGAGAGAGAGAGAGAGAGAGAGAGAGAGAGAGAGAGAGAGAGAGAGAGAGAGAGAGAGAGAGAGAGAGAGAGAGAGAGAGAGAGAAGCTGCGATAATTGCTCCTCTCAGTTAACATATTCGTCCTGAAAGGCAAATTGGTTGCTTTGTGCTCAGTTACAGAGAAGATGTGACATTTAAACCTTTCGACCCACACATCCGACATATGTGGGATGTTTACTTTTCAAAATTGAGTTTTCCCATCCTCTTCACTGCATAATATACACATTGTGTTATGGGTTAAATATGGCTGTATGTTCTTTACATGACGTCGCTATTAACCCCAGTATTTTTGTGGGGCTATTTGTGATTAAGTAGGCAAGTTTACGTTCATGTTTGCGTTGCTTTCTGAACGACCGAATCTGAAATATAGCAATCAACACAGGTCGGCCTGCTTCCAAATCTCCCGCAGATGATGCTGTATGCGGGATTGTGAATTGCGTTCGCTACTCTATCGCCACAGAGGACAGTGTGTTATGGGTTGGTTTTATAATTTTTAACATTTTGCCTAGATGGCGCTTCAATTGTCTACATTTTTAATGGTTTCTAACTGTGCTACACAAACTCTTTGTAATTTCTTTCATGGTATTCATTGTCTTGGTGTAAAGACTTTTTTCTCCATTCCTCCTCATTCGTGCAGAAAGGCAAGGTGTCTGCCCTTAGACCGATTGCAGAGAAGTCGCGATTATTGCGCCATTAGTCCAGGAAAGGCATGTTGCTTGCATCTCCTCCCCCAACCCCCAATCCTTGCTAGCCACCATTATCCAAAAGACGAGACATTCGATCCACATAGTAGTATTGCTGCTGCTGTTGCTTCTTCCTCGTCTTCTTCCTCCTCTTCTTCTTTTCCCATTTACCCCAGTGAAGGTTATCTGCTTGTCATATGATGATGATGATGGTGATGATGATGATGATGATGGTGATGATAGAAGAAGTACCCCCGCGCATAGAATGGAAGCAAAAAACAACAACACTGTAATCTACCAAGCATGTCGTGAGAGACGACTGAGGTCGGGTGGCACGAAACTGACGACCTCATCACATAGAACAGTTTAGCTGCCAATTCCAACCAAGCACGAACAAGTCTCCACAGTTTCTGGCGCGAGTTTATTGAAGTCGCGTGCTCCGTTTCGAGGTGAAAGGCGATAGAGAAAGACAAAGACAGAAGAAGCTGTAACAAACGCAACATGTATCGAATGGGCTTGTGGTGTGACGGGACAATCACAATGGGCTTGTGGTGTGATTGGACCATCACAATGGGCTTGTGGTGTGATAGGACCATCAAAATAGGCTTGTGGTGTGAAAGGACAATCACAATGGGCTTGTGGTGTGATTGGACCATCACAATAGGCTTGTGATGTGATTGGACCATCACAATGGGCTTGTGGTGTGATAGGATTATCACAATGGGCTTGTGGTGTGATAGGACCATCACAATGGGCTTGTGGTGTGATTGGGCCATCACAATGGGCTTGTGGTGTGATTGGACCATCACAATGGGCTTGTGGTGTGATTGGACCATCAAAATGGGCTTGTACTATGATTGGACCATCACAATGGGCTTGTGGTGTGATTGGACTATCACACCGAGTAGGCCTGAATATATGGAGGACAGGGTGGCTTGTCTTTCCCTCACTTAGTGAGACGATAAGCGCTGGTGTCGAACCCTCGCTCGGGAAAAGCCGGCGCAATTCTACCAGGTGTTTGTAAACACAGAAAGAAAGAAAGAAAGAAAGAAAGAAAGAAAGAAAGAAAGAAAGAAAGAAAGAAAAGAAGATGGTGATGATGATGATGATGATGAAGAAGATGATGATCATGATGATGATGAAAAAGAGAAGAAGAAGAAGAAGAAGAAGAAGAAGAAGAAGAAGAAGAAGAAGAAGAAGAAGAAGAAGAAGAAGAAGAAGAAGAAGACGAAGAAGAAGACGAAGAAGAAGAAGAAGAAGAAGAAGAAGAAGAAGAAGAAGAAGAAGAAGAAGAAGAAGGCGAAGAAGAAGAAGAAGAAGAAGAAGAAGAAGAAGACGAAGAAGAAGACGAAGAAGAAGAAGAAGAAAAAGAAAGGGGAGAAGAAGAAGACGGAAGGTCGAGGAGGAGAAGGAAGGACGGAAGAAAGGATGGAAGAAATGAAGGAGGTGATGGTGACGATAATGATGATGATGTTCATGATGATGACAAAACGGGAGGAGAAGGAGGAGAAACGCGAACCATCAAAACATCAAAGGTCTAATTCCAAAGACCTAGATCTGTGGAGAGCCATGAACGCCTACGCCAGCTGGCGGGGCACTTGATGATGATGATGATGTTTGTCAAGTCTCACTACACTTTGTATGTACAACAAATCTGAAAAATGAAGTACATGACGTCATAAAAAAATGTGCTCCACAGTCCATGGTGAAGCAATGTGCAGCGAATGGCTGTCGTCTGCTGGAGTATTTCTTTGCACTCCAAACAGAATGGTGTTATAATATTCGCAAATCGCATAATATAACGAGGAATTTGGCCTGCTCGTTCTCCAGATCTAACTCGATTAGATTATTATCTATGGGATTTCTTGAAAGGAAATGTTTACAAAAATTATGTACACACAACTGAGGACCTGACAGAAGCAATCAGAATTAACATTCAAGAAATGACAACAGACTCGTTGCAGAAGATATTTGACAACATGAAGCGACGTGTACAGTCTTGTCTTGAAGCCCGTGGTGGACATTTCCAACACCTGTTATAATAAATACGTCATTGGTACATCCAGCTTCCCCAAGCTTTAGACCATAGCAGTAAATATTGTAAACTAATTGAATGCATTTTAGCATTTTGTAAAATTTGTTCTACAAAAAAGTGTAGTGAGACTTTACAAACACCCGGTATGAAATATCAAACATCAGAGTGAATAAACAAAGATGAAAGCAGATTACAGTTTGTAACGATAAAAATAATGACCTGTAGTTCTTTATAAAGCTATATTTTCATTCGCTCGCTCCCTCCCTCCCTCACTCACTCACTCACTCACTCACTTACTTACTCGCTAGCTCATGCTCGTTCGCTCGCACGCACGCACGTACGCACTTACTCACGCAAGCACACACCCAGGCACTCACTTACCTACCCACTCACTCACTCACTCACTCTCACTTACAGATGCACACATACAACCGCGCGGGTGAACGCGAACCATCAAAACGCTCAAAGATCTAATTCCAATCCAATATTTAGTTTTGGCTCTGCCTCGCATAAAAACCTGTCCCATTGTACCCTGGGGACATAACCTGCCAGTTTTTTCTCACAACAAAGACCAACTTTGATGTGGCTGATAGAATTTCTGCATATGCTATGGCCATCAAAGTAACATTTTACTTTTGTTATTACCTCCTTAATAACAGCTCGTCCTTCTTTGATGTTTCCTACTGAACATTTTGTCTCCTTCTATCTTTCACACGATTTCTTTCAGCCCGTACCAGTTTTTAGAATGTTTTTACTTTTTGTGTTCAGCACGTTTGGAATCACCTTTTGCGTATATTTGGCTTTTTTTGTAATTGTGTGCACAGGTACTTTTACTTAAATGAAGAAAACGGAGGAGGAGGCGGAGAAGAAGAAGAAGAAAGAAGAAGAAGAAGAAGAAGAAGAAGAAGAAGAAGAAGAAGAAGAAGAAGAAGAAGAAGAAAACGGTGTAGGAGAAAAACTGAGAAACCTATGACCAGTCTTTCTCTCCTTTAGTGAACGTCGAGTGCTAACGTGGAATCCTAGTCCAACGGCGTTCATGTCATTATCAGCATGATGTCATATCCGTTACGCAATGGCGCCTGCTATTGTCTTTCGACGAAGGCCACGAAGAAAGAAGAAAGGTTAGAGAGACGTGCGTACCTTATTTCGTGGTAAGATCTAGAGACAGACAGACAGACAAATAGACAAAGGCAAGAGAAATACAGAAAGAGAGGTAACTTCAGAAAGAGAAAGAGTGGGAGAGAGAAAGGGAAAGAGAGAGGAAGAAAGATAATTTTGGAGACAAACACGGACGGACGGACGGACGGAGGGACAGAGAGAGAGAGTGAGACAGAGAGAGAGAGTGAGAGAGATATATAGAGCGAGATAAACAGAGATATGAGCGACAGAGAGAGAGAGTGAGACAGAGAGAGAGAGAGAGAGACAGAGAGAGCGAGACAGAGACAGAGAGTGGCAGCGAGACAGACAGACAGAGAGCGAGACAGAGACAGAGTGAGAGCGAGACAAACATATTGAGAGCGAGACAGAGACAGATAGTGAGAGCGAGACAGAGAGAGAGAAATAGAGAGAGGGCGAGACAGAGACAAAGATTGCGAGCGAGACAGATAGAGAGAGAGGGAGAGACAGAGACAGAGACTGAGAGCGAGACAGAAACAGAGAGGGAGAGAGACTGAGAGTGAGGCAGAGAAAGAGAGGGGGGCGAGAGACATAGACTGAGAGCGAGACAGAGACAGAGAGAGACAGACAGAGAGACAGAGGGAGAGAGAGAGTGAGACATAGACCGAGAGCGAGACAGAGAGAGAGACAGAGAGAGAGAGAGAGCGAGACACAGAGTGAGAGCGAGACAGACAGAGACAGAGAGAGAGCGAGACAGAGACTGAGAGCGAGACAGACAGAGAGACAGAGAAAGAGAGAGCAAGACAGAGACTGAGAGCGAGACAGAGACTGAGAGCGAGACAGACAGAGAGACAGAGAGAGAGAGCGAGACAGAGACTGAGAGCGAGACAGACAGAGAGACAGAGAGAGAGAGCGAGACAGAGACTGAGAGCGAGACAGACAGAGACAGAGTGAGAGAGAGACAGAGAGACAGAGAGAGAGACAGAGACAGAGCGAGACAGAGACTGAGTGCCAGAGAGACAGAGAGAGAGAGAGAGCGAGACATAGAGTGAGAGCGAGACAGACACACACAGAGCGAGATAGACACACAGAGAGCGAGATAGAGACAGTGTAAGAGGAGACAGACAGACAGAGAGAGAGAGCGAGACAGACATAGTGAGAGCGAGACAGACAGAGTGAGAGCGAGACAGAGACAGAGTGAGAATGAGACAGAAAAAGAGAGAGCGAGATAGAAACAAGCAGACAGATAGAGTGAGAGAGACAGAGATAGACAAAGAGAAACAGAAAGTTAGAGAAACATCGGGACGGATACACACACACATACACACATAGTTACAGAGAGAGAGAGAGAGAGAGAGATAGAGAGAGATAGAGAGAGAGAGAGAGAGAGAGAGAGAAACAGACAGACAGAGCGAGACAGAGAAGGATCGGACGAACAAACGAATGTTATTTTCAAAGGGTTAGAAATTGGACAAGCAGGCCCAGTGAGAGAGATCCAGAGCGAAACAGAGGCAGAGAGGCAGAGAGAGAGAGAGAGAGAGAGAGAGAGAGAGAGAGAGAGAGGAGAGACAGGGAGAAACAGAGCGGGAAACATAGAGTGCCAGATATATATATATATATATATATATATATATATATATATATATATATATATATATATAAAGAGAGAGAGAGAGAGAGAGAGCGAGAGAGAGAGAGAGAGAGAGAGAAGAAAGAGAGAGAGAGACAGAAATTAAACGAGTGGTAAGAAGGGCAAGTTATAAAAAAATGTCACTCAAGGAGTGTCAGACAATGAGGATAAACAGGAAGCCAGTCAGCGTTCCTTCTTATAAACAAGATCTATTGCATTATGGGATGAATGGAGCGATGGACGAAGTCAAACACGCAGCTGACGTCAGGATGCTACCTGTGTTAGTGAGGGAGTTTTTGTCAGGAAAAGCAGGTAAGACCCCTACATAAGGGCCACAGTTGGGACGGATTTATAGATGGACGCGAAATTCATTCATGCATAACATGGTTTTTTGTAGCGATCTTTCTCTTTCACTGTCTATCTCTCACTAACTACCTTACTATTGCTCATATTCTCCTCTCTCTCTCTCTCTCTCTCTCTCTCTCTCTCTCTCTCTCTCTCTCTCTCTCTCTCTCTCTCTCTCTCACTCTTTCTCTCACACAAACACACTAATTTTCCCACTATGTCTAATCTCTCTCTCTCTCTCTCTCTCTCTCTCTCTCTCTCTCTCTATATATATATATATATATATATATATATATATATATATCACCACATTTCTCACTATATCTTATTTTCTATCTCCGTAACTTACTTACTATAGCTCATATTCTCTCTCTCTCTCTCTCTCTCTCTCTCTCTCTCTCTCTCTCGCTCTCTCTCTCACTAACTCTCTGACTAGATCTCATACTCTCCCTCTCACTAACTCTTTCACTATACCTTATACACACTCTCTCGCTTTATATATACCACCACATCGCTCACTATATGTCACATTCTCTCTCTCTCACTAACTCTCTTATAATAGCTCATACTCTCACCATCTCTCACTAACTTTCTCACTAGATCTCATACTCTCTCTCACCGACTCTTTCACTTTACCTCATACTCTCTCTCTCTCTCTCTCTCTCTCTTACTCTCTGCTTCTCACTATCGCTCTCACCTACCGCATCTCCCAAACCCTCTCTCAGTTTATGTCAACTCTCCTTCTAACACTCCCTCTCTCACAGCGCAACTTTAATTCTTTCTTACTTCCTTTGTATCCATCCATCCATGAGTTCGTCCGTCCGTCTGTCGCTGTGTCTGTCTTTATAATATGGCGGGAAAACAAGGCGCAGCGTTCAAGTTTATAAAATGATAGTTGCAACAAACTGAAACACGCTAACGAACGAACGAACGAACGAACGAGCTTTATTTTCAAAGGATCACAAATTGGGCACGCAGGCCCGTCTTACATTCGGCCCTTCTAGGCAATTCTAGCAATGCTAGACAATTCTAGGTAGCCATTTCTCCCCCTACTTCCTCCTCCTTCCCCACTCCTTCTCTATCTATGCTTCTTATTCCGATGTCTTTTAAGATCTTGTTTTGGGCGTATTACGTTGTGTCTGTTTACAGCAGATCTGCGATTTTTGCGCCTTTCGGCCGACACATCCGACTTCCAAGCCAATTCATCACCCATTAAAAAAAAAAAGCATGTTTAATCTAACACGAACATACATCACTTTCTGCACAAAATCAAATTTCCACACAACTACAACAAAGTATGTAATGCAAGGGTCACACCGTAAGTGTTTACCCTGTCTGTGCTGGAGCAACAAGAGAAACTTGAAACTAAGCACACTCGAAGCTTTTCATATTTTCTTTGAACGTGTGAAGTATGCATTCGTTTCTTCAACTGGTTCTCTCTATCTAGTGCGCACTATTAGAATAATAGAGAAGACAGAGGCCATGGTTGTGATAAAATTCCCGAGAAACAACACCTACAGAAATACACAGAGATATGGGCCTGTGCTAAGTGATCTCAAGTATTTTGGCTGCGTCGAGTCCGTGATTTTTCCAGTGATCATTGAGTGTTGTATTTGCATTCAATTCTTGGTCTTCCTCTAGCTCTATGTCCATATTTTTTGTTGTTGATTTGACGCTATGTTTGCCTGACTTAGCTGGGGAATTTATGTAGATCTTACCAGTCGACGCAATTTACTTGAGATGAATACGCAAATTTTGTGTCTATGTCTTTGTCTGGAGCATTTCCAGTTTTATGGGGCTGGGGTCATGATGTTCGGTCACAACAAGTCAAATCAGTTAATCATTCAGAATTCTACCCGCCTGTCTGTATGTACTTGTTTGTAGTTTCTTCTCCAATTTCTATTCTCAATATTCTCCCCGCATTTAATTAATTCGTATAGTACATTTCACCTATCATCGCACCCGTCATCACCACCCTACCAGCATCATCAAATGTATCACTGTCACAACATCACCATCTCAACATCATTATAACCGCCGCCGCCGCCGCCGCCAACTCCACCACCACCACCACCACCACCATCAACATCATAATCCATAATTCCGTTAGTCCTGTCTTTCAATCTTTTTGTGCGCTATACTTCCCACAGAACAACCGCTAGCACCACCGCACCCACCTCCACTACCAACACAACAAATGCTGCAAACTTAACTTTCATAGTCCAGCACAAGCCTGTCGCATTACGGTCCTTCATTAGAAATCTGCGTCTGATGTTTTGATGCGTTTTATAATTGCATTTCTGTTTACTCTTTATAATTATTTCATTTTTCTGCTTCTGCAAATTATTTTGCATCACCATTAGCATTCTCCAAAACACTCTAATTATAGTTTATTTCGAGTAATTATAGAGTTTGCACTTTCAATTAACATCAGAACTATATCTTCTCAAAAATCTGCTAGGGGACACAACCGAACAGAATAAATCTGCCAGGAATGACACAGTGCTTACAGGCTTTCAAATCTACGACGTCAGTATTTATCTACCAGCCTACCTACTCAATTATCTATATTCTTATCTTTCTTTCCATCCCCCTGCTAAGAAAACAATGATGCATTCAGCGACCCATCTGTCCGTCCGTCCGTCTGTCTGTCTGTCTGCCTGCCTGCCTATGCAACCACAAATACATCTATCATACTGCTTGTCCCTCACACCGCGTCCCTATCCCTCCCTACCTCAAACTAACCACATGCCCGTAAGTCTACTCATCTATCTATACACTTTTCTACACACTTTCCAATCTCCATCCCTGCTCATCTTTCAACTCACCCAGCTACCAACCTACCTGCGCAAACAAACAAATTGCTCAAACGGAATGCCTACCGAAAGCACCACTTATCGATCCCTTTGAAGTGTCATATTTAATGAAAGTGTAGCGGGCTGAAATGTTTGATTATTAAAGGTCCCAGAATGCGGTAAATCTATTTTATGTTGAACAGCTGTCAAACGTTTCCACAGCGCATTCTTGTATACACACACGGAGCCGCCCAAACACGAACCAGGTAGGACATATGTTTACACATCTGCCTTTTTAGATGTAAGCGCGCGAATGACAGAAAGCATGCCAGACTCACAAGAAATATATGTTGATCAATGAATTTATGTTACTGACGTTACTTTGTAGTTAAGTCTGAATTATTGTGTCGTGCAAACCGTAAGTCCATCCGTCCGTCCGTCCGTCCGCCCGTCCTTCCTTCCTTCCTGCCTGCCTGCCTGCCTGCTTGCCATCCTTCCTTCCTTCCTTCCTGTCAGTCGGTCTGTCTGCTGTGTGTGTGTCTGCCTGCCTGTCCCCTGTCTGACTGACCATTTGTCTGACAAACTTCTAACTAATATTTACTAATATTGCAGGACGTTATAATCACACTCAGCTCCTACTGCTTATAAGTCTATTATACATTCAGTAGTTTAGGATTGCTTTCTGAAGTAGAAGTACCTCTGAAGTCGGAGTGGGCTCGCCTGAATGGCGAGGGACACCGGTAAAAGGGAAAGCAAGCCCACACGCAAAACTCAGTCCTTTATTACTTTAAAGTGTGTAAGGACTACGCTCGAGTTTAAGCGAGCGAACAAACAAAAAAAAAAGAAGAAGAACAAGAGTAGAAGTCAACATTTAAGAAGTCAACATTAAATGAGACATGAACATTTAAGGACAAGTCAACATTTCAGAAAAAGTCAATATTTCAGTCCTACTGACCAGCGAGAGGGGAACGAACCCTCTCTGCCGCCGCCAGAAGAGTAATTTTAAGCGGGTTAAGCCTATCAGCCACGCCGATCTCTAATAACAAACTAGTGAAAGTAAAATTTCCTAGAAAACCACAAAAAGCTAATAAATGTTGGAGGTGATTGCGACGTTCTGTACAGGACAAACAACTAACCAAAAAAAAAAAACAGTCCGCGGGTCTATTTTGTGTGTGTGCGATCGCTTGCTTTAAACTCAAGCGTAGTCCATACGCGTTCCACTGGTTTTAGTGCACCGGACTGATCTTTCCGTTTGGATTAGCTTTCTTTATTACCGGTGTCCCACGCCATCAGGCAAGCCAACTCGGGTACAAGGGTACTTGTAATTTACGTCATGTACAGAGGAAAACGTGGCCAGGCTTTCCTTCACTTAACGAGCGACGAGCCCACGTATCGAACCCTAGTCCCATCGCACCCATGCCAATGTCAGTGCAGTTTTCTAACCGTTCCGCCAGAGAGCCCGCTTAACTTACAAATCAGTACTCGAAATTTCCTCCCCAACACGCACTCATCATCATCATCATCATCATCATCATCATCATCATCATCATCATCATCATCATCATCATCATCATCATCATCATCATCATCATCATCATCATCATCATCATCATCATCATCATCATCATCATCATCATCATCATCATCATCATCATCATCATCATCATCATCAATCATCATCATCAAGTACCATGCCAGCTGACATAGTCGTCTCTCCACAGATCTCGGTCTTTGGTGTTCTGCATCAACTCTGCTGCTGCTAAGTGGAACCACATGGGGAGCCAGTGGGAAAATACTTAGCAAAGTTTACCAACAGAGCATACGACCACACCTGGAATACGGGTCAACTGTGTGGTGTTCTGCATCAACTCTGCTGCTGCTAAGTGGAACCACATGGGGAGCCAGTGGGAAAATACTTAGCAAAGTTTACCAACAGAGCATACGACCACACCTGGTATATGGGTCAACTGCGTGGTGTTCTGCATCAACTCTGCTGCTGCTAAGTGGAACCACATGGGGAGCCAGTGGAAAATACTTAGCAAAGTTTACCAACAGAGCATACGACCACACCATGGTATATGGGTCAACTGCGTGGTGTTCTGCATCAACTCTGCTGCTGCTAAGTGGAACCACATGGGGAGCCAGTGGGAAAATACTTAGCAAAGTTACCAACAGAGCATACGACCACACCTGGTATATGGGTCAACTGCGTGGTGTTCTGCATCAACTCTGCTGCTGCTAAGTGGAACCACATGGGGAGCCAGTGGGAAAATACTTAGCAAAGTTTTACCAACAGAGCATACGACCACACCTGGTATATGGGTCAACTGCGTGGTGTTCCTGCATCAACTCTGCTGCTGCTAAGTGGAACCACATGGGGAGCCAGTGGGAAAATACTTAGCAAAGTTTACCAACAGAGCATACGACCACACCTGGTATATGGGTCAACTGCGTGGTGTTCTGCATCAACTCTGCTGCTGCTAAGTGGAACCACATGGGGAGCCAGTGGGAAAATACTTAGCAAAGTTTACCAACAGAGCATACGACCACACCTGGTATATGGGTCAACTGCGTGGTGTTCTGCATCAACTCTGCTGCTGCTAAGTGGAACCACATGGGGAGCCAGTGGGAAAATACTTAGCAAAGTTTACCAACAGAGCATACGACCACACCTGGTATATGGGTCAACTGCGTGGTGTTCTGCATCAACTCTGCTGCTGCTAAGTGGAACCACATGGGGAGCCAGTGGGAAAATACTTAGCAAAGTTTACCAACAGAGCATACGACCACACCTGGTATATGGGTCAACTGCGTGGTGTTCTGCATCAACTCTGCTGCTGCTAAGTGGAACCACATGGGGAGCCAGTGGGAAAATACTTAGCAAAGTTTACCAACAGAGCATACGACCACACCTGGTATATGGGTCAACTGCGTGGTGTTCTGCATCAACTCTGCTGCTGCTAAGTGGAACCACATGGGGAGCCAGTGGGAAAATACTTAGCAAAGTTTACCAACAGAGCATACGACCACACCTGGTATATGGGTCAACTGCGTGGTGTTCTGCATCAACTCTGCTGCTGCTAAGTGGAACCACATGGGGAGCCAGTGGGAAAATACTTAGCAAAGTTTACCAACAGAGCATACGACCACACCTGGTATATGGGTCAACTGCGTGGTGTTCTGCATCAACTCTGCTGCTGCTAAGTGGAACCACATGGGGAGCCAGTGGGAAAATACTTAGCAAAGTTTACCAACAGAGCATACGACCACACCTGGTATATGGGTCAACTGCGTGGTGTTCTGCATCAACTCTGCTGCTGCTAAGTGGAACCACATGGGGAGCCAGTGGGAAAATACTTAGCAAAGTTTACCAACAGAGCATACGACCACACCTGGTATATGGGTCAACTGCGTGGTGTTCTGCATCAACTCTGCTGCTGCTAAGTGGAACCACATGGGGAGCCAGTGGGAAAATACTTAGCAAAGTTTACCAACAGAGCATACGACCACACCTGGTATATGGGTCAACTGCGTGGTGTTCTGCATCAACTCTGCTGCTGCTAAGTGGAACCACATGGGGAGCCAGTGGGAAAATACTTAGCAAAGTTTACCAACAGAGCATACGACCACACCTGGTATATGGGTCAACTGCGTGGTGTTCTGCATCAACTCTGCTGCTGCTAAGTGGAACCACATGGGAGCCAGTGGGAAAATACTTAGCAAAGTTTACCAACAGAGCATACGACCACACCTGGTATATGGGTCAACTGCGTGGTGTTCTGCATCAACTCTGCTGCTGCTAAGTGGAACCACATGGGGAGCCAGTGGGAAAATACTTAGCAAAGTTTACCAACAGAGCATACGACCACACCTGGTATATGGGTCAACTGCGTGGTGTTCTGCATCAACTCTGCTGCTGCTAAGTGGAACCACATGGGGAGCCAGTGGGAAAATACTTAGCAAAGTTTACCAACAGAGCATACGACCACACCTGGTATATGGGTCAACTGCGTGGTGTTCTGCATCAACTCTGCTGCTGCTAAGTGGAACCACATGGGGAGCCAGTGGGAAAATACTTAGCAAAGTTTACCAACAGAGCATACGACCACACCTGGTATATGGGTCAACTGCGTGGTGTTCTGCATCAACTCTGCTGCTGCCTAAGTGGAACCACATGGGGAGCCAGTGGGAAAATACTTAGCAAAGTTTACCAACAGAGCATACGACCACACCTCGGTATATGGGTCAACTGCGTGGTGTTCTGCATCAACTCTGCTGCTGCTAAGTGGAACCACATGGGGAGCCAGTGGGAAAATACTTAGCAAAGTTTACCAACAGAGCATACGACCACACCTGGTATATGGGTCAACTGCGTGGTGTTCTGCATCAACTCTGCTGCTGCTAAGTGGAACCACATGGGGAGCCAGTGGGAAAATACTTAGCAAAGTTTACCAACAGAGCATACGACCACACCTGGTATATGGGTCAACTGCGTGGTGTTCTGCATCAACTCTGCTGCTGCTAAGTGGAACCACATGGGGAGCCAGTGGGAAAATACTTAGCAAAGTTTACCAACAGAGCATACGACCACACCTGGTATATGGGTCAACTGCGTGGTGTTCTGCATCAACTCTGCTGCTGCTAAGTGGAACCACATGGGGAGCCAGTGGGAAAATACTTAGCAAAGTTTACCAACAGAGCATACGACCACACCTGGTATATGGGTCAACTGCGTGGTGTTCTGCATCAACTCTGCTGCTGCTAAGTGGAACCACATGGGGAGCCAGTGGGAAAATACTTAGCAAAGTTTACCAACAGAGCATACGACCACACCTGGTATATGGGTCAACTGCGTGGTGTTCTGCATCAACTCTGCTGCTGCTAAGTGGAACCACATGGGGAGCCAGTGGGAAAATACTTAGCAAAGTTTACCAACAGAGCATACGACCACACCTGGTATATGGGTCAACTGCGTGGTGTTCTGCATCAACTCTGCTGCTGCTAAGTGGAACCACATGGGGAGCCAGTGGGAAAATACTTAGCAAAGTTTACCAACAGAGCATACGACCACACCTGGTATATGGGTCAACTGCGTGGTGTTCTGCATCAACTCTGCTGCTGCTAAGTGGAACCACATGGGGAGCCAGTGGGAAAATACTTAGCAAAGTTTACCAACAGAGCATACGACCACACCTGGTATATGGGTCAACTGCGTGGTGTTCAGCATCAAATACCACACTACAAGAGCTGGACAAGGTGCAAAATCAAGCACTTAGAGTCACCACAGGAGGGATGAGATCAACCCCTATAGTGGAAATGGAGAAGATGGGGAGGACACAGGCACTGAGTGAGCGCAGAGATACGAAAACGCTAATACAAGCAGAAAAGTTCCTCAGCTTGCCAGGCCACCCTATGAAGAACAGATTTGAAAACCTAGCTATGGGGCGGTTGAAAAGAAGTAGTTTTAGCCACCAGGCCAAACGACTCTGCAGAGAAACCATCGATCTGCCCACAGTTGGTATCCCCCTAACAACTATTCCAGAGCGAACTCCATGGAAAGATGAACATAGAATATCGCTACAAATCCAGACAAAAGTGAGAGGAATATTTGACAAGGAAGAACAGAACAGTGTGCAGCGCAGAACAGCCACTCTCAGCTTCCTTGATGAAGAATACCCACAGGACCTCTGGATCCGAGTCTACACAGATGGGTCAGCACAAAATGCTGTTCGAAATGGAGGAGCGGGAGTGTACATAGAATACCCAAATAATACTAGGGACACAGCCAGAGTACCGACAGGAAAGTACTGCCATAACTATGATGCCGAAATTGAGGCAATCAAGATAGCAACAGAGAAATTACTAAATAACAGCAATGGTACTCAACCTGTGGTGCTACTAACAGATGCAAAATCAGTACTCGAGGCGCTCCTCTCTGGGAAATTGCCAGTACTAAGGACACTACTTTCTAAACTTAGCAGTCAGCATAAAGTCACCATACAGTGGATACCATCCCACTGTGGAGTACCCGGAAACGACAGAGCTGATCAATTGGCTAAGGAAGGAGCCAAAGAGGAACAGCCTGATGTGCCCGTTACATACCACCAAAAGAAAAGAATGATCAAATCAGTCAGAAAGCCACCAAAACCTGCTCAAGATGACTACCACATTATGGACAGACCAGAACAAGTCATTATTCTGCGCCTCAGAACAGGACACAATAGATTACGCAACCACATGTATACAAAATTCAAGATTGGTGAAACAGCCATGTGCACATGTGGATTGGCGTCGCAGACAGCAGAGCACATACTCCAAGACTGCCCAAAATATAACATATCTAGGCAAACCTTCTGGCCTAGAGAGACGACAGTGGAAGATAAACTCTATGGACCACTGTGTGAACTAAAAAAAACAGTTCAATTCATGCAAGAGACGACATTGCAGATATAGACATATTTCAAGCGAACGAAAGAAGAAGAAGAAGAACTCTGCTGCTGATATTCTTCCATGCCACCGTATCAATCCATCCAGCGTCATTTCTTTTGGTCGGCCTCTGCCTCTCTTCCTCTCGATCTTTCCAGTCGTCAAGATGTTCTCCAATGTCTCTCTTCTCATAACATGACCAAAGAAAACTGTTTGTCTCTTTCTTATTGTTGCATATATTGTTCTAGCTTCTTTAATCCTATTTTACGTAATCGTCGTTAGGAACCTCATCTTTGCTGCTTCCAAGTTCTTCCTAATTTGTTCATTTATATTCCAAGATTCACAGACATACAGCAAATCAGGTTCTACATAACGCTTCAGCACTCTCTTTCTAACATTCAATGGTAGTGACTTATTGCATAAGATGCTTTTCATTGCCTGAAATGCAGTGTTTTCTTGCCTTTAAAAAAATCTCTGTTGTACACCTTCCATTTGATGTTTTAAATGCCCCTAGGTATTTAAAATTATCAATTTAGTTAAAAATTGTCTCTTCTATTTCTATTTCCCATTTTGGTGTCACTTTTTTTCTTTGATATTACCTTTGTTACTGTTTCCTTGATATTCAAGGAGATTCCCTTCTTTGCACTCTCTGTTACTACAATGTCCAACAAACGGACTAGCAAGCTCCTGTACGCATAAAATGAATTAACCTATGTGCTTCTGACAATAAAAAGGTTAATAATTAGACACAATGCTGATAATCAAAGGTTAATGTCCGAATAGCGCGACCGTGCATGTACCACCCAGAGCCTTGGCCAGGCATGTCAGGGGCAGATAACTGCTGACAAATACCACCTGCTGGCTTCAATGCACTGCGATCCTCTTTCTTAAGGTTAAACTCCTCGTGCAGACGTCCTAAGCCCGCGTGAGCACGCCTGCATGAGCTGAACACACCTGGTGGGAAATTTTGATGGAAGGATAATGACGTCAAAACACATTCTTGTTTTCTTGTTATTTTTTCTTCTTGGTTTCCCCCCCTCTATCCTAAATTGTGTAAATGTGAAAATTGTGGTTAACTTTTCAAATTGCTCACCTTTTTTGAAATCTCAAGCACAGGGTGTCAATCACGTAAGGTGAATTTGTTTTTGTGCATGAAAGATCACTATCTAAAGCTGAGGTGGGTATGGAAGCATTTTTTTTTAAATGCCAAGGGTCATTTGGATAATTAAAACATCATTCGCGGGCCCATACAAAACTGTTAACTTAAAAATAAAAGGTCACCATGGCCGAATGGATAGGATAGGTCGCTCTTAAACTTCCGGCGTGCTGATGCAGAGGTAGCGGATTCAACACCATTATCAGTCAGTTAAAATAAAGCGTTGACTTCTCGTCCTTAACTTGGAGAGGTAAACTACAAGTAACTCTGAAGTTGGTGTGGGTTCGACTAATGGCGAGGGACATTGGTAAAAGGGAAAGATAATCCACTCGCAAAATTCAGCCCAATGCACTAAAATTAGAAGCATGTGTATGAACTACGCTTGAGTTCAAAGATGGGTGAAATAATTGCCAGGTATGCATGGTCAAGCATTTCATTAACTCATCCCTAATGTGATGGCTGGAACTGCTTCTCTTTTGTGAGGCGTGGTGATAATAGCTGGTATTGATGATGTTGCTACTAGATTAATTGATGATTGTTTATACAGTACCAAGATTTATTGCATTTCAAGCCCCGCCTGCGGTTGCCTTGGTAGGGCCAGACTGAACGATTTCGCGTAGCCAACTACGGCCCTGGGGCCTAATACTGCATAATAATAATAATAATAATAATAATAATAATAATAATAATAATAATAATAATAATAATCATCATCATCATCATCATTTCTCATCATCGTTATCATCACAGTCACAGTTAACATCACATTGTGTTATCAGTGTCTATCTCAGATGAGAGCCATAAGATCGTTTCTGAAACACTTTTACTTCAGCATTGTTCTCATAAAAGTTCCCATGTCAAAACGCTATTGATTTAGCTCCCTCATGTCCTCTTCCCCGGGGATTTCAAACAAACAAACAAACAAACAAACAAACAAACAAACAAACAAACAAGCACATAAGCAAACAAGTTAATAAGTCGCGGTTCCAACTTCACGGCAAAGGGGCGCTCCATTATGCTCCGTTCCTGTGCCAGTGAATATCACACAAAATGCCCCTCACGGCCCAATATGAAAAGTAGAACAGACAGGCGTCTCGACAAACCAGCAGCCCGCACAGGTATACTATGCATAATGCCGCTGCCAGAATGCCAATATAATAGTCCGCCACGAATAATACAGTTCATCGTCGGTGGAAGCGGCAGTCACTAGAAAACCAGCAGCCACACATTTATGCATAAGGCTACCCAGTTAACTCAGTGAATAGCCGGCCGTCATTTTTGTGAACATGCAGTTCACGCTACAAACAACCGCTAACAGATGAAAAGCACTCCACATGAAATGCACAGCCCACAGTGTCCACGCACTCAACTCAGTAGCAGGGCGACGGAACCATACAAACAAACAAACAAAAACCCACAAGTAACGCACAGTGCGTCACTTACCTCAAGCATGATTCCACAGACGTATTTGATGCACTGGGTAATGGCGTCCGCTGTACCGGAAACAGTGACCGCTCGTTCTGTTGAGTTCGGGAGCATCTCGCTGGCTACTTGGATTGAGGCACCGGTTGACTAAACAGGGCACAAGAAGAAAAGAAACAGTGGATAACTGAACACTTGTTACCTCAAACAAGGATGTATAAGGCACACACTTAAAGGTTTTAACTGATTCAGCGCCATATAAGAAGTAGGTGTGTACCAGACATGGTACACAATAAAATGAACGAGTATTATAATGTAAATTACCGTTCACTGCGCATTCAAATTGCGGAAGATACCACGAAACAAAACAAATAACATCATGACCTTAATATGGTGATATATCACCCTTCTGTGCAAATAGGGACTCACACTTGGGGGTATATTATCCTTTGGCACCGAATCAGTTAACGTTTAAAAGATGATGGATATATAAAGACAAGATGGATGACTCCATATATAACCATGATAGATAATTAATTGTCGATTTGGTAACATGGTTATTAATATGAGGCTGGGCTGGGCCCTAATTATAACTTCGCTTATGAGGTTGAACGGGTAAGGGTAATGGAAAAATTACCGATTCTACTGGCATGAGGATAGCCAAGGCTATCGTCCACCTGAATCCACGACTATGGAATAGGACAGAGTTCTTATCTAACCATTGAAATAACATAGGTCAAATAATGAAACCACAAGCACACTGGACCGTAATGCGGTGCCCAGTATATTATAGAGTCAATCCATTGCACTGTGGGTGATCTCATATTTGAAAGTGACAGTTTCGAATCCCGGCATGGTTACTATAGCTTTCAATTTGTATATTGTGAGGGTGTCCTCTAACCACAAAACTGTTCGCCGAAAGAGTCACACAAAGCACGAACTCCGATACTTCGGCGACAACCTCCCAGGAGTATCCGAGAAGATTACACTCGTGAACTGAATGAAAATTCTGGAATCGAACCCAACCCGCAACCTTAGGCTCTCGAGGCAGTTGGCTTAACTAGTTCACCAGGAAGACACCGCCCCCTTCCTTCTCCCGCATATCCCCCAATCTCTCTCTCTCTCTCTCTCTCTCTCTCTCTCTCTCTCTCTCTCTCTCTCTCTCTCTCTCTCTCTCTCTCTCTCTTTCTTTTACATGAAACAAACGAATGCAACTAGGCACGCGCTGATTAATGATTAAAGTTAGTTGTATGTCCATTACAGGACGTAGCAGTTGAACATCAGCATTTTTGGCTGTTCGTGATTCCTGGGCAATTTTACGCTCAGTAGTTTGCCATTGTCGGTCTCTCTGGCTGAGGGGCTACAAAACTTTCTCTCTGTAATCCCGTTTATCACGCAGAGTCTCGTAGCGGAGCGAGAGCTGAGGCGGTTCGACCCCCGCTCGTGACTTGCGGGATACTGAGCCGGCCGCTCAGAAAGCAATGGCAAACTACTGAGCGTAATCTTGCCAAGCGATCAACAGACAGCTGAAAGATGCTGCTGTTGACAGCGATGTCCTGTAAAAGGATATGCGAATAAAAAAAAAAAAAAAAGTTTGCCATTGCTTTCATTAAAAAAAACCCAACATAAGGGGGTCTGCTTGCAAATGACCCACAGCTGTGTTTCGAACGTGGGTATGCGGGATTACGAACTTCGTCCGTAATATCTTCGCCACGGAGACGCTGATTAATGATTTTTTTTTTAAAATTCGCATTTCCTTTTTACAGGACCTCGTTGTCAACATCAGCATCTTTCAGCTGATTGTTGATTTCCTGGCAAGATTACGCTCAGTAGTTTTCCATTGCTTTCTGAGCGGCCGGCTCAGTTATCCCGCATGTCACCAGCGCGGGTAGAACCGCTTCCAATTCTCGCGCGCTGCGTTACCCTGCGTGGATAACCGGGATTACGGAGAAAGTCGTGTAACCAACCGGCCAGAGAGAGCGGCGATTAATGATTACGACTAAATAATTTGTCATTTTTGTGTGTGGTCGCTCGCTCTGAACTCAAGCATTGTCCATACTTCTAGTGCACCGGACTGATTTTTGTGCGCGGATTAGCTTTCTTTTTTACCAGTCATCAGGTAAACCCACTCCGATTTCTGAGGTACTTGTAATTTACGCCCCAAAGTCAAGGAAGAGAAGACAACATTTTAGACCAATTGACCGGTGTAGGAGTTGAACCCGCTACCTCGGCCCCAGCACACCGGAAGTTAAAGAGCAAGCGCTCTTATCCATTCGGCCATGCTGACCACCGAATAACTTGTCATCGTGCTACAATTCTCCGCTCCCCCTCGTGCCCTCTTCCACCTGCCTTTTTTCCAATGCCTTGCTTTACATTCGTCCTTGCTTCTTTTGTTCTTCTTTTACTTCTTCATCTTCCACCTTATAGTGTTCTCCTTCATCCTCCTGCACCGTCTCCTATCCATCCTTTCCCCCCTTCTTCTCCTTTCTTCTTCTTCCCCTTCTACTCACTCTTACTTCCTCTTCCCATTCTTCTTCCTCTTCATCTTCCTCCTCCTCCTTCTCTTCCTCCTCCCCTCTTCCTCCTTTTCTTCCCCTCTTCCTCCCCTTCCTCCTCCTCCTCTTTCTCTTGTTGTTGTTGTTGTCTTCTTCTTCTTCTTCTTTTTCTTCTTCTTCTTCTTCTTCTTCTTCTTCTTTTTCTTCTTCTTCTCCTTCTTCTTCTTCTTCTTCTTCTTCTTCTTCTTCTTCTTCTTCTTCTTCTTCTTCTTCTTCTTCTTCTGTGATCAAGCGTGGTGCATAACATCCATTGTAGTGCGTGGATGTCCGCTTTCTAGTGCCGGCCACTCTGGCCAACATCTTCCCATGTACCACATCTAAACGCCATCCCACATCCATCCCTCCACCACATCGTCACTCCAGTGCCACATCCACCCCTCCACCACATCGTCACTCCAGTGCCACATCCACCTCTCCCTCACATCTTCACATCAATACCACACCCACCCCCTCTCACATCTTTACTTCAATACCACATCCACCCCTCCCTCACATCTTCACATCAATACCACACCCACCCCTCCCTCACATCTTTACTTCAATACCAAATCCACCCTCCCTCATATCTTCACATCAATACCATACCCACCCCCTCACATCTTTACTTCAATACCAAATCCACCCTCCTTCATATCTTCACATCAATACCATACCCACCCCCTCACATCTTTACTTCAATACCACACCCACCCCTCCCTCACATCTTTACTTCAATACCAAATCCACCCTCCCTCATATCTTCACATCAATACCATACCCACCCCCTCACATCTTTACTTCAATACCAAATCCACCCTCCTTCATATCTTCACATCAATACCACATCCACGCCTCCCTCACATCTTCACATCAATACCACACCTACCTCTCCCTCACATCTTTACTTCAATACCACATCCACCCCTCCCTCATACCTTCATTTCATTGCCACATTCATCCTTCCCCACATATTCACTCCATTACCACACCCACCCCTCCCTCACATATTCAATCCATTACCACACCCAACCCTCCCTCACATCTCCATTCTATTGGAACACCCACTCTACCCCTAACATCTTGACTCCACATCTTCCACATTTTCACGCCGATGTCACATCCACCCCTCCCTTACATCTTCACTCCATTACTGCATCTACCCTTCTTACAAATCAATGTCACATCCACCCCTCACCCAAACACCCTCTCCCCCACATCTTCATTCCAATGCCTACACTCACCCCTCCTAACCCATAAACATAAACGCAAAAATAAATGATTTACACCACAATTCTCTATTTCCCAAACCTACAACCGATATACGCACAAAACAAGAATATGAAACCATGATTTAAAAACAAAACAAACTGAGCAAAAAAAAACAACAAAAAAACAAGCAGGCCGTGAATTCATCACAACCAGACTATCTGTACAACTGGAAATTGTCTGGAAACCGGGCAGAAATGAGAGAGCCCCTATCTGGGCTATTTATTCCGTATCTAACAGAAATTTGCCCAGTAATTGCCAGATATTTCTACCATCCATGCCAGAATACAGATAATGTATCTAAATACATCGACGGCCGCGGAAACTAATACTGAAAATGGATACTAAGATGGGAAACAGGCGGCGGGAAGATTTCATCAAATAGTTTGGAAATGAAGTATTGAAAATATGGGCAGACAGATATGGGGGGATGTTATATATTTAGATATGAAAAAAGAAATATTGAATAAATAAATAAATAAATAGCGAAAGAGATTTGGTTTGAGGAAAGGCATAATAAGAGAAGGGGGGGGGGGGGGGGCGGGGGAAACAATGGAAAGGGGAATATGTAGAAGGGCGATTGAGGATAGGGATATTGGGAGAAGGTTGAAGAGAAGAAGAAGAGGAAGAAGAAGAGGAAGAAGAAGAATGAGAAGAAGAAGAGGGGGTTGAGGAGAAGAAGGAAGAAGAGGGAGTTGCAGGGGAGGAGGAGAGGGGAGGAGGAGGAGGAGAAGAAGAAGAAGAAGAAGAAGAAGAAGAAGAAGAAGAAGAAGGAGAAGAAGAAGAAGGAGAAGAAGAAGAAGAAGAAGAAGAAGAAGAAGAAGAAGAAGAAGATGGCGGGTGGTAATAGGAAGAAGAAGAGGATCAGGTAGAATAGTTAGAGGAAAAGAAGGAAAAGGAGGAAGAAGAGAGAGACACGAAGAAAACGTAGAAGACTGGTTAAGATAAGAAGGAGAAGAGGACGAGGAGGAGAGGAGGAAGAGGCGGAAGAGGAAGAAGCGGCAGCGGAAAGCAAATAGATGGAAATGAAATAAAAAGAAAACCAGGAGAAGAATAAGAAGAAAACACGGGTAGTAAGTCGTGTTACAAAGACACCAGGAAGCAACCTGATCTGTTTTGGCAATAAATATAAAAAAATATCAAACGGCAGCAGAAGCCAATGACGTAAGAAAAACCGTTATCAGTGTGTATATGACTCAAACAGGCGTCGTGTGCTAAATACATCACGCCTGCAACAAGGATACACATCATTACTGGGGGAGCATTTCGTTCGACGTGTTAAATACAAGAACAGCACGCATGGAGATAGATCTGTTTGGAGAGCATTTTGCAGTCTAATTATACATAAATAATAGCAAAGTTACATGCACGCTTTGACTTCTTGAATATTGGAGGTCTGTTTAGGATTTCTGGACAAGTTTACGTTCAGTAGTTTGCCATTGCTTTCTGAACAACCGGCACTCATAATCAACCAATCATGTGACATGCCGGAAAGCGTGGGCGGTCATGACTCGCCATTTCACTCGTTCACCAGAGTCGTGGATCAGCTCAGTGTTCCTGTCTCGACCATGCCATGTGGCCAAGCCATCCAGGTATTTACTTCTCGGTCTTCCCCTTGGTCTGTTATCTTCGATCTTGCTAGTTGTCACCAAGTTCTCCAATTCATTTCTTCTCATAACATGTCCAAAAATTTGACTGTCTACATCTAATTTCTCTAATCAGTTTACGATTTTCCTTTGTCTCCTGTAGTACTTGGTCATTAGTTTTTCTGTCTGTCCATGGTATCCTTTGCATTCTCCTCAGAAACCACATTTCTGCAGCCATCAGATGTTTTTCAGCTTGACTGCTCATTGTCCAAGTTTCACATCCATACAAAAGAACAGACTTTATGTATCCCCTCAACACTATTTTCTCGTTTCAAACGACATCTTTTTATAGGTCAGTATGTTTTTTTTATCTTGCTAAAGGCTACTTTTGCCATGGCGATTCTTGTTTTAATCTTTTCAAGGCATCTCCCATCAGATGTTATTACTGTTCCGAGATAATTGTACTGATTCACTTGTTGAAGAGTATTCCCGTTTACTTGTATATTACATTGTAGTATTTCGTTCTTCCTAGTGACGACCATAATCTGTGTCTTTTTACAATGTAATTCTAACCAATAAAGCAATAAAGCAAAGATGTACATTTTTGTTGACTTCTATAGAACGTTCCGCCCATCCATCATGTGCAATGCCGGTAAGCGTGGGCGGTCATGTTCAGCCATCTCACTCGATCACCAGAGTCGTGGATCAGCTCCGTTCACTAGAACGTTCACTAACTCATAATGTTGTATGAAAACCAACGCAGGGCAGTCAGCTTCCATATCGTTCACAGCTGTGTTTCGAACGATGTATGCGGGATTACGAATTGCACTCGCAAATTTTCGCCACAAAACCGGCGGATCTAATAGAGTTAGTTGCACGTTCTTTACGGGACGTTCTCGGTATTTATGGGATGTTCTGTTTTTTAAACTGTTTTTAGTATGAACTGATTTAGTGCCATGGGATGATTAATTGTCGAAAGCGACATTCCCGTACCTGCCATGGGCTTATATAGCGCCGAAATGTTCTCATTGTATGATAACACGACATGTCTGCTACCATAGTTAAAAAACACTGTCATTTACTCCCAATGTAGTTACCTTGCGGTGTATGGCCGGGGGTGGGGGAGGGGGGGGGGGTCGTTGAGCCTGAGGAATTAAGGCCGCCAGGCTATTGCAGTCACCGCAAACTGTGCAGGTTAGAGTTTTCTTTTTGCCCCCGACAGAAAAAAAAACAACTCCACACCCTACCTAGGATTCGAACCAGAGTCTCCCGAAGGAGAATCCGGTATTCTAACCACTCGGCCAGCTGCTCCTCCACCATATTAACAACTTTTAAGTCATAATTGTGAGACTGTGAGACCCTACTGTGAGACCCTACTGTGTGACCCTACTTCCCATTTTCCGCCATCCATTTTTGTTTGGTCAAAAACTTCTTTTTGTTTGCAAACTGAATCGGTTAAGGGGTGGAATGACTGTCGTACTGGTGTCAGAATCTCGGCAAGCCATTTAGCCATCCTGTGTTGGGCAGCGCTGACCATAGATAAAATAGGTTTAAGTGGGCAATCATTCCATTCCTTAATACTAAAAGATTCATTTAATCTATTGAGATTTAATAGGCAATCTTAGTTCAGTTATATTTGGATAATAAGGTCATCGTTTATTTAGAACTCAGACTGTCGTAGCGACAACAACACTTCCCAACCCGGCACCACTGTTGAATGCTTTTGGCAGCCACTGTTTTTTTTTTTTCTGTTTCATTTGGTCGCTTTGAAACCAAGCCTTGGTTACATTGGACTGATTTTTGCGTGTGGGCCTTTTTTCCCGATTACCAGTGTCCCTTGCCAACAGGCGAACAGAACCCACCCCGGCTTCTAAGGTACTCACAATATACGTCTGCAATTCAAGGACGAGAAAGTCAATGTTTAAGTCCAACTGACCGGTACAGGGAAATAACCCACACCATCAACGCACAGGAAGTTACAGAGTAATCGCTTTTAACCCTACGGCTATGCGGGCTTCCAAACAGCCATTTATCAATGCACAGAATAATATCAGAACATGAAACATTCGGTTAGCGATCGCGAGATGTGTTGAGCGTGATCGTTCACGCCAGTTGCCAAGATACTTGATGTCAAAGTATTCTTTTCGTTTTATGCACAGCAATCAATACCTTTTCACATCTTGATTCATTGAAATATGTCTAGTTCTATCACAGAGCTGCCCATCAGTGATGCTGTCAAAGTGGGCGTCAAGCGTAATTGATAAAGAGCTGGGCTAGTAATGTCATGAGTACGACTGGACGAAGTTTCGATGAAGTTTCGTCGTCTCGCTAAGTGAGCGAAAGACTGACCACTTAATCCTCCGTGCATTTAGGCCGACAACATCATCATCATCAAGTACAAAAAGGCAAAAGAAGTAGAGGAAGACACATGGAGAAGAGAAGTGGAAACAGAAGGAAGTTATATCGGAAGGGGGCAGAGCTGCATGAGCTAGCTAAGGATAGACAGATTGGAGTGGGTTGCTTGAGGTCAGTGGGGTATAAAGGGTGGCAGACGGAGAAGGAGGAGGAGACGAAGAATAAGAATAAGAAGAAGAAGAAGAAGAAGAAGAAGAAGAAGAAGAAGAAGAAGGAGAAGAAGAAGAAGAAGAGGAAGAAGAAGAAGAGGAGGAAGAAGAAGAAGAAGAAGAAGAAGAAGAAATATGCTGATACTCCTACACTAGCAGGGCGTCACTTTACTGAAGCGTTGTAACTACAACGCGGATGTTTCAAGCTTGAGGTATATTGCGGTAAGTAAAAAGTGCCGTAACTGCGAAGCGTCGTAAATCTTGTCGTCGGGAGTCAAGCTATGAATGCGCAGACCGACATATATGTTGCGTGTACATTCCAATTACACCCCAGGTAATCTCAGCTGCAGGCGCCTCCATGGGAAGTATACCTGGTGTGTTCGTCTGGGAAGGGAATTAAGACAAATACGACCATGTTGTGTAACAGTGACCGGTGTTGAGTCGCCTGCTGTCTCTCCAATGTAACGAACGACCTACGCAGACGAGCCAAAACGGTTTGTGTGTTTGTTATTTGACCTATGATGGTTTAATATACAATATAATATATATAATATATATCTGAGACCCACAGAGCTATCACAATGGTTAGATACGAATTACAAGGATAAATTAATAAGTAAGCCACAAATGGCTGTAGAAAAATAACTAAATATGATAACAACTTGAAACCATTTATTTTTATACACATATTGTCCCTTTATTTCTCAACATAATTTCCACCAACATTGATACACTTATCCCATAGTTTTATCAGTCCTCCAAAACCGGCTGCTTAGAACTGCGTGCTCTGTTTTCTAAACTACGTTATCACTTCACATTCCACATTGGCGTCATTAGCAAAATGTCTCCCGCCGAGGTGGGTTGTCAGTGTTTATGTTGACAAATGTTTGTCCTGTAAAGCGGTTCATAGCGGGTTAGAAAACGTTACGAGGGCGAGTCAATTAAGCAAGTCACACAGTTCCGTGGGATGGCCGGTAAATATAAATGCAGTTCTATGCAGCCGGTTTGGGAGGACTGATAAAACGATGGGATAAGTGCATCACTGTTGGTGGAAATTATGTTGAGAAATAAATGCACAATGTATGTATAAAAATAAACTGGTTTCAAGTTGTTATCATGTGTAGTTATTTTTCTACAGCCATTTGTTACTTACTTATTAACTTACCCCCGAATCTCCGTATTCGATAATTGTGTGCTTGTGTGGATGATATACCTGGCTAATGAAAACATCATTTTCTGGGGTGTCTAGCTGGTCATGCGTGGAAGTACACTTGTTTCTGTAGCGAGGCTCTGTGCTCGTTTGGAGGTGGCAGGTTCGAATCTCGGTCGGTTGCAATCGCAGGGAGGCTGTGACCAGTATCAAACCCTCGAACTTTACTTCCCAAGACATGGGACCCAGTTTAGGCTGGGTCGACCCAGGAGACCCCGATCAGTGATCATAATTTCGCGCCTCGACGAGGAGTTGAACGCATGACCACCGAGCCGGCAGGCAAGCAGATCTGGTAGGCTGGAGAGGTAGGTGTATTCCCGACCAGCAGAACCCGATGTAGAATGTGCGGGTGGGGGTGGGAGTGGGACACAAGGGGGTGGGGTGACTGTGAGACACTATGTATCTCTATGCCGGGTGCGTTACCCAAGTTGACAGAAAACTGCACCGATAATATCAAGAGCGCGGTAGGTTGACGGGTCGTCGCCTGCTAAGTGAGGAAAAGACTGACATAAGCTGCATCCATAGCTACACAATGTATCACTTCACAAACCCATAGTGGGAAACTTGCTTCGGGTCAAATTTATTATTTTAATTGTATGCATCTTTATTGGCGCAGTGCCCGGCGCTTTGCAAATTTTGATTGGGCTAATATGTCTGTCTGTCTGTGTTCTGCCATTTTTGTTGCTTGTAGACATCTCTGAATATAAACAGTGAAAACTGTGGTCCGCTTAGCCCTATAGAGAGGCTGGGAGGCAGTAGAAGCAACCAATCGACTTACAAAAAGTGACAAAGCGCAACTGGAAGGCCAACTGAAGGACCTGAGATCAAAATTCAACAGCATGGAGGAAGAGTGAGACAAGACGCAAGAAACGCAGACAACAGCCGTTCAGCGCATCCTGGACGAACTGAAGAAAGTTCAGCAGAAGATTGAGCATGATGACGCTCGAATGGCTGCTATAAAGACTGAGACAGGAGAAACTCAAACAAACATTCAAGAAGAAAGAGAAAAGACAGAAGAAACTCTTAAACAGATCCAAGAAGAAAGAGAACAAATAGAACTGCTCAAGTCACAGAACGAAACATCCGAACCAGAAAATGCAAAGACCCAGACAGAAGAAGAAGCAACAGAAGAAGAAATAATAGTGGAGGAAGAATACGACGGCTACCAAGGCCAAGAACAAGTGTGCAGGAAGGCCTTTAGTCTGTATTAGTCTCCGCCAAGATCGAACCGTCGAGCCGGCCACGACACAAGATACCAAAGAAGACCGAGAAGACACGAAAACAGACCACCAAGATCAAGACATAGCTGGAGGAAGGACGACGACTGGAAAAGCTCCCTGAAGAAAACAACGCCATATGAGGGGGCGGGTACACAATTACTCCAGGCCTTAGCAAATGTGCGACTCTGTTCAGACATGTAAAACCACAAGGATGAAACGAACACAACCCATCAGAAGCCGGGAAGCTGAGAACAAGCAGTCCAATATACTAAAGACAAAATACAAGCTAAACTGTAAAGACACCCCCCCCCCCCCAAATACAACGAAATCGATAATGTCGATGGTTGAACGGGTCCATTCGTCTCAAGAGTTGGAATTGGAATGGAATTGGTCCGCTTACATTGTATTAACTGATTCAGTGCCAAACTACATTTACCTGCCATCCCATAGAACTGTGTGACTTACTTATTGACTTGCCCTCGTGCTTATCTTGTAATTACATTTGTGAAAGCCTAACACTACACAGCCCCAAATGGCCGTAGCTGCTGTGAAACTACATTTAGTTAGTTAGTTAGTTAGTCAGTCAGTCAGTCAGTCAATCAGTCAGCAAGCTCATTTCCTTGTACACCCGCATGCCCTGCCACGAAAATGAAATTAATCTTTGCCACCCGTGACCGCTCCAGAGACAACAACCATTGTCTTCGAACCCACCCCATCGCTATCTTCCAGAGCATACTTATTGAGTCACAAAGGAAACTTGTTCGAGTGAAGGTCTGTGTCTCCAGCCATGGTTTATTGCTTTACTTACTGACTTCCATAGTCAGACTACTTGTAGTCAAGGCAAAAGCATCAGAATCTTCCTTCACAATTCTTCCTCCAGCCTGAGCCGTAAATGACCATGAACTTCTAACGCGTCGAACGACCGACCCATCTGCGTAAATGACAGCATCATCCTCTATAAAATTCTCGAAGATCAAAGAAAGAAGAAGAAAGAAGGAAAAAGAAAGAAGGAAGAAGGAAGAAAAAAAAGAAGAAGAAAGAAAGAGAAAGCTGCAGCTGCTGCTGCTATTAGGTAGCAAAGTACACGACACGTAAAAGAAAGACACCTTCACAACGACTTCACTTAAGAATGAATACCCAGAGGGAAAAACGAGGCAGCAAACGGTGTGTAATACGTCTCTGTTTTCTGCTGGCGGTTTGTTTATTGTGGCGACCTTGCTGTGGTGATCCAGAGAGGAATCCCTCTTGCTGATGTTTATGTGAGGGTGATCTGGCAAGCCAGTCTGTTTGCTCCACGGAAATTCTATCCTGGAGGGTTCTCAGCCTGTGTCGATGTTTTAATGACTCCCTCTCTTTTCAGTCGGCTCTCTGGCGCAGGTATCACGAATACAGTTCGTAATCCCGCATACCGCGTTCGAAACACAGCTGTGGGCGATTTGGAAGAAGACGGCCTTGCGTTGGTTTCCTTACAACGGTATGAGTACCGGTCGTTCAGAAAGCAATGGCAAACTACTGAACGTAAACTTTCCCAAGAATCACAAACATACGGTCTTTTGGAGTTAGACCCGCACTTTTTTAGACCAAACGACACTCAGGGGGGTGGTTTGGTAGGTATCTCCGGGGTCATCTTTACTTCCCAAGGCATTTCCCGGTACCCATAATAGGGTGGGTAGGCAAGGGAGCCCACGTCTTTAAAAAAAAAAATCGAAACAGCCTCGGTGCGCATTGAACCCAAGACCACAGAGTTAGAAGTATTGTACTAGTCTCGGGTATGTACTGACCCTAGGCTCTCGGGGGAGGGCGTGGTCAATATTACATCGACCACCTTTATTTCCCAAGACATTTGTTGGTGCCTACATAAGGCTGGGTCGACCTCGGAGCCTAGACCGCGCCATAGTGTAGAGTTAGTGTAATGCTTGCTCACTCTTGGTGTTATTATTATTGTTGTTGTTGTTGTTGTTGTTGTTGTTGCTGTTGTGCGTTCGTTCGCTTTGAACTCAATAATAGTTCAAACACGCATAACTATCTCTGGACCGATGTTTGCGTGTAGAATAGCTGTCCCTATTACCACTGTCCTTCGCCATCAGGTGAACCCACTACGACTTGTGAGGTACTTGTAATTTACGTCCCCAAGTCCAGGACAAGTTAACATTTTAGTCCAACTAACCGCTGTTTGGACTGAACCCGCTACCTCGGCATCAGTACATCGGAAGTTTAAGAACCAGTGTTCTTATCCATTCGGACATACTGACCTCCGCACTCTTAGTTTTAATTGCTAACTAAGAATTTCAGATGTGGGTGACTGTTTTGTAACTTTACTATGACCACTCCTCCCCTCTTTGCTATTTCTGTCTCACACCTTCCATCAGCTGGTATTGATTTTCCCAGGTAATAACAAATATCGACTCGTTCAGTTGTCTTTCTGTTCACTGCACAACAAAGTGGGATCATGTAACAATGGGCTCAGGATTGGAGACGTTGGTGTAACAGTTGAATGGAGCTGGAGCTAGCGTACCGTAACAACTGTTGTTGCATATCCTTTACAGGACGTAGCATTCAACCCCAGCATTTTTGGCTGTTCGTGATTCTTGGGCAAGTTTACGTTCAGTAAGTTTGCCATTGCTTTCTGAACGACCGACACCCATACAATTTCATTAAAAATCCCAACGTAAGGCGGTCTGCTGCCAAATCGCCCACAGCTGTATTTCGAACGCGGGTTTGTGAGGTTACAAACTACGTCCGTAGTTCCTTCATAACGGAGCAGGTGTAACAACTGAAGCCGTGGGTTAAATAATGACTGACTGTGACAGCAGTTGTATTAATAACTAAAGGCGTGGGTTAGTATAATAATTCTCTGGGACAGGACTAATTGTAATAACTAAAGCAGTGTCTAAGTAAAATAATTATCTGGGGCAGGAGTTGTAGTAATACCTCAAGCAGTGGGTTAATATAATAGTCATTAGTCCAACTTCACGACAAAGGGTCGCCCCATTATGCTCCGTTCCTGTGCCAGTGAATATCACACAAAATGCTCCTCACTGCTCCATGTGAAAAGTGGAACAGACAGGAGTCTCGACAAACCAACAGCCCGCACAGGTACACTGAGCATAATGCCGCGCCAGAATGCCAACACCAAAGTCCTCCACGAAAAATACAGTTCCTCGTCCATGGAAGCGGCAGTCACTAGACTGATGTCTAGCTAGACTGGTGGTGACTAGACTGGTGGTGACTAGATTGGTGGTGACTAGACTGGTGGTCACTAGACTGGTGGTGACTAGACTGGTGGTCACTAGACTGGTGGTGATTAGACTGGTGGTGACTAGACTGGTGGTGACTAGACTGGTGGTGACTAGACTGGTGATGACTAGACTGGTGGTGACTAGACTATTGGTGACTAGACTGGTGGTGACTAGACTGGTGGTGACTAGACTGGTGGTCACTAGACTGGTGGTGACTAGACTGGTGGTCACTAGACTGGTGGTGACTAGACTGGTGGTGACTAGACTGGTGGTGACTAGACTGGTGGTGACTAGACTGGTGGTCACTAGACTGGTGGTCACTAGACTGGTGGTCACTAAACTGGTGATGACTAGACTCTAGTGATGGTGTGAGATTATTATAATAATTATCAGGGACATGAGTTGTAGTAATAATTAAAGCAGTGGATTGATATAATAATTGAATGGGACAGAAGCCGCGAAAAGAGGCAACAACACAGAACTGATGCACGACTCTGGTGATGGAGTGAGATGTCGAAACATGACTGACTACGCTTAACGACATGGCAAATGATGATGGTGTTGTTGTAGAGAGTCTAGAACTGAAGATTCGAAGAATACGCCACGTAATGTTGAGAGTCACCGATCTAAGTGTGTCTAGGGTTTGAGATTCGAAGAATACGCCATGTAATGTTATAGCCACTGATCTGGATGTGTATAGGGTTCGACATTCGAAGAATACGCCATGTAATGGTGAGAACCACTGATCTAGACGTCTCTAGGGTTGGAGATTCGAAGAATACACCATGTAATGTTGAGAACCACTGATCTAGACGTCTCTAGGGTTCGACATTCGAAGAATACGCCATGTAATGTTGAGAACCACTGATCTAGACGTCTCTAGGGTTGGAGATTCGAAGAATACGCCATGTAATGTTGAGAACCACTGATCTAGACGTGTCTAGGGTTGGAGATTCGAAGAATACGCCATGTAATGTTGAGAACCACTGATCTAGAGGTCTCTAGGGTTAGAGATTCGAAGAATACGCCATGTAATGTTGAGAACCACTGATCTAGACGTCTCTAGGGTTGGAGATTCGAAGAAAACGCCATGTAATGTTGAGAACCACTGATCTAGACGTCTCTAGGGTTGGAGATTCGAAGAATACGCCATGTAATGAGCCGTCGGATGTTAATTTCATGTGCCATTGTTTATTTTGTAGCCTGTGACCTGGATGTTAGGATGCAAGGGGGAATAATCTGATAGAACATTTTGCGTTTTGTGTTGTGTGTTTTTCTAGAGTGACGTACGATTGCGTACATGTGTAGTAGTAATTTTCTTCTTGTGTCTTGTCTGGGGGAAGGCATCGTCGCTGTTTCCCTACAGCTGAATTTCTGTCGACGAGAATTGGTTACTCTCATCAGATGTCGATATTACATATTTTTTGATGTGTTACTAAAAGAGGTAAATTTAAATAAGTCGTGACAACAGGAAAGTTCAGAGGGTAGGGGTGGGTAGAGAGATGATGCTAAACTACTTGATATCATGTCATGGAGAAATATAAAATATGTAAGAAATTACTAGCAACACTCAAGACACGAGGATGTGGGAAAATATAACGATCAAAGCAATATTACCTGGACTAGAAGGCGAGAGACAGAAGGCAAGGGGCGAAACCGTCCCCAAAACTGCCTGGCCTATACGAAGTGAAGCAGTAGGCTGGGAATAAGCATGACGACTAATACAATGCCGTCTAGACCAGTGGTTGTCAATCTTTTTTGACCCATGCACCCATTCACCATATGTTCAGAATGTCATCCACCCCCCCCCCCCCACCCTTAAACACACCCATACACACACACAGGTGTCATTAGGTGACAGCAACATCGAACTTTATATTCTCGTTCGTCAGGTGGCGCTAGGTGTCTCTTGCGCATGAGCAGCGCATAAACAAAATGGCGACTGTACTTACGGAGTGTACAACCAAAGAGCAACGTGCTGTTGTCCGTTTTTTGTGGACAAAAGGACTGCCTGCAAAGGACATTCACAAGGAAATGCTTCCTGTTTATGCTGACAAATGTGTAAAGCGGTGCACCATGATGCGATTCGAAGAAAACGTCCAGGACTGCTGACTAGAGGAGTGTTGCTTCTTCATGACAATGCCTGTCCAAATACGGCTCGATTAACTCAGGAGAAAATTAACCAACAAAGGTGGGAAGTTCTGGAACATCCACCTTACAACCCAGACTTAGCCCCTAGCGATTTCCACCTTTTTGTCCACTGAAAACCCATCTTGGCGGGAGACATTTCGCAAATGGCGTCGAAGTTGAATGTGAAGTGAAAACGTGGTTTAGAAAACAGAGCCGAAGTTCTATGCAGCTGGTTTGGGAGGACTGATAAAAAGATGGAATAAGTGCATCAATGTTGATGAAAATTATTTTGAGAAATAAAGGAACAATGTATGTATAAAAATAAACTGGTTTCAAGTTGTTATAATATTTAGTTATTTTTCTACAGCCATTTTTGACTTACCTATTGACTTAACCGTCGTACACGGAAATGACCAGGCTGACAGGCTTGCAGGTAAGGCTACTGTGAAAGGCGGACAAGCCATGGACCAGGCAGACATTCTGAATGCTCTACGAGAAGTGAGTTGTTTACGAGAACCAAGTAATGATTGTGAATCTACAACCATGGTCAGGCTGCGAGAGCAGCAGTTAAAGAGGTGTGGCCAAAGACGTACACTACTCAGGAAGCCACATAATATTAATAAAAGAACACAGAACTGGTGTCGTTAGTCGTTACACACTTCGGGGTTTACTGAGGAGGGGATTCGAGCACTTATGGAACGAATGGTTCTATGTGCAAAGAGGACGATCTGTCGACTATCTAACTTTTTCCGTCTTTCTACTGCATTCTTTCTTTTCCTGCATTTTCCCTTCTTCTTTCGTTTTATTCCTTATTTCTTCTTCCTTCTTTCTTCTTCCTCGTCCTCCTCCTTATTTTTCCCCTCTCCATCACCCGCTGCCTTTCCTGCTGCTGCTGCTCCTCTTCTAAAAAAATGAAAGCGTCGCACAAAGCCCTACCTTCGTAAATCCAGCGACGACCCCCAATGACATTCCGAGGAAACTGAACTCGTGAACCGAACAACGTTGCCAGAAATCGAACCCACAACCTTCGGAGCGCGAGGCTGATTACTTACTCTTACTTACTTCTTCTTACTCTTACTTTTCCTTCTTATCCTCCTCCTCCTCCTCCTCCTCCTCCTTCTACTCGTCCTCCAGTTTCATCCAAGCCTTATACTGACAGCAGAAGTGGTGGAGTGGCCAGAACTCGTGCCGTTTGGACCAGTGGTCATTTGTTCAAATCTCAATAAAGGTGGGGAACAAAAAGAAAAAAAAAAAAGAACACTGTCCTGGACTTGCAGGTCAACAATTTATACCAGAAAATGCTCTAGAAAGTACAGGTGGGCGTGGCACCTCCTCACACGCTGACCATATCACCCACTGACCACCTCACCAACTGACCACCTCACCCACTGACCATCTCACTCACTGACCACCTCACCCACTAACGACCTCACCCACTGACCACCTCATCCATTGACCACCTCACCCACTGACCTCCTCACTCATTGACCGCCTCAGCCTCTTACTAGCTCACCCACTGACCACCTCACCCACTGACCGCCTCACCCACTGACCGCCTCCCTCGCTGACCTCCACATCTACTGACCACCTCACCCGATGACCTCCAACCTACTGACCACTCACCCAATGACCGTTTCATCACTGACCGCCTCACCCACTGACCGTCTCACCAACTGACCGCCTCAGCCACTCACCGCTTCAGCCACTGACCGCCTCAGCCACTTACCACTTCAGCCACTGACCGCCTCACGCACTGACAGTCTCGCCAACTGACCGCCTCAGCCTCTTACCAGCTCAGCCACTGACCACCTCACTCACTGACCACCTCACTCACTGACCACCTCACCCACTGACCACCTCACCCACTGACCACCTCACCCACTGACCACCTCACTCACTGACCACCTCACCCACTGACCACCTCACCCACTGATCACCTCACCCACTGACCACCTCACTCACTGACCACCTCACTCACTGACCACCTCACTCACTGACCACCTCACTCACTGACAGCCTCGCGAACTGACCGCCTCAGCCTCTTACTAGTTCAGCCACTGACCACCTCACTCACTGACCGCCTCACTCACTGACCACCTCACTCACTGACAGCCTCGCGAACTGACCGCCTTAGCCTCTTACCAGCTCAGCCACTGACCACCTCACTCACTGACCACCTCACTCACTGACCGCCTCACCCACTGACCTCCTCACTCATTGACCGCCTCAGCCTCTTACCAGCTCAGCCACTGACCACATCACTCACTGACCGCCTCACTCACTGACCGCCTCACCCACTGACCTCCACATCTACTGACCACCTCACACACTGACCACCTCACTAATTGACCACCTCACTCACTGACCACCTCACCCACTGACCTCCACATCTACTGACCTCCACATCTACTGACCACCTCACACACTGACCACCTCACTCACTGACCACCTCACTCACTGACCGCCTCACTCACTGACCGCCTCACCCACTGACCTCCACATCTACTGACGACCTCACTCACTGACCGCCTCACTCACTGACCGCTTCACCCACTGACCGCCTCACCCACTGACCTCCACATCTACTGACCACCTCACATACTGACCTCCACATCTACTGACCACCTTATCCACTGACCTCCACACCTACTGACCGTCTCATCACTGACCGCCTCACTCACTGACCACCTCACTCACTGACCGCCTCACCCACTGACCGCCTCACCCACTGACCTCCACATCTACTGACCACCTCACCCACTGACCTCCACATCTACTGACCACCTCACCCACTGACCTCCACACCTACTGACCGTCTCATCACTGACCGCCTCACCTGCTGACCGTCTCATCACTGACCGCCTCACCCAATGACCGTCTCACCCACTGAAAAAATTATGAGGCAAGCAATATACATCCCACACACATGAAGACGTGAGAAAAGTGCCCTTTACTTTATTTGAACTGAAAGTTTGGTCGGATTTAAGAATGTTGATTTTTGTGGATTATTTCTTCTTCCTTCTTCTTCCGTCTTTTTTCTTTCTTCTTCATCCCTCTTAGTAATTTAAAATACCTAGGCGCATTTATAACATCAGATGGAAGATGCACAACATGGATTATGAGCAGAATAGGGCAAGCGAAAGCTGCATTTCAGAAAATGAAGACTATCTTAAGGAATTAGCTACTATCATTGAATGTAAGAAGAAGAGTGATGAAATGCTATATAGAACGTGTTTTGCCGTATGGCAGTGTATCTTGGAATGTAACTGAACACATTATGAAGAACTTGGAAGCAACAGAGATGTGGTTCCTGAAACGAATGTTGCGAATTCATTGGACTGTCAGAGTAACTAACAAAGATTGTCCTGACAGAGTCCAATGAAACTAGAACATTATATACAACAATAATAATGAGACAAACATCTTTCTTTGGTCATGTGGTGAGAAGAAAGGCATTGGAGAACATCGTGACAACTGGGAAGATCGAGGGGAAGAGAGGCAGAGGCAGACCAAGAGAAATGATGCTCTGGGCCTAGACGGTGGCATGGAGGAATATCAACGGCAGAGATGACCCAGAAAACTAAAGACCGAGATCTGTAGAGAGTCAAGAACGCCTGCGACAGCTGGCAGGGCACTTGATGATGACGGTGATGATGGATATAATGTTAGTTTCCCACGACAAGCCGGAGGTATAGAGAATTTATAATGGCGATGTATACACACACGGTTCTAACACACACGGAGTTATAGTGAACTTATAATGGCGATATATACACACACGGTTCTAACACACACGGAGTTGTAGTGAACTTATAATGGCGATATATACACACACGGTTCTAACACACACGGAGTTGTAGTGAACTTATAATGGCGATATATACACACACGGTTCTAACACACACGGAGTTATAGTGAACTTATAATGGCGATATATACACACACGGTTCTAACACACACGGAGTTATAGTGAACTTATAATGGCTATATATACACACACGGTTCTAACACACACGGAGTTATAGTGAACTTATAATGGCGATATATATACACACACACACCACCACAAGCCAGAGTTATAGTGAACTTATAATGGCTATATATACACACACGGTTCTAACACACACGGAGTTACAGAGAACTTATAATGGCGATATATATATACACACACACACCACCACAAGCCAGAGTTATAGTGAACTTATAATGGCGATGTATACACACACACACACACACACACACACACACACACACACACACACACACACACACACACACACACACACACACACACACAGACACACACACACACACCACCACAAGCCAGAGTTATAGTGAACTTATAATGGCGATGTACACACACACACACACACACACACACACACATACACCACCACCACAAACCAGAGTTATAGTGAACTTATAACGGCGATATATACACACACGGTTCTAACACACACGGAGTTATAGTGAACTTATAATGGCGATATACACACACACGGTTCTAACACACACGGAGTTATAGAGAACTTATAATGGCGATGTATACACACACGGTTCTAACACAAACTGAGTTATAGAGAACTTATAATGGCGATGTATACACACACGGAGTTATAGAGAACTTATAATGGCGATGTACACATACACGGTTCTAACACACACGGAGTTATAGAGGACTTATAATGGCGATGTATACACACACGGTTCTAACACACACGGAGTTATAGAGAAATTATAATGTCGATGTACACACACACGGTTCTAACACACACGGAGTTATAGAGAACTTATAATGGCGATGTATACACACACGGTTCTAACACACACGGAGTTATAGAGAAATTATAATGGCGATGTATACACACACGGTTCTAACACACACGGAGTTATAGAGAAATTATAATGGCGATGTATATACACACGGTTCTAACACACACGGAGTTATAGTGAACTTATAATGGCGATGTATACACACACGGTTCTAACACACACGGAGTTATAGTGAACTTATAATGGCGATGTATACACACACGGTTCTAACACACACGGAGTTATAGTGAACTTATAATAGCGATGTATACACACACGGTTCTAACACACACGGAGTTATAGAGAACTTATAATGGCGATATATACGCACACGGTTCTAACACACACGGAGTTATAGAGAACTTATAATGGCTATATATACACACACGGTTCTAACACACACGGAGTTATAGAGAACTTATAATGGCTATATATACACACACGGTTCTAACACACACGGAGTTACAGAGAACTTATAATGGCGATGTATACATACACGGTTCTTATATTCTACTGTGATCTGATTTCGTCGTCTTGTTGAGGCATTTTATGCACTCCCCCCCCCCCCCCCCCCCAAAAAAAAAAAAAAAAAAAAAAACAACACACACACGCACACAGACACACACACACAGACACACACACACAGAGGGATACCCACCTCTCTGATCTCCTTAATCTTGCTCCCCTGCTTGCCGATCAAGGACCCACACTGACTAGCGGGAACCACCAGTCTGAGGGTGACTGGAGGTTTCGGGGTCGTTGGTGTGTTCTGGAGATCCTGAAATGAACAGAAGTGAACACAGCATTACCTTTTTATTTGCGCTGACTCGCTGGCCTTAAACTCAAGGGTAGTCCAAAAATGTGCTACTACTTCTAGTTCATAAATAAATACACACGTATTGATTAGCGCTCATAGAAGTAAAGAAATATACCAGTTCTAGTGCACTGAACTAATTTTTGCGTGTAGATTAGCTTTCTATATTACCATTGTCCTTCGTCATCGGGCTAACCCAGTCTGACTTAGGAGGTGCTTGTAATTTACGCCCCCAAGTAAACGATGAGAAGTCAACATTTTTGTTCCAACTGACCGGTGTAGGGGGGTGAACCCACTACCTCGGCATCAGAGCACCGGATGTTTAAGAACGAACGCTCTTATCCATTTAACCAGCTGACCTAGCGTTACCTCTTAAAATAGATCTTTAACAACAGACTGAGGTCAAGGTCACACTTCAAAGTGAGACAACTCACGCACACACGAACATCTAGAGCAGTGGTTCTCAACATTTTTTGGCCCATTCCTCCCTTTACCATGTGTTCAGAACGTCATTCCCCCCTTTCGAATTTCCTCCCTATAAATCCCCCCCCCCCTTTACCCTTACACAGTATGCATACAAATGGAAGCTAAATTTAATATCACATACTAGAACAAGTCTAGACATCTACATAAAACGTGATTTGCTGGTCTACTTCGTTATAAAACGAATTTCATTAGGGCGAGTACAGAACCGTGAAATTTAGAGGGAAAAACAATATCAAGTAACTAGTTCTTGTATTAATGCGATCTTGAAATAATCTTAATCCCCCCGGAAACCCTAAAATTTCCTCCTGGGGGGGGGGGGGGGAGATTCCGGTTGAGTACCACTGATCTAGAGTATGTATAGAGACACCATTGGGTAAGGCGGGGTACCCGTTTAGTATGTATAGAGACACTATTGGGTAAGGCGGGGTATCCGTTTAGTATGTATAGAGACACTATTGGGTAAGGCGGGGTACCCGTTTAGTATGTATAGAGACACTATTGGGTAAGGCGGGGTATCCGTTTAGTATGTATAGAGACACTATTGGGTAAGGCGGGGTACCCGTTTAGTATGTATAGAGACACTATTGGGTAAGGCGGTGTACCCGTTTAGTATGTATAGAGACACTATTTGACAAGGCGGGGTACCTGTTTAGTATGTGTAGAGACACCATTGGGTAAGGCGGGGTATCCGTTTAGTATGTATAGAGACACTATTGGGTAAGGCGGGGTACCCGTTTAGTATGCATAGAGACACTATTGGGTAAGGCGGTGTACCCGTTTAGTATGTATAGAGACACTATTTGACAAGGCGGGGTACCTGTTTAGTATGTGTAGAGACACCATTGGACAAGGCGGGGTACCCGTTTAGTATGAATTTAGACACCATTGGACAAGGCGAGGTGCCCGTTTACTCTCCCGATCAGAGCAACGTGAAGTCATTTAGCAGGCTGTAAATGTGACAGCGGAGCTTCCGATAGCTAGTTGTTGATTATGGTCTCAAGTTTCGCGACGTTAGGCAGTGATCTCTTTATAGAGACGATAGTTACGCACCGACCAGCGTGTTCACTGTCAAGAAGGGAAGCAATGGCAAATTACCTTCTTTACAGATGCCCCGCATATCATGTCTGTACGCAGTAGCTGTGGACAGTCATGATTACCACCGCTACACGGCAAGGACTATAAGAAGATAGCTCTAACATACCCCAAAAGATATATATATATATATATATATATATATATATATATATATATATATATATATATATATATATATATATATATATATATATAGCACTGCAGATCTTCTGAATATGACGTATAAGGCTATAAATGAGGGTTGGTCTCTTCTACTTCTTCTTCTGCGTTCATCCAGAGTTTTTTTCCGGACGTGATTGCGTTGTGCCTGTTTACAGCAGAGCTGCGTTCTTGCGCCGTTAGGCCGACACATCCGACTTCTGCGGGAGGGTTGGTCTGAGAATGGCAATTTCACAGCCAACATTCAATCTAACATGAACTGGCCTACAACCGGTTTGACATGGAGCAAGTCCACTTAAAATGTTGAATGCCCATTGCAAGTCCACTTTAAATGTTGTATGTCAATTAAAAGTCCAAATAACATGACGTATGTTTATTGCAGGACGTTGCGATCAACCTCAACCCCAGGTTGATATATTCTAGGCAATTTTATGTTCAGTAGTTTGCCATTGATTTTCTGAACGAGAAGTCAATGTTTAAGTCCAACAGACCGGTGTAGGGGGAGAACCCACTGCCCCGTCACCAGAAGAGAGTTAAACCCCATGGGGGATTTTAAAGGCAAAGGAAGAAAGAAAGAAGAAGAATTTGTTCTAATGTAGGCATATTTTTGGCCTATTTTCCCATTAATCTTTCCAGTTGTCATTATGTTTTCAAATGCCTCTCTTTTCACCAAATTACCAAAGAATGCCGTGTGTCTTCTCCTTAAAGTTGTATATAACGGTCATGTTTCAGCAGACTCTTCCAAGCGATCGTTGTTAGTAACTCTGGGAGCCCAAGGTATTCGCACAAGACATCAATAAAACTGCAAATTAATTCCAGAAAAACGATGTTGCCAGTATAGATATTTGGAAACGTTATAATGAGAAATAATTTAGAAATCTTAATTACAACTGGCAAAATTGATGGAAAAAAAGCAATGCAAAGGCAGAAAGATAAATATCTCAATGGCGTGGTCACATGACATAATCGGGACACTAACACAGACCCGATACATTATGGTGTGAGATGGGGTATCATGATCCCCAGGATTATCGGCACGGCACACGATGATGCTGATTATCATTTAAGAAAGTGGTGTTTGTTTATTCAAGACTTTGATGCAGTTGGGAAATTCATTTCACTATTTCCATTGTCAGATCACAAACAATCCACGGTTGCTAGATTAGTTGTAGATCAGTTGTCGTCCTCGTCTCGTCGTCGTTCTCATCGTCGTCCTCATTGCCGTCCTCGTCTCCGCCTCCCTTCACATCCTCGCCGTCACCTTTGTTGTAGCGGCAAACTTCCATTTTCCAAATGTTCAAGAACATGTTCATGTCGATTGTTCAATCTTCCAGTCGGTTCACGCTATATTAAGCTGTACCACAGCTCAGATGCCCGCATGGAAGAAACAGTGGAGAGACAGCGCTAGAGGCCGACACGCATACCAGGTGCTGGGCGAACCCTGCTACAAACCACAAGCCAAAACCAACATGAAAGCACCGGCACACAGACAGCTGTGGAATATCAGACTAGGTAAATTGAAAGACGCAATAGAAAATCCAATCTGCAGAGCATGCCTAGATGACAACACCATTGAACATTACCTTTTAACCTGCAGCGAGTACAATAGTGAACGAAGGGATCTGAGAGATTACAGCAGAGTGTGGCGGGGTGAGTGACATGATGGTCGGTTGGCTCTCCCGGAAGGGGTCCTGATCAGGGCTGACAGGGAGATCGGGAGATTGGGTCGTCCTGTTGTTGCACCAACCCATACACCGATGACGAAAAAGGAGAAAACAAACGTAAAGGAGTTCGGGCCACTGACCGGGGGTACAACTTGAGGCTTGCACTTGAATTCTCTGCCTTTGCCTACATCGAGTCATTATGAGGACTAGACATGACCGGGACCAGCCCCGGTAAGGACTAAACAAGAAACAACCAGCACGTAGAAGTGCTAATAGAGAAAAACCAACAACAAAAAAAAAGACTGCTGAACCCAGTAGGCCCGACCAAGGACCGGTCTTTATCAGGACCAGCATAAGACAGAAAGGAAGCTACCAAGCAGCACCAAAAAAAAAAAAAAAAAAATAATTCTATCCGACAAACAGTGCGAACCCAACAAAACCAGCACAAATTAGGACTAATAGTCCACACAACCACGGACCTCAACTAATAATAACCAAAGCTGAAGAGGCAGGTTTAACGAGACCGAATTTAAAATATTTTTTGTTGAAAATCCAATCTAATCACATGCCCTCATGAGGTTCTCACCACGTTGATACACCGTGTATGCTTATCTCCCACAAAGAAAGTACAGTTCACAACACTGGCGTTAGGCAACTCACCTCTTCAAATTTTTTACAGATGAAATCGAAAGCTCTATAGATATTCTCTTCAGACCCCGTCACCGTGACGATCCGCTCGGGACAAGAGCCGTCGGAGATGTTGATTTTTGCTCCACTCTGGGGACAAATGAGGTTTATATCATATACTGAGGATACATTTAGTTTATATCACATACTGAGGACACATATAGTTTATATCATATAATGAAGACAAGTGAAGTTTATATCATGTAAAGAGGACCCCGGGAAGGTTAACCCGGTGAACAAATGCCCACAGAAGTCGGATGTGCAAAAACGCAGCTCTGCTGTAAACAGGCACAACGCAATCACGTCTGAAAAAAACAACTCTTCGGATGAACGCAGAGGAAGAGGAAGAAGATATCAGGTTCTGGGGACAAATGTTATTTGTATCAGATACTGGGGACCCGTGTTGTTTTTTATCAGATAATGGAGACACACATTTATATGAGATACTGGGGACAAATGCAGTTAATATCTGGTATAAATCCGATATATATCAGATTAGTCAAAAATAATAATGTGAAAGTTCTCACTAACAATAAGATCAAATGATAACCAAGTCTGCAGAAGCGGAGCTGTATATCAACTGTCAGAAACAACATATAGAAGAAATTGGAAAATCTGTCAAACGCTTGAAGGATGGGAAAGCTGCAGGTCCATATGACATTCCAGCCGAAGCGATTAAAGTCAGTTTAAACACGTCAACTTAATTACTGCACAACGTATTAGGAGACCGAAGAAATATTAGTAGACTGGAAAATGCGTGCAAGTCAAAGGAAGTTAAATCGATTACCAATTTAGAACCGAATAAGAAATGATGTTTTCAGACAGACAGTGGGATCAACATTTTGTGCCACATATATTGAACTGCGGAAGATCAAATGGTTCGACCGTCTCGTTAGAATGCAATTCCCTCTGCTAACAGCACTACATCAAAGAAGATCTGATACGAGGAGAAGAAGAAGATGCTCGAAAAGGACATGAATTGACGACATCAAAGACACTGTGCAATCATATGGAATGACACTATCGATATCCGCCCATCTGGCATTGCAACGTCAACTATTCCTCCCCACGACGCTTCGCGGCAAATAAGGAAGATGACGATGATCAACTTAGAAAATGTGACTAACATTAAGTAAGTACTGCTGTTTGGATCAGTAAATGGAAAACGAATCCAATAATTAGTAAAAAATACTGCATACTTGTAAAACTAATGCCTCAACATCATCATCATCATCATCATCATCATCATCATCATCATCATCATCATCATCATCACCACCACCACCACCCTCCTCCTCCTCCTCATCATCATCATCATCATCAAAACCTCCAGCATCATCACCCACCATCATCATAATCATCGCATCCTCATCATCACCCCCCCCCCCCCCCCCCCCCCCACCATCATCGCATTATCTCATCACAACCCCATTATCATCATAGCATTTTCATCATCATCATTATAGTATTATCATTATCATAAGCATCATCGCATCATCATCATCCTCATCATCCTCATCGTCAAGTGCCCTGCTAACTGGCGTAGGCCTTCATGTGTCTTCACAGATCTCGGTCTTTGGTGTTCTGGATCAACTCTGCTGATTTCATTCCTCCATGCCACCGTCTCAGTCCATCCAGCATAATTTCTCTTGGTCTGCCTCTGCCTCTCTTCCCCTCGATCTTTCCCATTGTCACGATGTTCTCCAATCCCCGTCTTCTTATCACATGACCGAAGAAAGCTGTTTGTCTCGTTCTTATTGTTGTATATAGTGTTCTAGTTTCATTAGCCTGTTTCAGGCAGTCGTTGTTAGTTACTCTGGCAGTCCAAGGAATTCGCAACATTCGCATCAGAAACTACACCTCTGTTGCTTCCAAGGTCTTTCTAATTTGTTCATTTACAAAATAGAAAAACTACACGATGTTTTTGGGGACTGCTTTGAACTCAAGCGTAGTCCATATACATACTACCACGTTTGGTGCGCTGACCTGATTTTTGCGTGTGGATTAGCTTTCCCTATTAACAGTGTTCCTAGCCATCAGGCGAACCCACTCCGACTTCTGAGGTACTTGTAATTTACATCCCCAAATCAAGGACAAGAAGTCAACATTTTAGTCAAGCTGAGCAGTGTCAAGCCCCCTCCGTGGCGAAGGGTTACGGACGCGATTCGTAATCCCGTATACCACAGCGGTGCTGGTTTTTTCGAAAAAGGTATAGGTGTCAGTCGTTCAGAAAGCAATGGCAAAATACTGAACGTGAAACTTCTCAGGAATCACTAACAGCCAAAATGCTGGGGTTGACTGCTAAGTCCTGTGAAGGGCATGCAATTAAAAAAAAAAATAAAAACGAATGACCAGTGTAGGGATTGAACCCGGCTGAATCACTATTTGGGGAGCTTTTGCAGAGAGCTAAACAAATTCCAGCAAATCAAGAGAAGTTACAATGACGCCGGCGCCGGACAGGGCACATATCGTGACCGCTTATTAATTGTATAACTACTCGTATGCTTGCTTGCTTGTGTTCGCTGGCTGTGAACTCCAGCGTGAAGTCCTGTATGTCGGATGAATACACCCTGTTGTCCAACATCAATGTGATGTCATACAGGACCTGAGGTTTGCGTGAGTATCCGTTGTCTCATGTCTGGCTTATTGGTGTGCAGACTGGTTGTTCCTCCCGTACAGGCAGACACTCTCTGTCTTCAGAGGAATCAGCGATCCTACTACGTTAGCCAGGACCCCGAAGGGACCTGTTGCCCAGGACGCACGACTAGGACGTGTTAGTAGGTCTTGGCCAGTATAGAACCAGGTTCTGGTGACTTGAAAACACCTCTGCGTCCCACTACTCGTATAACTAGAACGTTCTTTGTCTGGAACATACGGGACAACAGAAACAGCGGAAGACCTAAAATACATGGAGAAGATCATGACAGCTAAACAGAGTTAAAGTAAGATATATGTTGAAAAATAACACGGAAGTAGGGCCAGACATATAGAAAGGATATAGTGGAATAGAAACAGACAGACAGACAGACTGTCAGACAGACAAATAGACAGACAGATAGATCGTAAGACAGACAGACAGACAGACAGACAGACAGAAAGAATGCCAGATAGACAGACAGACGGACAAAAGGAATGACGGATATTCAGACAGACAGACAGACAGACAGACAGACAGACAGACAGACAGACAACCAGACAGACAGACAGATGGACGGAAAGAATGACCGATATACAGACAGACACTCAGAATGACAGATAGACAGTCATACAGACAGACGGACAGAAAGAATGACAAATATACAGGCAGTCAGACAGACAGACAAATAAGTTGTACAATATGTACCATAGACAGTTCAAAGCTACGCAGGTGTACAGCAGCCCCTGGACATAACTGCAGCGGGAACTTATATTCCCGACGGACTGTTTCGCACTGATAAAGAACGAACAATAATTACGTGGACAAGTGACGTGACTGATTGATTTCCAACGGTTAGTTAGGAGTTGAGAGGAAGCCATGCCGAGAGGAGGCCGGCTCCAGTTTATCTATGAGTCTTTGAAGGTGTAGGCCACGATTCTACTGACAAAACGCCGTCTGTAGTTTTCTTTATTTGAGCAGACACTACAAAAATATCGGGTCAGCAAGGAAGAATTCTCTAGTGAGGTTAAAGCTTTGAATGACGGAAACTAATGTACCCTGATGAATGCTCTTTTTGGGAAATAGTCGTTAAACTGTATAGTTTTGAAACGTGGAGCGAGAGGTTTAGCGCTAGTGACTTTGTGAAGATCAATAGAAGTTAAACTCTGCAACAAACTTTTTCAATGCAAAAAAACTAAATGTTTGCATATCCTTTACAGGACATCGGTGTCAAAATCAGCATCTTTCAGCTGATTGTTGATTTCTTTGGCAAGATTACGCTCAGTAGTTTGCCATCGCTATCTGAGCGGCCGGCTCACACACCCCGTAAGTTACAGACGCGATTCGAACCACTGCTGATTCTCACCGTCGTCACGTTACTTACGAGAGTATACGAGATTACGGAGAAAAATTGCTAACCTCTAGGCCAGGAAGCCGGCCAATGCAAAATAACGGCTAAAAAATAGTTGTATATCCTTTACAGGACGTCGCAGTCAATCAAGGTACTATTTGGCTGTTTGTGACTTCTTGGTAAGTTTACGTTCAGTAATTTGCCACCGATATCTGAACGACTGGCATCTACACCATTTATGAAAATCAACGCAAAGCGGTCTGCTGCCAGCCCTCCCGTAGCTATGTTTCGAAAGCGGTATGCGGGTTATGAATTGCCTCCGTTACGCCTTCACCACGGAGCGGGCAACGACTTAAACAATTACACATAAACTATGCACATTCACAAATTGCTGCATGCACAAAATAGAACGGACACCCCCAATCTTTGATTTATTATTTGATAACCACAAAGACAGAAAGATTTATATACAGAATACAACAAAAAGTAAACATAAAATATAAAACATAAGATATAGCATGAAATGCCTACAGCTGCCCTTGACCCTGCACGCCAAGGAGTTTTTACATACCATATTTATCACAATAACCCACCAGCCCATCTCCAACCGTAGTGTGTTATTATAGGCAATGCAAAAAGTGTTGGCATTGTACCTGGGCAGAACAATGACAGCGAAACGCCAGAGATTCAAGCGATGCATTACCCAGTACTCACTTTATATTTTCTTCCCGCCAAGTGTAACCGTTTTGTAACAAGTTCGGATAAATGCATATCCCATTTCGTGTCAGAAACTAGCTTTTGTTGTTAAACAATGCTAAAAACTTCAACAATGACAGGCAGGCATTGACAGAGATAATTAAAGCTTTGTTTTCCGGTAATTTTCACTTCGTTTTAGCTTTTTGATATTTGGGGGGGGGGGGGGGGGGGGGGGGAGGGTGAGCGTGTTCAAAATAGTTGTTTTTGCTCGTTAATTTGGGAAGTAAATTGGAGGAGCGTTTTTGTTCAATCAATCAATAGAGTCTCGTCTCTGCAATGAATGTTGCCTGCACCAATCGTCAGTTCTTTCAGGTTGATAATCTGGCTGCGAATGCACCTCTTGGTGGTAGATTACCTATGGACAAGGGAGAGGTGGTCGTGTGCCTGTGGGACCAGGTAGAGAAGGTGGGGGAACAGATTGAGAACTTGTATGTGGAAAACATTAGATTGCTGGGGATCGGCAGGGGTTCTGGACGAATGTCACAACTCAGAGGGAAGACCAGGAAAACTTTCAATCAGATAGCTGTGGGAACGATTAGCAGTATGACTCTTCGCTGGCTGTTGAGCGAGGGGACGGAGCGCGTATGAAAATGTCCTGAGTGCAGTGATGGCGGTTCTTAGCTCATCTGAACTCAACTCATTCTATCTCCCGTTGGTTGTACTCGCCGACGAACTGTTGTTCTTCCGTCTCTAGATGTTATCTTCTTTCCATCTTCATCCCCATTGAGGCATAGGTCCTTCTGTACTCTTGTTCTGATGTCTTCATCTGTTCCACCTTCATTTTCTAACTTTCTAGCTAAATTGGTGTATGATTCCATCTCTTGAAGTGAGATTTTACCAAAGGAGATCAGGCTATTAGATACTTGACCTATTCTCATTATCATTGTCGTTCCTCTATAAATTTGTAAGCCTAATTGTTGTGACCTCCCATCCAATGTTGCTATATTATCCTAGTAAATTCACTGACCGATGCTGTCTTCCCATCTGTACCATTGTCCACCTCTTGCTTGCCTGCTTTCGACTTCCATCCAGTGCATATCGGCTGAGGTGAGTCAAGAACTGACATGACAGCACTCCGAACATTCCTATACGGGCTCCGTCCTCAACTTCAACAGCAAGCGAAGAGTCCAGTGTGTATCATCAGTGATCTATCACGCGCCGAACTTCTCCCCTATAACAGACTTAAGAAATGTCTGTCTATCGTAAGCCGGACAACCTGTCTGCGTTGCTACGAGAGCATGGGATTTTGACACCAGTGAATCCACATAGTTGTCCAGAATGAGAGACTTGGGACGACCAGATAATAGAGGCACAACGTGAGAATGAGGGGCCTCGTCAACAAACATAGAACTCGCATTATGAGCCGCTGGACGTTGATGGGTATATAGCGGGAAGGGTCTGAGCACTTATGGACTTGTCCGGAGTGTAAGGATGATACCCAACCAGATAACCGACCGACCGACCGAAGGACCGACCGACCGACCGAAGGACCGCCCGCCCGACCGACCGACCGATTTGGCAGCAGGCCGCGTTGCGCTGGGTCTTAACGTGTTGGTATGGGAGCTATTCGTTCAGAAAGCAATAGCAAACTAGAGAACGAAAAACTTACCAAGACATCAGTAACTGCAGTAAAGTGCTGTTGTTGACAGCTATGTCCTGTAAGTAGGATATTAAAAAATTGCCATTGAACTCTATTTTTTGTCATTACATTTAGCCCATTCAACCTCAGAGTTCGTTAGCTGTGTATCCTTTACAGGACGTTGCGGTCAACGTTAGCATTGTTTGCTGTTGTGATTTCTTGGCGAGTTTACGTTCAGTAGTTTGTCATTGCTTTCTGAATGACAAGCACCCATACCATTTCGTATAAAAACCAGCGCAACGCGGTCTGCTGCAAAATCACGCACAACTATGTTTCGAACGCGGGCACGCGGGTTTACGAACCGCGTCCCTAACCCCGTTTAATGAAGAATGAAGTTAGTTGCATGACCTTTACAGGATGTTGCCATCAAGTCAACATTTATGGGCAGTTTGTGAGTTGCTGGGCAATTTTAGTTCACCAATTTGCCATTATTCTCTCTCTGTTTGTCGTTCCATCTACCCCGTTGAACCCCAGATGAGAAGTTATAATTAGGACCCTGCCATACGGCTAGGACCTAAAATTGACGTAAACGAAAATACATATAGAATCCTAGAAGCCGAAAGCTTAGAAAAACTAAGCGAGGAGTTGTCAACAGAGAGGAACGTCATTCTGACGTCACCAAACAACAGACAGAGACTTCTTGGAGATTGGAATGGCAGGCTGTGCTGAACTTATCAAGACATGCGAACTGGCGAATTAATGGTTTTACATGGACAAAGTGGCTGGAATATGAGTTGAAGTCATGATAACACACTCATACCACATAATGCTGATAATGAATGAACAAACCGCTGAGGAATTTTGATGGAATTCAGAAACGGCGAGAAATAGACATAGAAGAGAGTGAGAGAAGGTCGTCCACGGACATGTCATGTAAATCAGAACTAAATCAACGTTCAACGGTAAGAGCTAACAGTGAGAGATTACTTACATTTTAAGATATAATTACCGACCGTCCTGGAACTCTCTAGGCACGGTTAATTATGGATGTATGTATTTGTACTAAGCAAATCCGATGAGCTGTGAGAGGAAAATAAACAGAGTTTGATGTTCGATCACTAATGTCTGCGACTCGATCTTATTTCTTCTTTGCATTTCAAAAACCAACGGCACTGTTACAGTTTTGTTAAAGACCGAGCCATTTACATTATTACTTAAACGTTCAAGAGCTATTTTGACAGCAGCGTCTTGGCAGACCCATCCCAGTTAAGATTAATAATCCTGTGACTGAATCAGTCACATTTCGGATTTTTATTTTAATTTTTTTTTTTTGGGGGGGGGGGGGGGGTAAATTGTTTAGGGCCCAAGGGTAAAAGCCGCCCCACGAGGTTCCTGTGTGTCGCTGGGATGACCGCCTATGCTGGTGGCCTTGGTAGATCACGTGCAGATGACTACACTTTTTATCTTAGCCAAAAGGCACAAAATTTGAAAAAGGATTGTTTCTGTAAGGCCGACGCCACGCTCCATCAAAATCAACGCAAAGAGGTATACTTCAAAATCGCTCGCGGTTACTTTCAAACCCTCGACTCGGCATGTTGGGAAATTATGAAACTGCTTTTCACTAACTCCTAAGCCACAGACGTCGATACTGTAGTGAGTAATAAAAAAAAAAAAAAACTTTACAATATTATTTTTAACAAAAATATCTAATCTGTATAATTATCTCCCGTTGCGTTTCAAATTCCCACTTCTCTCTCTTTAAATGTTATTTCGCCTGGAATTATCTCCCGTTATGTTACTCCCTCTTCAATTCTTGTGTTACGAAAGTGCTCAATTCTGATTCTTTGTGTCTAACTGTTTTCTGACAACATTCGAAAAGTGTCCTCTTACATTCCTTTCCTTTGAATTCCCTCTCATCATCACCCCACGCAGTCTGAACCATCCACGAAGGCCGCATTCTCCTCCCAGGTGTCCGAGTCTGGTAAAACCTTTAGGCAACAACTTACACGGGTGTCACACCTGCGCATTTCCTCATCTCACTTTGATTTTGTTATCATCTTGCTGATCCGACTTTGATGGTATTTTCTTAACACAATCTGGCATTTTTCGCTCTGTTCTGACGCTTTCGTAACTTGTCGAAACAACGCGGATTAAAGTACAAGGGAAGAAAATGCATACCGAAATGGGTTGGGTATTGCATTAAGGAGCCAAGAAAACACGATAAGTAAGAAAACAATACAGGACAGACAGCTTCAGATCGGTTGCCATTCTCATAACACAACTCGAGGCTTCAGTCAATCTCTGACATTTTCCGTTACTTAGGAACCATGATGACGTAGAGACTAGATTTTCTGTTTCTTGGGAACCATGATGGCGTAGTGCCCAGATTTTATGTTACTTGGGAACCATGATGACGTAGTGACTAGACTTTCTGTTATTGGGAACCATGATGGAGTAGTGACTAGACTTTCTGTTAGTCGGGAACCATGATGACGTAGTGACTAGATTTTCTGTTAGTCGGGAACCATGATGACGTAGTATCTAGATTTTCTGTTATTTGGGAACCATGATGACGTATTGACTACACTTTCTGTTATTGGGAACCATGATGGAGTAGTGACTAGACTTTCTGTTAGTCGGGAACCATGATGACGTAGTGACTAGATTTTCTGTTACTTGGGAACCATGATGACGTAGTGACTAGACTTTCTGTTAGTCAGGAACCATGATGGTGTAGTGACTAGACTTTCTGTTACTTGGGAACCATGATGGTGTAGTGACTAGACTTTCTGTTACTTGGGAACCATGATGGTGTAGCGACTAGTTTTTCTGTTACTTGGGAACCATGATGACGTAGTGACTAGACTTTCTGCTACTTGGGAACCATGATGGTGTAGTGACTAGACTTTCTGTTACTTGGGAACCATGATGACGTAGTGACTAGACTTTCTGTTACTTGGGAACCATGATGGTGTAGTGACTAGACTTTCTGCTACTTGGGAACCATGATGACGTAGTGACTAGACTTTCTGTTACTTGGGAACCATGATGGTGTAGTGACTAGACTTTCTGTTACTTGGGAACCATGATGACGTAGTGACTAGACTTTCTGTTACTTGGGAACCATGATGACGTAGTCACTAGACTTTCTGCTACTTGGGAACCATGATGACGTAGTGACTAGACTTTCTGTTACTTGGGAACCATGATGGTGTAGTGACTAGACTTTCTGCTACTTGGGAACCATGATGACGTAGTGACTAGACTTTCTGTTACTTGGGAACCATGATGACGTAGTGACTAGACTTTCTGCTACTTGGGAACCATGATGACGTAGTGACTAGACTTTCTGTTACTTGGGAACCATGATGACGTAGTGACTAGACTTTCTGCTACTTGGGAACCATGATGACGTAGTGACTAGACTTTCTGTTACTTGGGAACCATGATGACGTAGTCACTAGACTTTCTGCTACTTGGGAACCATGATGACGTAGTGACTAGACTTTCTGTTACTTGGGAACCATGATGGTGTAGTGACTAGACTTTCTGCTACTTGGGAACCATGATGACGTAGTGACTAGACTTTCTGTTATTTGGGAACCATGATGACGTATTGACTACACTTTCTGTTATTGGGAACCATGATGGAGTAGTGACTAGACTTTCTGTTAGTCGGGAACCATGATGACGTAGTGACTAGATTTTCTGTTACTTGGGAACCATGATGACGTAGTGACTAGACTTTCTGTTACTTGGGAACCATGATGACGTAGTGACTAGACTTTCTGTTAGTCAGGAACCATGATGACGTAGTGACTAGACTTTCTGTTAGTCAGGAACCATGATGGTGTAGTGACTAGACTTTCTGTTACTTGGGAACCATGATGGTGTAGTGACTAGACTTTCTGTTACTTGGGAACCATGATGGTGTAGCGACTAGTTTTTCTGTTACTTGGGAACCATGATGACGTAGTGACTAGACTTTCTGCTACTTGGGAACCATGATGGTGTAGTGACTAGACTTTCTGTTACTTGGGAACCATGATGACGTAGTGACTAGACTTTCTGTTACTTGGGAACCATGATGGTGTAGTGACTAGACTTTCTGCTACTTGGGAACCATGATGACGTAGTGACTAGACTTTCTGTTACTTGGGAACCATGATGGTGTAGTGACTAGACTTTCTGTTACTTGGGAACCATGATGACGTAGTCACTAGACTTTCTGCTACTTGGGAACCATGATGACGTAGTGACTAGACTTTCTGTTACTTGGGAACCATGATGGTGTAGTGACTAGACTTTCTGCTACTTGGGAACCATGATGACGTAGTGACTAGACTTTCTGTTACTTGGGAACCATGATGACGTAGTGACTAGACTTTCTGCTACTTGGGAACCATGATGACGTAGTGACTAGACTTTCTGTTACTTGGGAACCATGATGACGTAGTGACTAGACTTTCTGCTACTTGGGAACCATGATGACGTAGTGACTAGACTTTCTGTTACTTGGGAACCATGATGACGTAGTCACTAGACTTTCTGCTACTTGGGAACCATGATGACGTAGTGACTAGACTTTCTGTTACTTGGGAACCATGATGGTGTAGTGACTAGACTTTCTGCTACTTGGGAACCATGATGACGTAGTGACTAGACTTTCTGTTACTTGGGAACCATGATGGTGTAGTGACTAGACTTTCTGTTACTTGGGAACCATGATGACGTAGTGACTAGACTTTCTGTTACTTGGGAACCATGATGGTGTAGTGACTAGACTTTCTGCTACTTGGGAACCATGATGACGTAGTGACTAGACTTTCTGTTACTTGGGAACCATGATGACGTAGTGACTAGACTTTCTGTTACTTGGGAACCATGATGACGTAGTGACTAGACTTTCTGTTACTTGGGAACCATGATGACGTAGTGACTAGACTTTCTGTTACTTGGGAACCATGATGACGTAGTGACTAGACTTTCTGTTACTTGGGAACCATGATGGTGTAGTGACTAGACTTTCTGTTACTTGGGAACCATGATGGTGTAGTGACTAGACTTTCTGTTACTTGGGAACCATGATGATGTAGTGACTAGACTTTCTGTTACTTGGGAACCATGATGACGTAGTGACTAGACTTTCTGTTACTTGGGAACCATGATGGTGTAGTGACTAGACTTTCTGTTACGTGGGAACCATGATGGTGTAGTGACTAGACTTTCTGTTACTTGGGAACCATGATGGTGTAGTGACTAGACTTTCTGTTACTTGGGAACCATGATGATGTAGTGACTAGACTTTCTGTTACTTGGGAACCATGATGATGTAGTGACTAGACTTTCTGTTACTCGGGAACCATGATGACGTAGTGACTAGACTTTCTGTTACTTGGGAACCATGATGACGTAGTGACTAGACTTTCTGTTACTTGGGAACCATGATGACGTAGTGACTAGACTTTCTGTTACTTGGGAACCATGATGACGTAGTGACTAGACTTTCTGTTACTTGGGAACCATGATGGTGTAGTGACTAGACTTTCTGTTACTTGGGAACCGTGATGGTGTAGTGACTAGACTTTCTGTTACTTGGGAACCGTGACGGTGTAGTGACTAGACTTTCTGTTACTTGGGAACCATGATGACGTAGTGACTAGACTTTCTGTTACTTGGGAACCATGATGACGTAGTGACTAGACTTTCTGTTACTTGGGAACCATGATGACGTAGTGACTAGACTTTCTGTTACTTGGGAACCATGATGGTGTAGTGACTAGACTTTCTGTTAGTCGGGAACCATGATGACGTAGTGACTAGACTTTCTGTTACTTGGGAACCATGATGGTGTAGTGACTAGACTTTCTGTTACTTGGGAACCATGATGGTGTAGTGACTAGACTTTCTGTTACTTGGGAACCATGATGGTGTAGTGACTAGACTTTCTGTTACTTGGGAACCATGATGACGTAGTGACTAGACTTTCTGTTACTTGGGAACCATGATGGTGTAGTGACTAGACTTTCTGTTACTTGGGAACCATGATGGTGTAGTGACTAGACTTTCTGTTACTTGGGAACCATGATGGTGTAGCGACTAGTTTTTATGTTACTTGGGAACCATGATGGTGTAGCGACTAGTTTTTCTGTTACTTGGGAACCATGATGGTGTAGCGACTAGTTTTTCTGTTACTTGGGAACCATGATGGTGTAGTGACTAGACTTTCTGTTACTTGGGAACCATGATGGTGTAGCGACTAGTTTTTCTGTTACTTGGGAACCATGATGGTGTAGCGACTAGTTTTTCTGTTACTTGGGAACCATGATGGTGTAGCGACTAGTTTTTCTGTTACTTGGGAACCATGATTATGTAGTGACTAGACTTTCTGTTACTTGGGAACCATGATGACGTAGTGACTAGACTTTCTGTTACTTGGGAACCATGATGACGTAGTGACTAGACTTTCTGTTACTTGGGAACCATGATGGTGTAGTGACTAGTTTTTCTGTTACTTGGGAACCATGATGACGTAGTGACTAGACTTTCTGTTACTTGGGAACCATGATGGTGTAGCGACTAGTTTTCTGTTACTTGGGAACCATGATGGTGTAGTGACTAGACTTTCTGTTACTTGGGAACCATGATGGTGTAGTGACTAGTTTTTCTGTTACTTGGGAACCATGATGGTGTAGTGACTAGACTTCTGTTACTTGGGAACCATGATGGTGTAGCGACTAGTTTTTCTGTTACTTGGGAACCATGATGGTGTAGTGACTAGACTTTCTGTTACTTGGGAACCATGATGACGTAGTGACTAGACTTTCTGTTACTTGGGAACCATGATGACGTAGTGACTAGACTTTCTGTTACTTGGGAACCATGATGGTGTAGCGACTAGTTTTTCTGTTACTTGGGAACCATGATGACGTAGTGACTAGACTTTCTGTTACTTGGGAACCATGATGGTGTAGCGACTAGTTTTTCTGTTACTTGGGAACCATGATGGTGTAGTGACTAGACTTTCTGTTACTTGGGAACCATGATGGTGTAGCGACTAGTTTTTCTGTTACTTGGGAACCATGATGACGTAGTGACTAGACTTTCTGTTACTTGGGAACCATGATGGTGTAGCGACTAGTTTTTCTTTTACTTGGGAACCATGATGGTGTAGTGACTAGACTTTCTGTTACTTGGGAACCATGATGACGTAGTGACTAGACTTTCTGTTACTTGGGAACCATGATGACGTAGTGACTAGACTTTCTGTTACTTGGGAACCATGATGGCGTAGTGACTAGACTTTCTGTTACTTGGGAACCATGATGACGTAGTGACTAGACTTTCTGTTACTTGGGAACCATGATGACGTAGTGACTAGACTTTCTGTTACTTGGGAACCATGATGACGTAGTGACTAGACTTTCTGTTACTTGGAACCATGATGGTGTAGTGACTAGACTTTCTGTTACTTGGGAACCATGATGACGTAGTGACTAGACTTTCTGTTACTTGGGAACCATGATGACGTAGTGACTAGACTTTCTGTTACTTGGGAACCATGATGACGTAGTGACTAGACTTTCTGTTACTTGGGAACCATGATGGTGTAGCGACTAGTTTTTCTGTTACTTGGGAACCATGATGGTGTAGTGACTAGACTTTCTGTTACTTGGGAACCATGATGGTGTAGTGACTAGTTTTTCTGTTACTTGGGAACCATGATGGTGTAGTGACTAGACTTTCTGTTACTTGGGAACCATGATGGTGTAGCGACTAGTTTTTCTGTTACTTGGGAACCATGATGGTGTAGTGACTAGACTTTCTGTTACTTGGGAACCATGATGACGTAGTGACTAGACTTTCTGTTACTTGGGAACCATGATGACGTAGTGACTAGACTTTCTGTTACTTGGGAACCATGATGGTGTAGCGACTAGTTTTTCTGTTACTTGGGAACCATGATGACGTAGTGACTAGACTTTCTGTTACTTGGGAACCATGATGGTGTAGTGACTAGTTTTTCTGCTACTTGGGAACCATGATGACGTAGTGACTAGACTTTCTGCTACTTGGGAACCATGATGGTGTAGCGACTAGACTTTCTGCTACTTGGGAACCATGATGGTGTAGTGACTAGACTTTCTGTTACTTGGGAACCATGATGACGTAGTGACTAGACTTTCTGTTACTTGGGAACCATGATGGTGTAGTGACTAGACTTTCTGTTACTTGGGAACCATGATGGTGTAGTGACTAGACTTTCTGTTACTTGGGAACCATGATGGTGTAGTGACTAGACTTTCTGCTACTTGGGAACCATGATGGTGTAGAGACTAGACTTTCTGTTACTTGGGAACCATGATGACGTAGTGACTAGACTTTCTGTTACTTGGGAACCATGATGGTGTAGTGACTAGACTTTCTGTTACTTGGGAACCATGATGGTGTAGTGACTAGACTTTCTGCTACTTGGGAACCATGATGGTGTAGAGACTAGACTTTCTGTTACTTGGGAACCATGATGACGTAGTGACTAGACTTTCTGTTACTTGGGAACCATGATGGTGTAGTGACTAGTTTTTCTGCTACTTGGGAACCATGATGACGTAGTGACTAGACTTTCTGTTACTTGGGAACCATGATGGTGTAGTGACTAGACTTTCTGCTACTTGGGAACCATGATGGTGTAGTGACTAGACTTTCTGTTACTTGGGAACCATGATGGTGTAGCGACTAGACTTTCTGTTACTTGGGAACCATGATGACGTAGTCACTAGACTTTCTGCTACTTGGGAACCATGATGGTGTAGAGACTAGACTTTCTGTTACTTTGGAACCAAGATGGCGTAGTGACTAGACTTTCCCTTGCCGACCTGGTGGCATGGGATCGAACCGAATCGGGACGGATTATAATTGTTTTAACTGACGTAGGCTCCCAGGTCGACGCAGCCTAAAATGCGTACCAAGTAATGTCTTAGGAAATAAATGCGGCGGACGCGATATTTACCACATCATACACCCAGGGTCGCTGATTGGTTTTTAAATATGCGGGTCGAATACCATATGCCCCAAACTCCTGAAGGTGTGTAAAGTGGCTCCCTTACTTTAGAGATTTTCTATTGCTTGCCGTGATTGTACAGTGTCAGATACTATATCCAGTCACTCTTTGGTGTTATCTTGCCGTGGTTGTACAGTGTCAGATTCTATATCTAGTCAACCCGTTTGGTGTTATCTTGCCGTGGTTGTACAGTGTCAGATTCTATATCCAGTCCACCCTTTTGGTGTTATCTTACGTGAGTGCATAAGAATTCTGAGGATTAAGCTATTAATTATAATTTCAATTCTGCACTTTTTCGACGAGAAATATTTCATATGAATGTAATTCCAAAAGTTCTCATCCGTTACATAAAATCTGTGAACAGTGACAGTTTGGATATTCATAAATTGCCGGCTGGGGCTTTTATCCGTCCACTAGATCAAGTCTAGCAATGGCTGCGGCTATTTCTGTGGCGTTTAATCCGCTTTGCGTTGACAATAACAAAAATCACGATTACAGACGCAGTCATAATTAGCTTCGTCGTCCTCGTCATTGTCATCATCATCATTATAATCATCATCGCCATCATCATCATCATCATTGCCATCATCATCATCATTATCATAATCCTCGACGTCATCATCATCGTCATCATCGTCATCGTCATCATCATCATCATCATCATCATCATCATCATCATCATCATCATCATCATCATCATCATCATCATCTGCGTACAGTGAAATGTTTTTTTTTTGTTTTTTACATCTATCCGAAGTGTTGTGGTGTGATCTGCATGCTCAAAATGGCGTAGCTGGCTAGGTAGAATCTAGAAATCTAGAAATGGAACAACAACATCCAGAAATATCTGCATATATGGCGGCTGGTGTGTCGCAGAAGCGACTGGTTTTCTTGCCTTCAGAAGTGTTTGGCTGCTGGTTTTGCTAATGGCTGCCGTTTCCATCTGTGATGAACTGTGTTTTCGAGGAGGACCTTTGTGTTGGCATTCTGGCGACGGCATTATGTTCAGTGAAATGTTTCTTTACATCTTTTCGAGGTTGTTTTGTTGCGTGATCTACATTTCGGAGAAAAAAATGGCGTGGCTGCCTAGAAATCATCTAGAACCAGAACAACAATATCCAGAAATATCGAGACTTTTTAGGTGAACATGTGGTTGGGAAAGTGACTGCCAATTCCATGAAGGATGAACTGTATTGTTCGTAGACGACTTTTGTGGTGAAATTCTGGCGGTGGTTTTTTGCACAGTGTGCCTGAGCGGGCCGTTGTTTGTCGAGACTCCAGTCTTTTCCACTTTTCACATGGGGCAGTGAGGAACATTTTATGGGATATTCACTGGCACGGGAACGGAGCATAATGGTGACGACCCTTTGCTATGATGTTGGAACCGCGACTAACGACTAACGACTATATGATTTTACGCTCCTGTGTGTCTAAAACTGTCCATATTTGGCACTGGTAACACAATGTTGGGACAAAACGGTGTATATCAGCTTCTCATTTTGTATGCACGTTGCTACTGGGGTGTTTTAAAACACACTGCTGTAGTCAAAACAGTGCTAAATTCGTCTAATTTGGCGAAACCATCTCGATAGAGTGCCAGCAGCATTTCCAGGGAGAACACCGTAAAACCGACACTTGGTAATTTGTTACTGGTTCACCGTACACAAACTATAAACACAGCCAGAGCTAGGTTAATCAGCTCTGCCAAAACACAGGAAACAAAGACGATGTTGGTGTTTCCACATAAGTGTCGATCAGACTCCGTCAGCCTGGTCTCAGCCGATACCTAGAACCACATCGGATGTCAGAAATTCTGCGGCAGTCTTCGTCTCGAAATTCTAGCATGCGAGTTAACCAATGTTTTGACTGTAAAGCGTTGTTCCATTGTTGCATGTTGAATCTTTAGCGTTCAGATGTATTTGACCTGGTCACAACAACGCTATGTTGTACATCGTTTGAGATGTGCCAAAAGCGTTTGGGGTGGCTGAAAACTTTGAAACTGACACTTGCTAATTCATTATTGGCCCAACATACAACAACTTTAATTAGAGTGAGAACGAAGTTAGACGTTGAAGTTAGTTAGGAGCATCTGATCGTCAGAAGAGTTATACGTCATAACTTTAGTCAGAAAAAAGACCCCTTAGCAGGAAACTGCTGTGGCTATGCGCAGTTTTAGGACCACCACGTTTTGCAGGCCGAAGTGTACTGAAGGATAGGTGGTAAGTCTTTCCCTCCTGTAGCGAATGATGTCGAGAGCAGATATAGAAACCTCACTCGACCGCGCTCATGCAATTGCCAGGGTAACATACAAAACATTATACCAACGCACCCGCTAACTTCAATCACAGGGCGAACACAATCAGAAGTAGAAGTAGGAGCACCCGATCGTCAGAAATTTTATTGGCCCGGCAATATTTTCAAACACTGCACGATCATTAAAACTACACCCTATATTATGTTGCACGATTTGTTGGCCAATATTTCCTTGCATCTCGTCATGGGCATACAGCACGATTACTTATTAGATGGAGTGAATATGAAGTGACGAGATCAGCGAAATATGCCAGGCAATAAATAGTACAAACTATTGTTTGTAGCTTTAGTGTTTAAATTCAATAAGGGAATACATTGTTGTTAATGACAAGAAAAACAGTTAAAAATAGTACCAACTGCTTGAGATGTAACGAGTTAAAAAGTAAACACAACATATAACAGAATGGTGTATATTGGCCTTGGATGCGATGTGTGAGATCCTGTATACCAGGTCACGAGAAGATCGTATGTCTCTCCACAGATCTTGCTCCTCGATTTTCTAGGTAAGCTCTGCTGATGACCTCTTGCCGTCTGAGTCCGCCCAACACCATTTCTCTCGGTATGCCTCTGTCTCTCCTCCTAATGATTGTTTCAGGCGTCGTGATAATTTTTTAATGACTTCCTCTTATTATATTACCAAGCAACGCTGTTTATCTGTGCCTTTTAGTTGCATATAACGTTCCTTTTTGTCTACTTCGTGGTCTTTTTCGTCTTCTTCGCGGTCTTTTTCGTCGTCTGCTGCTTTTCCTTCATGCTTCTTTCCTGCTTCTGCTATCTTGCGTCTTCCCCCCTGCTTCTTGCTTATTTCTTCCTGTTTCTTACTTCTTCCTTCCTGCTTCTTCCTTCTCCCTTTGTGTTTTTTCCTTCTTACCTTTCCTTCTTGCTACTTCCTTCCTGCTTCTTCCTTCTTGCTTCTTCCTTCTCCCTTTGAGCTTCTTCCTTCTTGCTGTTTCCTTCCTGCTTCTGCCTTCTTGCTTCTTCCTTCTCCTTTCGGGTTTCTCCCTTCTTACTTCTTCCTTCCCGCTTCTTCCTTCTTGCTGCTTTCTCCCTGCTTCTTCCTTGCTGCTATTTCCTTCTTGTTCTTCCTTCTCCCTTTGTATTTCTTCCTCCTTACTTTTTCCTTTCTGTTTCTCCCTTCTTGCTGTTTACTTCTTCCTTCTTGGTTTTCCTTCTGGCTTCTTCCTTCTTGCTTCTTACTTCTTAGGTTTTGCTTCTGGTTGCTGGCTTCTTCTTCCTCCTCCTCCTCTTCTTCTTCATACATCTTCAGATGTTAACCTGAATATATTCAACGAAAGTGGCAGTCAACTTGAGCTTTTTGTTTTACTTCCATTAGCCGTTCACAGACAAAATAGTCAGTTACTCCGGCAGTCAAAAGTATTCGCAAAATTCGTCTCATGTACCACATATGTACTATCATTCGTCTCATGAAACACATATGTACCATCATTCCTCTCATGAAACACATTAAATACTGTTTGAGGGAGAGAGAGAGAGAGAGAGAGAGAGAGAGAGAGAGAGAGAGAGAGAGAGAGAGAGAGAGAGAGAGAGAGAGAGAGAGAGAGAGAGAGAGAGAGAGAGAGAGAGAGAGAGAGAGAATATTAGATGGTCTTGCGTGACCAACTCTTAACCCTTTGAAACTAAAATTTGCTTGTTCGCTAGATCGTTGATCTCCGTTGCTTCAAAGCTCTTTTAATTTGTTCATTCATGTTCCATGATTCACTATCATGGTATTGATCGGTACTTACAGAAGGCGAAGAAAAAAGTGGGAGCTCATTAGAGTAGAGCTTAACATCGTCAGAAGGGATAGATGTGACGACTTACCTTGCGTGCTAAGGCACAAGTATCGACCTCACGCAGGTAACACACAGGTAACAAATATGAGAACAGGTATGCTTAACTTATGTTAACCAAAAACCTCATCGATCCATCATTCGTGGTCCCCATGCTGTTGCCATATTGACTTCATCTACTTCATTAAAAAAATTGCCAATTTATACTAATTAATTCAGCTTAAAGTTTTAATTAGTCATGGCCATGGGTTGCCTTAATAGATTAGACGGCTTGTCTTTTATTTGCCTGGAAAGCGTGTATGAAAAGTTCCCAAAGGATGTTTACCGTTTTCCACATTTAAATAAGGATTATGATTTTTTGGAAAAATCTGCCCACGTCGTTTTCAAAGACTCAGAATGAAACAAAGCGGGAAAATGGCTGTTGTTGTAAGAGGCTGCTGTTGACGTAAAGTAGGTTTTATGTTTGCTCATGGAAAGAAGACTAATCTAAAGTTCCGGAGAGTATTAGAAATGATGGCATGGTTACTGATCGATGATAGGCACTTCCAGTTGGAGAGGTTGGTCAATGAATAAAAGGGTAGAAATGGCAGACCATGCGATCCGGCATTGCACTAGAATAAGTGGACATTATAGGGCAGGGTAGGGGTTCTCCGTGGTCATGTGGTCAGGCTGTCTGCTTCGCTTTCAGAAGAGTTATTTTCGGACTCCGTTATTCTGATTGTGAGTGCAATTTTACAGAGATCGATAGGGGTCGTGGTCGGAGCTACTGAGTTAGTGCTCTGTGCGAGAATTTCGGCAGACGATTAGCCGATCTGCCGGCTTCCTGGCTTAGAGGTTAGCGACTTTTCTCTGTAATCTCGTATGCTCTCGTAGGTAATGTGACGACGGTGAGAATCAGCAGTGGTTAGAATCGCGTCGGTAACTTACGGGGTATGTGAGCCGGCCGCCCAGAAAGCAATGGCACACTACTGAGCGTAATCTTGCCTAGAAATCAACAATCAGCTGAAAGATGCTGATGTTGACAGCGATGTCCTGTAAAGGATATGCAAACATATATATATATATATATATATATATATATATATATATATATATATATATATATATATATATATATTAGTCGATCTATATAGAGACACAGAAATAGATGGGATTAAACCCGGTGCAATGAAGGTGATCCAATGAAGTCGACATCTCCGCAGCTGAAAATCTGATCATTCTCGTTGCACATCGAACTATTAGCCCATAAGTGCGCAGATCCCCTCCTCAGTATCTCCCTCAGCGTGTAGCGACTGACGACACCAGTTCTGTGCTGTTCTTCTTTAACTTCCCGCAAAGCGCTCTAATATAGCTTGGCTGCGTTTGACTTGATATTCTTGCAGTCGTGTCAAAGTTGTAGAATCACATCCATTCCACGAGTCGTTAACTTCCTGCCTTCATGAGGGTGTTCGGGATGTACGAAGTAGAATGGCTTCTAAGTGAAAATGGCGACAGTAGTGCATACAAATAGTCCCGTGAAGCGTGGAGAGAAATATAGCTTAGAATTCTCAGTGAGTCATGGGGAAGATCGTTGCTGGGGGAAAACGGAGCCTGTAGGTCCACCACATCAAGAATGATGATGGGAACGGCTGTGATCAATGCAGCTTTGATGTGGACTAAGAGTTACTAAGTCAACCGTTGTGTCTTATTCTCAGTCTGAATTACGTAAATTTAAGAATAGATAGATGTAGCATTCTCGGTTACTAAGCTTAGTTAGTTAGTTAGTTAGTCGAGGTTCCAACTTCACGGCAACGGGTCGTCCCCATTATGCTCCATTCCTGTGCCAGTGAATATCACACAAAATGCTCCCCACTGCTCAATGTGAAAAGTGGAATAGGCAGGAGTGGTTACTAAGCTGTGGTAAAGCAGGGTAGTCCATGGATAAACTGTTCGAGACATGCTGGAGCGCGGGGTGACGAGTCAACTGGTCGGTTGCCTTCAACAGCGCCAGCATTTGAAACACTCATCGTGGACAAGGGAGACAAACTGAAGACTATGAACGATTAATAGTTCAATACACAGCGGATGAGACGACATATTCAAAGACGCCTGGATTAGAAGTTAAGTATGCGTCTGAATGCGAGGGGCGCATGAGAGGACGAAGTCGTGTGTTTACGACCTGTGTCAGTGGAACAAAGAAAGCCAAGACAAGGCTTATGGAAAGAGAAGAGTAAAAATGCATATGAGAAGGCGACAAGTATTGTTTGGTCAGGTAGTGAGCAGAGAGGCGCCGGAAAACATAGCCATGACTGGTAAAATCAGAGTATAAGAAGCAGGAACAGACCGAGAGTAATGATGCTGGACGGATTGAGACGATGGCATGGAGAAATATCTATAGAATCTGGACGGACTGAGACGATGGCTTGGAGAAATATCTATAGAATTAATACAGAACAACAGGGACCGAGATCTGTAGAAATGCAATAGTACCTACACCACTTGGCAGGACGCATGATGATGATGATGCAGTCTCAGTGGAGGGCTTAGCATCTACAATTTACTGCGAAAAACTAACTACCTAAGAATATATTTAAAGAGGGTGTTGAAGTGCTACATAGAACCTTAACTTTTGTATGGATGTGAAGCGTGGACAAAAAGCAGACACGCTGAGAAACATGTAATGGCTGTGGAAATGTGGTCTCTGAGGAAAACTCAAAGAATACCATGGACAAACAGAAAAACCAATGATCAAGTTCTACAAGAAACAAATGAAAACCGTAAGATTATTAGAGAAATTAGACGTAGACAGTCAAAAATCTTTGGCCACGTTATGAAAAGAAATAATTTGGAGAATTTAGTGACAACTAGCAATATCGAGGGGAAGAGAACAAGGAGAAGACAGAGAAGTAAATACCTGGGTGGCTTGGCCAGGTGGCATGGTCGAAACAAGAATACTGAGCTGATCCACTACTCCGGTGATCACGTGAGATGGCGAAACATGACTGCCCGCGCTTATTCACATGGCATATGATGATGAGATATTTACAACAGTGGAGAGTGTGATGTGAAAGCGTTATCCCAAAAACTCCATAGAGTGCAAGAATACATTTACATCGGCGGAAAACAAGGGATACATTTTCAACTGGTCAGGAAACTTCAGGCAGAGTATGAAGAGATTAGTGTATTGGATTGACAGAGTTCGGAGGTAGTTTGTTAGACAACAGATCATCCTCATTGCACACGATGAGAAAGGTGAAGACAGACATGCTTTCTGCAGAGTTGTATGCTTCGTGCAGAGTGGCGTGCTCCGTGCAGGGCGGCGTGCTTCGTGCAGAGCGGCGTGCTTCGTGCAGAGTGGCGTGCTCCGTGCAGGGCGGCGTGCTTCGTGCAGAGCGGCGTGCTTCGTGCAGAGTGGCGTGCTTCGTGCAGAGCGGCGTGCTTCGTGCAGACGGCTGCGCTTCATGCATGGTGGTATGCTTCGTGCAGAGAAGTTGTTCGAAATGCTTCTTTCTTGTTCTGTGAGCAGTATGGAAAATCCCATGCCGGCTTGCTAGACCAGTCTCGGGTTTAGGAGATGAAAATCTTACCACAACTTCTCAACATTCCATCAAATGCCACAGGAATCCAAGAAATCGAAATCATCCTTCGTGCAGAATGGTATACTTTTTGCAGAGTGGTATACTTTGTGCAGAGTTGTGCGCTGCGTGCAGAGTGGTGTGTTTCGTTCAGAGTGGCAAGCTTCAATTAAATAAAAATATCAACAATATGGAGAGTCTGTTCGATCATTTCCCCCTGAACAATCCGGTGGTAAGATTTTCATGTCCTAAACCCGCGACTGGTCTAGCAAGCCGGCATGGGATTTTCCATACTGCTCACAGAACAAGAAAGAAGCATTTCGAACAACTTCTCAACATTCCATCAAATGCCACAGGAATCCAAGAAATCGACACAGATGCCATCGAAGAATTAGAACCAGGCACACTGAAGGAAGAAATTAGAGACGCAATCAGAGTAGCTCTGGTTATGGGTAAAGCTAGCCCACACGCAAATATCAGTCCAGCGGACTCACGAGTAGTTGCAACTGCTCGTAGCATTAGCACGGGACCCACAAGTAGTAGCAACTGCTAGTAACAGTGGCAGGGGACTCTCGAGTTGAAAACTCTTGTTGTTGCATGTCCTGTGCAGGACGTAGAAATCAATCCCAGGTTGATGTTCTATGTAATTTTACATGCAGTAGTTCGCCATTGCTTTCTGAGCGAGAAGTCAAAACTTTTACCAACTTAATGCCCGTGTCAGGGTTGAGCTCCCTGCCTCGCCATCAGCGCACTGGAAAGTTAAAAGTAAGAGCTCCTAAGAAGAAGAAGAAGAAGAAGAAGAAGAAGAAGAAGAAGAAGAAGAAGAAGAAGAAGAAGAAGAAGAAGAAGAAGAAGAAGAAGATAGACGTGGTTATAGACAATCAGCAAGGGACGGAATCTGGTTTGTAGTTTAGAAGTCACTTTGATTGCACACGGTTACCTCCGTCAGTGCTCTAGTCCCCGCCCACAGATCATACCAGGATAATCTCAACTCAGTGCACAAACTCAGTAGCATTGACGAGGCTTCCACACATGTGTATATACCAGTAACACAAATATTAACCACAATCCTTTTAATGATTATCAGATTTGTCAGGGCATTGGCCTGATGGCCTGCTGTTTTCCCACGTAGATGTCTTCAAAGCTAGCGAACGAGAAAACAAAAAATTGTAGTTCTTATCCACACGGAGGGCTTCATGCGTCCCGCGGGCCGCAGGTCGGAAACCACTACGAAATTGGAATTACCTTAATCGTACTCTTTGCTTGACCTTTTCACCGATCGATTTGTTGCACTCGATAAATCACAGATGGTCGTAAATCGAATACAACTAGCCGGTGATTGGAATACTGGGAAATGATTAGGTTCCGGTATTATTTATGCTCGTTGGGTGTGATTGCGTCGTGTGTGGATATGACAGCGGACTAGTTTGCAGTTGTGGGCATGGGAGTGAGGTTTCTGGGTGCGCTTGGCTACTTTACAAGGTAGAGTAAGATAATGTTCATGGAAATGTGTGGGTGCATCAACAACAGACACCAAGATGTGTGTAATTATGAGTGAACTTCAAGGAAAAAAAAAAATTTAGCTCATCATAGGACCTCGTTTGACGGCTTAATCATAAACAATGTGCTGGTAAACAGTAGCAATGGGATGTTAGGGAGAAGGCGGGGAGGGGGGGGGGGGGGTTAGAAGAAGAAGAATAAGAAGAAGAAGCAGGAGGAGGAGGAGGAGGAGGAGGAACAGCAGCTGCACAAGCTGCAGACGAAGAAGAAGAAGAAGAAGAAGAAGAAGAAGAAGAAGAAGAAGAAGAAGAAGAAGAAGAAGAAGAAGAAGAAGAAGAAGAAGAAGAAGAAGAAGAAGCAGGAGGAGGAGGAGGAGGAGGAGGAGGAACAGAAGCTGCACCAGCTGCAGAAGAAGAAGAAGAAGAAGAAGAAGAAGAAGAAGAAGAAGAAGAAGAAGAAGAAGAAGAAGAAGAAGAAGAAAAGGATTAGATGAAGAAGAAGAAGAAGTAGAAGAAGAAGAAGAAGAAGAAGAAGAAGAAGAAGAAGAAGAAGAAGAAGAAGAAGAAGAAGAAGAAGAACGAACGAACGAACGAACGAACGAACGAACGAACTTTATTTTCAAAGGGTAAGAAATTGGGCACGCAGGCCCGTCTTACATTCGGCCCTTCCAATCACTAATCTTTCGTTCATCAATACTGCATAATACATTCACATAGGGAAAAAAAACATTGTCAAATGCATGTTGTAAACAAAAAAAAAGTTATATTACCATGTTATGAGACACATCCCCCACCGACCCACCCACCCACATCCCTACCCCCAACTCTCACTCACCACACATCCCACACACACATCCCCCACCCACCCACACACACCCCACCTATACATATCTCCCCACCCACAAACACTTCCTCCACTCACAAACACTCACCCAACCACATATACTCCACCACCCACCCATACACATCCCCCACCCACACATCCCGCACCTACCCACACACAAAACCCTCAGCCACCCACATTTCCCCCACTTGCACACATCCCCACCCGCACAATCTCCCACAGCCAACCCACACATCCCGAACCCGCCCCCTTCCCACCACCTAACACACATCCCACACCCATCCCCAACCTACATACACTCACCCACCCACACATCCTCCACCCACCCACCCCCAATCACAATCCCTTAACCACACACCCCTTAACCACACATCCCTCACCCACACACACCCGCACCCACACACACATCTCCCCAACCATACTCGAACAAGCACGACATGTGGCTTCTGATCATCAGAAGTTGGCACCCCCACGTCCTTTCGGCCCATTTATCTTCTTGACACTCTCAGGGAGCGGGCCCGTCCGGTTCATGACTCCCGGCCGTTTTTCTCCCGTTGTCCGTAGACACCTTCGAGGCGTTCGTTACTGTTCATTTCCCATATCGACATCGTTAAGTGTATCTGACCAGAAGCCATATCACCAACGAAGGGCAACATTGGGCACCCGGTGCATCTATCAAGGTTATCACTGCGTCATAACTGATCGCGGGACAGCCAGCTTCCCCCAGCCAGCTCCCCAGCAGCCGGACTCAATCTTCACCTCCGCCTTGGTGGTTAGCTGTGATCCAGCCACCGGACGTCATTGTTGTGTTGCACTCTTCGAATCCCGTTCACAGCTTGTGAAACTTTCTGTACGCTCCCAGCGGAAGCCAACTCTCCCAGTGGGCTAATTATATTAAGACACCCCTCCCCCCCGTCTCTTCCCCTCTCTTTTTCTTTCTCCCAACCCTAAACCCTCGCTACCACTGCGTGGCGCGGTCCTTGCAAGACTTTCTTTTCAGTGGTTGCACACCCGCCTCACACGCCAGTGATTCGGAGTTCAATCCCGGGTCCAGTCAGGGATATGCACTACTGACGAGTTCAAACGAGAGCGAAACTCGAGTCTAGTGCTGCCAATCTGAAATGGACAAGGCTTAAGGTTCGTACCGGAATACGATCAGCGTTGTCAGTAGTGGGTTGTGCTCAATCTTTAAACTTTCTATTCCACCACAAGCGGTCGTTGCCGGCGCTTGGCTGCTGAGCTTCGACTTCGGACATTTCCGGTTCGGGTGATCGCTACAATGTTCTGTTTCTAGCCCACTGTAGCGACCCGGCTTGGGTGCTCTGTTCTCACCTGGCTTTTCCTGGTTCTTACCTAGGTCGGCTCCCGGGTCGACACGAGACCAGAGATGTTGCTCCCGTCTCTTTGTGAGGTTTCAGTGTTTCGGTTGTACAGAGAGGTTTCGGTCTTACTGACAGCTTCCCAGATCATGACAGCATACTCAACACATCCGAGGACTCCTGGTATACCCTCTTTTTGAACCACTTAGTCGATATACCTGTTCGCCACTAGGCATGTCGTGATTCTGCTGGGCATGACTGAGAAGAATATTTTGCCCTGGACATTCAGAAGAGAGATCGGCCTGAACTTGGTAATGTTTGCTGAGTTTTGTTCTTTGGGAATGTAGATCCCTTTGGCCTTATTCCATTCCGGACCTACACATTGGTGCTTCCACACGGATTTCAGTATCTGGTGGAGTCTTTTAAGGACATTAGGGCAAAGCTTGCGTACGAGACACGGGTGGGGCCTGGTGCAGACTAACCTCGTGCCTTCTCCACAACAGCCACGACCTCGTTCCACATCGTAGGTTCTTCTGACAATACCAGCCCCTCTACTCTTCAAGTGGAACGTGGCGCTGGGCATCTGAGTGCATGTGTAGGCCTACCAGATATTCTTCTAGCCCCACTTTTCCGATACTGAGGCTGCGGACAGAGACGGATCGAACAAGTTTTTCGCGAACTCGAATATATTTACAGTATATTTGGAATATGTATATGTATACGGTATATTTACAACTTTCCAAGAAGTGACTTAAGCTATTAGTAGTTCACTTTGCAATACTTAACTGGCAACTTGCCGTCTTGGCAGACGATAATTTGTTACATTGTGTCTTAAAAATAAAAGCCAAATAACCCCTCCATAGCACAACGCCTGGGCTGAATTATAGAGATCACGTGTTGCTCATGCATTAATGCAAAACAAGTGCAAAAGTTTCCCTCCACATAATCACTGGCACCTGGCCATCTTGACATACGATGGTTTGTTACATTGTGCTTCAAAAAAAAAAAAAGCCATAATAACTACAACCCATAGCAGGGGTCAGGGGTGGAGTTCCACCTCTCCACAGTACAAAGCCGGGACTGCGTTTGAAAGACCATGTGTTGCCCATGCAGCATGATCCCTCTCACGGCCTGCCTAGTTTACTCCCGAGGAAAGATAAGACCAATACGTCTGGAACAAGACAAGCTGCAGAAGCTGCCGGATCTTACTGTTCGCTTGTCGGAGCTTCCATCCCAGACCAGATGCCAACCAAGGCTTAGGGCCTGGTCTGCCCTTCCATATTTAGTCTTTAAGTTGCATTTCCTCGCACCGGAATAAAGCTTGTACCCTCTCAATTACATTCCTACGCCCCAAGCCGTTGGCTCAATGTTGGGTGTCGGGTTTGGTTAGCGCTGCCAAACATTCGGGGCTAACAGAAAGCAGGTAGTACCGTCTACTGTCATACGGTGCCAAAAGGTATGGTACACCATTTGACCATTTTTTAATTTATGCTGGAAAACTAACGCCAAAAGGTGCGACACATCATATGAATTTGTATATTTATGTTAGAAAATTAACGCCACAAGGTATGGCACACCATGTGAACTTCAACATTTCCAACAGAAAACGTGTGCTCCACGGATTGGCACATCACACTTATATTATTATGACAGACATCTGAACAGAGATGTATCGTCGGGATGACGACGATGTGGTAAAATTTAAGAAAAACACAAGCCTTAATGAGAATCCAGATCAATATAGCCGCGACACGCGCTGTGGCAAGATCTGGTCTCGGGCACAAGGAAGACCTGCCGACGTGGGTGGTAATCCAGTTACTGATATTGCTTTCTGTATGACGACAGGCCCGATGGAGGGGAAGCAGATCTGGGGGAAGGTGTTGGGATCGGCCGAGTGATGCCTGCAGCACGTTGTAGGCTTCTTGCAGGGGGGGAGGACTGAGTGTGTTGTCTGTATGTGTTATGTGTGTGTGTGTGTGTGTGTGTGTGTTATGTATGTTACGTATGTATGTTATGCGTGTGTGTTATGTATGTTTTGTGGGTATGCCATGTATGTGTTATGTGTGTAAATTATGTGTGTTATGCGTTATATATATATATATATATATATATATATATATATATATATATATATATATATATATATATATATATAAGGGCAGGAGCTGAGTGGTCTCGAGGTATGGTGTCTGCCTCGAGTGCTGGAGGTCCCGGGTTCAAGCCCCGATGAGAGCCGGGAGTTTTTCCACGTCGACTTCTAGTAACAAAATGTCCCCTGGTCTCTGGGCAGTGAGATCGGACGCCCGTGTGTATTGTTGCACACGTAAAAAATCCCTTGGCAGTTGGAAATCGAAAAAAGAGTAGCCTAACGGCGCTGCCCGTGCAAAATTTCGAGTTAAAAGTCTACCCAAAGTATTTCAGGATCCTCGCCAGTGCTACGGAGTTCGTGCACTGTGCTGAGATTCTCCGGACTTAGGCTTGAGTTAGGAGTAGAACGGAGCACATATGGGTTACACCCGTGTGCCGTGATGTTGATCCGTCGACTAAACTTATATTATATATATATGTGTGTGTGTTTGGTGTGTGTGTGTGTGTGTGTGTGCGTGAGTGTGTGTGTGTGTGTGTGTGTGTGTGTATGTGTGCATGACACAATATATGTTCAAATGTTTTAGATAGATCATGCAGTACGTGACTGTTTGGGATGTAATTAGATCATGGGTCGTGGATCACACGTGAAGGACCTGACGTTCAGATAATGAGTCTACGCCAACAGTGACCAGATTTATTTCGGGAATCAGATTTGGGGCAAGACGGAGTAGATGAAGAGGTAGAAGAGAAGGAGGCGGCGGAAGATGATGAGGATGAATAATAATAATAATAATAATAATAACAATAATAATAATCAGGAGGAGAGGACGAAATGGAGAAGAACAGGAAGACGAAGAAGTAGAGAAAGAAGAAGGCGAAGAAGAAGAGAAAGGAACAAAGAAGAAGAAGAGGGATGAAGAGCAGCAGCAGCAGCAGCAGAAGAAGAAGAAGAAGAAGAAGAAGAAGAAGAAGGAGGAGGAGGAGGAGGAGGAGGAGGAGGAGGAAAGTAGACGTCGTCTGTGTGAATCCAACAATTGTGATAAACTCGAAAATTATTGTACAACATTCCGGACCGACTATTTTGGAATAACGAGAGTTCTCAAGGGTCAAATGTAGTCAGGGGTAAAAACAAAACAAGTGAAAATGAAATTTGGCAGAAAATGAAATCTTTTTGTTTTCAACCTTTGGGGGGAGAGACGACCTTGTTGCCAGTGCCAAGGGCCCCATTAGCTCTGGCTACTGCGCGTTGCGTCTGTTCCATTTCCGCTCTGCTGAATTTCTAATTACTGTTGTTGTGTTGTTTTAAATCAATAAAAACCACAAAAAACAAGTCACTTCTTAAGTTAAAACATGTCTGTGTTTAAAAAAGGATCAGTGACAATACAACTGGGTCTTTTAAAAGGATAGACGTCATGGTGAATGCCCAGAGTGAAGAATATGTGGGCAGAGATCCAGAAAGGCAAGCCGGGAGGCAGGAGGGAAGGTACAGAGACCAGGCATACAGACAGGAAGAGAGAGAGAGAGAGAGAGAGAGAGAGAGAGAGGGAGAGAGGGAGAGAGGGGGAAAGAGAGGAGATAGAGAAAGAGAAAGAGAGAGAGAGACAGAAGAGAGTCATATAGAGACATATATAGAAAGACAGACACACACAGAGACTGGCAGACAGAGACACAGAGAAAAAGAGAAAGCGTGAAAGAGAAGATTAAAGGAAGAAAAGAGAGAGAGAGAGAGAAAGAGAAAGAGAGAGATATAGAGACAGATAGACAGAAGACAGAGAGAGAGAGAGACATACAGAAACACACACACACACAGAGTGACACAGAGAGAGAGAGAGAGAGAGAGAGAGAGAGAGAGAGAGAGAGAGAGAGAGAGAGAGAGAGAGAGAACTAGACAGAGAGAGATAGAGAAAAAAAGAGACAGACAGATAGGAAGAGAATTAGAGGGTAAGAGAGAGGGGGGAGAGAAAAGACAGAGATAGAAGAGAGTCATATAGAGACAGATATAGACAGGCAGACAGACACATAGAAAGACAGAGAAAGATAGAGAGAGACAGAGAGACAGACACACCAACAGGAACAGAGACTTCAGGATGCATCTGTAAAAAAATATTGACTTCTTCATGACAATTTCCACCCAAGGTAACGAATCCTATCTACCCGCAGGCAGGTTGTATTTTCCTAACAATATCGACAGGACAGTGGCCTTTACGATTTCCCACTGCCGTGGGATTTTTAACGCACACACAACTTGCACACATGTGAGTGTATTTTTTGTTTGTTTGTTTGTTTGCCTTAAACCTCGCCTTAAACTCAAGCGTAGTCCAAACACACTACTCCAAGTAGTGCTGGACTGAATTTTGCGTGTGGATTAGCTTTCCCTATTAACAGTGTCTCTCGCCATCAGGCAAACCCAGTCCGACTTCAGAGGTACTTGTAATTTACATCCCCAAGTCGAGAGGTCAACATTTTAGTCCAACTATCCGGTGTAGAGTTCCCGCCACGACGGTAACTTAACGGTCGCTCAGAAAGCAATGGCAAACTACTGAGCGTAATCTTGCCAAGACATCAACAGTCAGCTGAAAGATGCTGATGTTGTCAGCGATGTCCTGTAAAGGATATGAGAAAAAGAAAAATCCGATGTAGGGGGATGAACCCCTTGCCTCGGCATCAGCACACCGGATGTTTAAGAACGAACACTCTTATCCATTGGGCATGCTGATCTCCGCACACTTGTGTGTGGGCTTAGGTGCGTGTGTGCGTATATGGGTGTGTATGGTTGTGTGTGTGTGTCTGTGGGTGCATGCGTTGTTGTGTGTGTGTCTGTGGGTGCATGTGTGGTGCATGTGTGGTTGTGTGTGTGTGTGTGGGGTTGTGTGTGTGTGTGGGGTTGTGTGTGTGTGTGTGGTTGTGTGTGTGTGTGGGTGCGTGTGTGGTTGTGTGTGTGTCTGTGGGTGCATGTGTGATTGTGGGTTAGTCCGTGGGTGCGCGTGTGTTTCATATAATTGTAGTAAAATATACAATCGTAAATTGTGGTGTAGGATGGATTGGGCGAGGGGTTGGGGTGGGGGAGGGGTCTTGAGCCCGAGGTATTAAGGCCGCCTGGCTAGTGCGGTCGCCGCGAACTGTGCACACGTTAAGATTTTCTGTTTGTACCCCGACAAAAACAAAATCCACGCCTTACTCGGGATTCGAACCCTGATCTCCCGTAGGAGAACCGCCATCTAGCCATTCGGTCAGCCGCTCCTCCCTAATTTTTTTAATATTGTAAACAATTACGCACATGTCAGACTACATACGCAAAGCAACTATCTTAGTCAGTCAGCCAGTCAATCAAGTCAGCCAGTCAGTCAGTCAAGTCAGCCAGTCAGTCAGTCAGTTAGTTCCAACTTCACGCAACGGGTCGTCCCCATAATGCTCCGTTCCTATGCCAGTGAAAGCGACTGTTACCGTACAAACAAAATACGAATTCACACTAACATTCGTAAAGAACACAAACAATGCAGAACGCATCGCCCGGTTAACACTCAATAAACGTTACAATAAACGACAGAGGGGAGCGTAAAGTCATGATCACCTACGCCAGCTTCAGAGCAAGCTCCCGAAGAAGCAGCATTCAATACTACAGATTCAACCTCGGTGTCGAAATAGCCCATCCTAGAAACCAATTACTTATCACTATTATAGGGCACAGATGATCTTCAGTATCGATATTCCATATCGATCAGGCGAGTGAGTCAACGCGGAGACCACGTGTTGCTCTAATCCAGGAACCAGCTGTGATAGGGTCGGCCACTCGCGCACAGGGCGGCCTCGGCGTCTCCTCGGGTGTGCTCGAGACGAGAGTTGTTTCCTGTGTTGTTGGTTTCTGTAGTAGGGGCGGGGTGGCGGGAGGGTGAGTGCGTGCACTGTAAGTTTCAACTATTGGCATGTGTGTGGGTGTGTGTGAATGTGGGTGTGTGTGAATGTGGGTGTGTGTGAATGTGGGTGTGTGTGAATATGGGTGTGTGTGAATGTGGGTGTGTGTGAATGTGGGTGTGTGTGAATGTGGGTGTGTGTGAATGTGGGTGTGTGTGAATATGGGTGTGTGTGAATGTGGGTGTGTGTGAATGTGGGTGTGTGTGAATGTGGGTGTGTGAGAATGTGGGTGTGTGTGAATGTGGGTGTGCATTTTAAGCCTCAACTACTTGTATATGTGTGGGTGTGTGTTAATGTGGGTGTGTGTGTGTGTGAATGTGGGTGTGCACTGCAAACCTCAACTACTAGCATGTGTGTGGGTGTGTGTGAATGTGGGTGTGTGTTAATGTGGGTGTGTGTGAAGCGGGTATGCGGTAATGTGGGTATGCACTGTAATCCTCAACTACTTGCACGTGTGTCTAAGTGTCTGAGTGTGTGTGTACGTGTTGTACTCGTGTGAGTACGAATGTTTGAGTCTGCCGCTCTGGATGTGCGTGTATTTGTACATGTGTCCATGGGTTTATGTCTGCCTAGATAGGCATAGATACCTCCACATCTATCAGGGGAGAAACATTGCTCCAGAAATAAAAAAAAAAATAGTAGCTGACTGGTTTACTTCCAAAGTTAGAAAAAAACAACAAAACAAATAGATCAGGAAATAAAATATTTAGAGTATATATGAGCACAGAAGACACAAACTATAGATTTCAAATTTATTGCCTGTCATATTTCGCTATATCTCTTTAGGCGCGTACTTCAGAATACACACAACATAAACTTAAGCCTTGAAGCTGAAATACATAACATACATATTCCCATGGTAATTGTAAACTGACTATCATGTCTTTGTTTGCACGGAGCTTCTTTTTTCTTATGTATGCAAATATTGTATCGGTGTGCACTTTATTAATTTAGCGGGATTCGGCAAACACTCTTCTGCACGGATTATCACTACCAACCTGTTTCAGTCACAGTTCTATATGAATAGCAATGGTTTCCACATTCTTTAACACAGGACCATATTGTCCGTTGTCATTGGCACTGGATTGATGAGTTGGTAATATTTAACATTCGACCACTTTGTTGTAATTAAAAGACACACTGGCACACGACTGGTGATGTGGTCATATTTAACATTCGACCATTTTGTCCATATGTAATTAAAAGACACATTGGCACTGGATTGATTAGCTGGTCATATTTGGCATTCGACTATTTTGTCCATATGTAATGAAAAGACACACTGACACGCGATTGATGAGTTGGTCATATTTAACATTCGACCGCTTTGTCCATATGTAATTAAAAGACACATTGGCACCCGATTGATGATGTAGTCAATGTCTCACCATCCGCCTTTACTTCCCAAAAACGGTACCCATTAGGTTCAGCCGACCTAAACGCTGTGTTTTATTACCGGGGTCTCGTCTCGAGCACGCTCGAGGAGACGCCGAGGCCACCCTGTGCGCGAGTGGCCAACCCTGTCACAGCTGGTTCCTGGATTATAGCAACACGCGGTCTCCGCGCTGACTCACTCGCCTGATCGATATGGAATATCGATATTGAAGATCATCTGTGACCTATAATGATGATAAGTAATTGGTTTCTAGGATAGGCTATTTCGACACCGAGGTTGAATCTGTAGCATTGAATACTACTTCTTCATGAGCTTGGTCTGAAGCTGGTGCTGGCGATCATGACTTTCTGCTTTTCTCTGTGGATTTGGTAGTTTAATGAAGTTGGTATTACGTATAATTTCACGAGGAACGATCCATAAGTAATGCCTCCTATTTCTCTTATCTTGTAAATACTTTATCGGTGTGCACTTTATTAATTTAGCGGGATTCGGCAAACACTCTTCTGTACTGATTATCACAACCAACCTGTTTCAGTCACAGGTTGCGCAACAGTAACGGTTTAAAAAATGGCCACCAAAGAAGTTCGGTTAAAGAAACGTAATGTCATAGAATTACTCAATGCTGAAGGCGAGACCCCGATGATTCGCTTCCACGAACGTCTGTATTGGTTGTACAGTTTAAAATCCCACGGACGGTCAAAATGAGTAATGTACACCAAGACAACTTATCACGTATCACTAACATCATAAATACGCAGTTATCATTTCTTTTGGCCACAATATTTATTTCCTCCTCTTCCTTTCTCTTTCGAGGGGAATAAATACCACCTGGTTATGCACTTCAAAGATCAGTGGGTGGTCCTACTTCAGCGTCCATTAGTGCCAGGTGTGCCTCCTCTAGACAGATTCCATCCAGGGGGACAGGTTCTGTGTTCCCGTGGGTAGGTTTTCACTTATAACAACTTTACCTGAATGGTGGCTTTACAGCCTAACGTGACCTCCTTTTTTGCCATTATCCGAGGAGATTAGATATGTGATCTCACTACACAGGAGCTCAGAGGGCGTGCAATCAAATTGAATACCGAATGTTGTTAGCAAAATGCCCGGCCCTAATCTGGGATCGAACCCGATCCCTTCTAAACCTGAGGCAGGCACAGAGCCCTCTCAGCCACGTGTCCCTCCTAAGTCACGTTATGATAAAAAAAAAAAAACGGAACGTGTTGCGACACCTGGCAACGAGTTGTGGAAGGAGAGACAGAGGAAGACAGCAAGAGACATTTCTGGACAGCCTTGGCATGGAAGGATGTCAGCACGCAAACTGGTATATGCAATTGGAAATCGCAAAATGCGGAGAAGCATGATCGGCCACGCCAAGTCGACAGGGTCGTTGATGATGATAATGCCGCCCTATTTAACTGATTCAGTGACCGAGGATGATTTTAATCGTCTTAAACGAATTTCCCTATCTGCCTTGGGCATATATATCGCTGAAAGGTTGTCATTGCGTTATAATACAGAATGTCTGCTACCACGTTAACAGCTTTTAAGTCATAATTGTAACACATCCCCACTTCTCATTTTCTGCCGACCAGTTTTGTTTGGTACAAACCTACTTTTTGTTTGGTACAGAATCTGTGAAGTTTCTCACACACATCCCTTTATATCTTGTACCTCTAATGACTAGAATTTCCCCACAAATGGCTAATTTCTCTATTCCAGCCCTTCAGCTGATCATCATCACAATCAAGTGCCTTGATAGCTGGCGTAGGCGTTCATGTCTCTCCACAGATTTCGGTTTTTGGTGTTCTGGATGAACTCTGCTGATAATATTCTTCCATGCCACCGTTTCACTTCGTCCAGCATAATTTATCTTGGTCTGCCTCTGCCTCTCTTTTTCTCGATCTTTCCAGTTGTCGCGATATTCTCTAATGCCTCTCTTCTCATCACATGACCAAAGAAAGCTGTTTGTCTCTTTCTTATTGTTGTATATAATGCTCTAGTTGCATTAGCCTCTTTCAGGCAATCGTTGTTGGTTACTCTGGCAGTTCAAGGAATTCGCAACATTCGTCTCAGGAGCCACATATCTGTTGCTTCCAAGTTCTTCCTAATTTGTTTATTTACATTCAAAGATTCGCTGTCAAACAGCAAAACAGGTTTTATGTAGCACTTCAGCACTCTCTTTCTTACATTCAATGATAGTGACTTATTGCAAAAGATACTTTTCATTTTCTGAAATGCAGCTTTTGCTAACCATATTCTCTTCTCTTCCATCTGATGTCATAAATACCCCTAAGGATTTAAAATTATCCACTGGGTAAGAATTTTCCCTTTTATTTCCATTACACATTTTGGTACCATTTGGTAAATTTTTATAACCATTGTTGTTATTTTCTTGATATTCAAGGACAGTCCTTTCTTTGCACTCTCTGTTACTATAATGTCCAACAATCGTTGTAGATCCTTTGCATTATCCGCCACCAATATTGTTTTCACCTGAACAGCGTGTATTTTTTATGTTATAACATCCGATTAGTATTCATGGCTTCTCTTTGATCTCTTTCATTATTACTTCGCTATAGAAGGAGAAGAGATCCGGTGAGAAAACACATCTCTGTCGTACTTCTACCTTTATTTGTTCAGCTTCAGCTGATATGTCTTGTAAATATCATTTGTCTGTCCCTTGTGGCTTTGAGCATCTAGACCACCAGAAAGATGAAGCAGTTTGTCAGCTCGACCTAAGTGAACAAGTGTTAATCCTATTTTGTTCTTCATTTACGTTGCAGTTTCGAGGTGAAGCATAATAGCGATAGAGTGCTCGATTAGTATCTTGCCAAGTAGATGAATATAGCCTAGAAGAGTTTTCTGACACACCTGAAGATAATTGGAGCGAAAGCGAAGACGAAACGGCATCAAAGACGGAGTGGGAAAAATATCAAGCCAGGTTCTACGATGGGGTTAAGTCAAAAAGGAATAGACACAACACCATATACAAAGTTCTTCTAAGGACTGCAACCAGCCAAGCCAGACGAGCCTGCAGCCTTCACTAACAAAAGAAACCACAAGAGGAGACGGTTACAAAGGATAGCCGCCGACCAATCCCCAAGCTGACGTCACAGACACAAATCAACATAACCAGTCCGAGATAGGACTCACTCGTAAGAGCGCACAAGCCAAGAAACAGGTTAACACCCACATAAACCACGGATCTCAACAATAACCAAAGCTGAGGAGGCAGTTAGACGAGACCGAATTTGGAATTTTTGTTTTGAAAATTGGAATTGGTTTATGGGCTTCATATATCGAGACTTTGTAATTCCCTCAGTCCATCCTACATCGAATAACAGGTTGACATACCACTTGTTTAATAAACTAAAGATAGGATATACTGATGAATATAACTGTGGAATGTGTACAGCAGCTAGACATTTTCTGCGTGATTGCTCAGCATACGCAGAACAGAAATAATCATATTGGCCCACACTTGCTCCACTTAAGGAAACTCAATGGGTATGTCAACACACGCAAGTTTACTGTTGCTTCCTTTAAATATATTTAGGTGGACATCTGAAGATGACCGAAGAAGAGGACGCGTTGAAGCGCGATCTACGAGTACCACCTGGAGATGTCAAGTCCTCAGTATTTGTTTTCTTATCTGCCCGCGATATTCTCGACATTACGATCCAAAACCGCATGGCCATAGTCTCCAACTTTACAATAGTGTCAATCCTCAATGGCCAGCATGAGCACCCATACAGGAGCAGAAGTCACACAGAGCGTTGTGTGTGGTTGCGTGATATTTATGTTCTTCGTGAGGTGTCAATCCTCAATGGCCAGCATGAGCACCCATACAGGAGCAGAAGTCACACAGAGCGTTGTGTGTGGTTGCGTGATATTTATGTTCTTCGTGAGGTGTCAATCCTCAATGGCCAGCATGAGCACCCATACAGGAGCAGAAGTCACACAGAGCGTTGTGTGTGGTTGCGTGATATTTATGTTCTTCGTGAGGTGTCAATCCTCAATGGCCAGCATGAGCACCCATATAGGAGCAGAAGTCACACAGAGCGTTGTGTGTGGTTGCGTGATATTTATGTTCTTCGTGAGGTGTCAATCCTCAATGGCCAGCATGAGCACCCATACAGGAGCAGAAGTCACACAGAGCGTTGTGTGTGGTTGCGTGATATTTATGTTCTTCGTGAGGTGTCAATCCTCAATGGCCAGCATGAGCACCCATACAGGAGCAGAAGTCACACAGAGTGTTGTGTGTGGTTGCGTGATATTTATGTTCTTCGTGAGGTGTCAATCCTCAATGGCCAGCATGAGCACCCATACAGGAGCAGAAGTCACACAGAGCGTTGTGTGTGGTTGCGTGATATTTATGTTCTTCGTGAGGTGTCAATCCTCAATGGCCAGCATGAGCACCCATACAGGAGCAGAAGTCACACAGAGTGTTGTGTGTGGTTGCGTGAAATTTATGTTCTTCGTGAGGTGTCAATCCTCAATGGCCAGCATGAGCACCCATACAGGAGCAGAAGTCACACAGAGTGTTGTGTATGGTTGCGTGAAATTTATGTTCTTCGTGAGGTGTCAATCCTCAATGGCCAGCATGAGCACCCATACAGGAGCAGAAGTCACACAGAGTGTTGTGTATGGTTGCGTGATATTTATGTTCTTCGTGAGGTGTCAATCCTCAATGGCCAGCATGAGCACCCATACAGGAGCAGAAGTCACACATAGTGGTGTGTATGGTTGCGTGAAATTTATGTTCTTCGTGAGGTGTCAATCCTCAATGGCCAGCATGAGCACCCATACAGGAGCAGAAGTCACACATAGTGGTGTGTATGGTTGCGTGAAATTTATGTTCTTCGTGAGGTGTCAATCCTCAATGGCCAGCATGAGCACCCATACAGGAGCAGAAGTCACACATAGTGGTGTGTATGATTGCGTGAAATTTATGTTCTTCGTGAGGTGTCAATCCTCAATGGCCAGCATGAGCACCCATACAGGAGCAGAAGTCACACATAGTGGTGTGTATGGTTGCGTGAAATTTATGTTCTTCGTGAGGTGTCAATCCTCAATGGCCAGCATGAGCACCCATACAGGAGCAGAAGTCACACATAGTGGTGTGTATGGTTGCGTGAAATTTATGTTCTTCGTGAGGTGTCAATCCTCAATGGCCAGCATGAGCACCCATACAGGAGCAGAAGTCACACATAGTGGTGTGTATGGTTGCGTGAAATTTATGTTCTTCGTGAGGTGTCAATCCTCAATGGCCAGCATGAGCACCCATACAGGAGCAGAAGTCACACATAGTGGTGTGTATGGTTGCGTGAAATTTATGTTCTTCGTGAGGTGTCAATCCTCAATGGCCAGCATGAGCACCCATACAGGAGCAGAAGTCACACATAGTGGTGTGTATGGTTGCGTGAAATTTATGTTCTTCGTGAGGTGTCAATCCTCAATGGCCAGCATGAGCACCCATACAGGAGCAGAAGTCACACATAGTGGTGTGTATGGTTGCGTGAAATTTATGTTCTTCGTGAGGTGTCAATCCTCAATGGCCAGCATGAGCACCCATACAGGAGCAGAAGTCACACATAGTGGTGTGTATGGTTGCGTGAAATTTATGTTCTTCGTGAGGTGTCAATCCTCAATGGCCAGCATGAGCACCCATACAGGAGCAGAAGTCACACATAGTGGTGTGTATGGTTGCGTGAAATTTATGTTCTTCGTGAGGTGTCAATCCTCAATGGCCAGCATGAGCACCCATACAGGAGCAGAAGTCACACATAGTGGTGTGTATGGTTGCGTGAAATTTATGTTCTTCGTGAGGTGTCAATCCTCAATGGCCAGCATGAGCACCCATACAGGAGCAGAAGTCACACATAGTGGTGTGTATGGTTGCGTGAAATTTATGTTCTTCGTGATATTTTAGGCCCAGGGAAAAACTGAACGGCATCATCATCAACATCAAGTACATTGCCGACTGACATGCTTCTTTACATCTTGCGTTCTCTAATGGCATCTGTCAATTCGTGTGCTACTCCCTTCCTTGCGGTGACGCCAAGACTGGTAATAATTTTCTCTCGCTGCCTTTCTCTAGCCACCCCCCCCCCCCTCTTTTCCACAAATCTTTCTATATATAGTTGTCAAAATAAGTTCTAGATTTTAATCTCCCCATAAATGTGGCCAATAAATGATGACTACCTGATTGTAGTTTTGGAGAAGCATATTAAACAATGGATACATACAACGGTGGTTTTCTCTTGTCTTCCACCAGTTCTCACTGGAGCATTAGTCAGCTCAATGTACTGTAGAGTGAGAACAAGTCTTCCAGAGATCTTAAAAAAGACACAAGAAAGAAGATGTCACTGGACGATACAAACAAGAAATCACTTACCTCTTCTCGGAACTTCTTGATATTGTCTCCCTTCTGAAAGAAAAGAAAGAAGTGCCGTGAGTGCATTGATGCTGACTAGAGTTGATACATTTGTGAAAGGTTACGTTTAAGTTTTGAGTGTGAATTTAATTAGAGTTGATGAAATTGTGAAAGATTACTTTGGGTTTTAACTGAAGTTAATGAGAGTTGATGAAATTGTGAGAGAGTATATTTTGGTTTTAATTGTGAAGGTAATGCGAGTCGGTGAAATTGTGAAAGATTATATTTTGGTTTTGATTGTGAAATTAATGAGAGTTTATACTTCACCTCGACACCGCAAGGTATAAGAGGAACATGATGAGATGAGATGAGATGAGATTAATGAGAGTCGGTGAAATAGTCAAAGACTGTATTTTGATTTTGGCTGTGAAGTTAATGAGCGTCGGTGAAATTGTGAAAGATTACATTTAGGGTTTTACTGTGAAATGTTAGTATTGTGTAGAGTTTACTGCATACACATTACTTAGCTGGAAAAAAGCATAATGAGTATATTGAAATTAATGAGAGTATGGAATTACAAAACAATACTTTTGGGTTAGAAATTAATGAGAGTTAATGAAATTGTGAAATGTTAATAAAGTGTAGAGTTTATTTCATATATTTGTTAGTTAGCAAGTTAATAAACATACCCTTCTCACTGCACATGAAACTATAGAGTGTATTTTTAATGACTGGTGCAGTGTTTGAAAATATTGCTGGTCCATATTGGCTACCCGCATGTCAGCTTTGTGTCAAAGGTGTTACTGACGTAATTCTTAATCCTGCATACCGCGTTCGAAACACAGCCGCGGGTGATTTATCAGCAGACCGTCTTGCACTGGCTTTAATAAAATGGTATGAGTGCCGGTCGTTCAGAAAGCAATGGCAAACTACTGAACATAAACTTGCCAAGAAACCACAAACAGCCAAAAAGTCATGGGGTTAACTGCGACGTCCAGTAAAAGATATGCAACTAACTTTAACTCTTCCCACATGCGCTCTAATCTAGCTTGACCCCGCTGAACTTGATGTTCTTGCCCTCTGGTCAACACTGCAGTCGCATCCATTTCTTTGTCGTTCAATCCTCCCTGAGGACGTTAGAATGTCAGTCTGTTTCAATGCTCGTTCGTTCTCCGCGGTAGACAAGTCCGTAAACCTGTCTGCTCATTCCATGCCCTTTACACCTCCGTAAACCTGTCTGCTCATTCCATGTCCTTTACACCTCCGTAAACCTGTCTGCTCATTCCATGTCCTTTACACCTCCGTAAACCTGTCTGCTCATTCCATGTCCTTTACACCTCCGTAAACCTGTCTGCTCATTCCATGCCCTTTACACCTCCGTAAACCTGTCTGCTCATTCCATGTCCTTTACACCTCCGTAAACCTGTCTGCTCATTCCATGCCCTTTAACCTCCGTAAACCTGTCTGCTCATTCCATGCCCTTTACACCTCCGTAAACCTGTCTGCTCATTCCATGTCCTTTACACCTCCGTAAACCTGTCTGCTCATTCCATGTCCTTTACACCTCCGTAAACCTGTCTGCTCATTCCATATCCTTTACACCTCCGTAAACCTGTCTGCTCATTCCATGTCCTTTACACCTCCGTAAACCTGTCTGCTCATTCCATGTCCTTTACACCTCCGTAAACCTGTCTGCTCATTCCATGTCCTTTACACCTCCGTAAACCTGTCTGCTCATTCCATGTCCTTTACACCTCCGTAAACCTGTCTGCTCATTCCATGTCCTTTACACCTCCGTAAACCTGTCTGCTCATTCCATGTCCTTTACACCTCCGTAAACCTGTCTGCTCATTCCATGTCCTTTACACCTCCGTAAACCTGTCTGCTCATTCCATGTCCTTTACACCTGCGCGTCCGGGTACTAAAATTACCCACTCCAACTTCTGCGGTACATGTAAATTACGTCCCCGTGTCAAAATTTAAGTTCAACTGACGGGTGTTAGGGTTGAACCCGCAACCTCGTCATCAGCGCACCAGAAGTTTAAAACCGAGCTCTCTTATCCATTCGGTGTCTATTCCCATATATTCAAACTATTTCCTTCTAGACGTTATCGACGAAGTCACGTAGCGTTTACATTAACGCGCCCCCTGTACTGATGATGAGTTTCATAAAAACGGCCCTTAAAGAATGTTAAATAACAGAATATCATCAAGCTATGGCCACCAGCCCAAAGATTTCACAAACAAGCCACGTGTAGAGAATTCAAGTTTTTATTTTTACTTCAAGCCCACATTTACAGCGAAATTCACTTTCTCTTCAGCTGTATTGGCCTGTGTTGGGCACTTGAAAAAAAAAATGTCTAAACAACTTTTGGAAGCATGAGATGATGGCTTGAAAAATCTGGCAGCTTAATGGCTCAGCCCTTGTGTAGTAGTTCACAACATGTGGGCCATAGAAGGACATAATTAGAGGGATGTATATTAGAACAGTGGTTCTCAACCGGTGGGGAATTCAACCCCTCCCCCCCCCCATCACAGGGTGGAATTTTAGGGTTTCCGGGGGGGGGGGGGGGATTAAGATTATTTCAAGATCGCGTTAATACAAGAACCGATTACTTGATATTGTTTTTCCCTTCATACTGTACGGTTCTGTACGTCTCACCCTTCTAAAATTCAATTTATAAAGTAAGTAGACCCACAAATCATGTTTTATGTGGACGTGTAGACTTGTTTTAATACGTACTATTAAATTTAGCTTCTATTATTACGTATATGTGTAGGGACGGGGCGGGAGTTTTGGGTAGGAAATACGATAGGGGGGGGGGGGGTGAAGTTCTGAAAATATGGTGTAGGGGGGCACGGGCCAAATTTTTAGGTAGGAAATACGAAAAGGGGGGGGGGGCGGAGGGGAGAATGACGTTCTGAAAATATGGTGAAGGGGGGCACGGGCCAAAAAAAAAAAAAAGGTCTAGAACCACTGTATTAGAAGATATGAGAGGAAGCCATCGGGAGACATAACATCAATAATATTAGATATGCAGATGATACAGTGTTCATTGCAGACAATGAACAGGAACTAAAATTTAGTAGAGGCTGTTATTTTACACGGTGAACAGTTAGGGTTAGAATTAAATTGTAAGAAGGCAGAGATTATTGTCGTCACTGGGAAGACAGAAATACGACATTGTTATAAATGGATCAAACTGTCATTTACTGCCAGTATAGTATGTTAAAACTGGTTCTATATAACTTGCAAGAACACTTTATCTAACTTTCAAGGACAGTGATTTATTGCAAAAACGTTCCTCATTTGATAGAATGCAGTGGTTGCTTGTCCTATTCTGTTCTTTATCTCAGTGGTGCATCTTCCATCTGATGTTATCCATGTGCCTACATATCTGAATTTCTGCGCTTGCCCCAAAACAAGTCCTGTACTTTAATTGCACATTTATGCACAACATGATCTATAAAGATAATGGCCCAGCATCAAATGCGCATTGCCCCTTAACGTGCGTAAAAGGGTCATTTATTTACTTTACTTATTAAAGCGCGTGACTGTTTCTTAACCTAAATATTGATTGGTTGATTGGTTTGCTTGACTGATTAATTGATGGGTTGGTTGAATGAATAATTGATTGGTTGGTTGACTGATTGATTGATTGGCTGATTTCTTGATTGATTGGTGGACGGACTGTTGACTTCGTTGACTGGTTGGTTCATTGATTGGTAGATCGTTCTGTTGGTTGACTGACTGATTGGTTCATTGACTGATCGGTTGGTTGATTGATTTCTTGTTCAGTTGATTGATTGATTGGTAAATCCCCTAGAAGGCTATATGTTAAATCTTTAGTTCTATGCCATGACATAGGTCATTTAAGTCATTAAAAAAAAAGCGGTTGCTTTGCGACCGGTAGTACGAAAAGTCTGCACACCAAAGTCGCTGCGAAAGATGCAGGCATTTTCTTGTATGAGATAAATTCAACATCAATGCATTGGACTCAAGAGGCAAAACTCAAGTCTTCGAGAGATTAATAAACGACCCACCAACCAACCAACCAACAAACCCACCCAAAATCCACAAATAAACTACCTACCACGCTCCACTTATGAAGCCATCCACCCACCCACAAACCACCCAACCAACCCACCCACCAAACCACCCACCCACCAACCCACCCACAACCCACCAACAAACCTACATACCGCCCTCCACTTATCAACCGATCCACATCTCGCCCAACAACCCACCTACCCACCCACCAATCTAATCACCCCCCCCCCCCCACCCCACAATCCACCAACAAACCTACCCATCACCCTCCATTTATCAACCCATAAATATCTCCCATAATTGATGGGAAAGACATTGGACTTATAAAAAAAAAAAACATATTGGAAACAACAAGCTGCCATAAGGATTGATAATGAAGTGGGACAATATCAGCCTATTAAGAGAGGTGTTAGACAGGGATATGTAACGTCTCCAGATCTTTTTTCCCTACACAGCGAAAATATTTTCAGGAATGTAGAAGATATAAATGGAATCAGCATTGGAGGACGAAACATCAATAACATTACATATGCAGATGATACAGTATTGATTGTAGACAATGCGTAGGATCTGCAACAATTAGTAGATGCGGTTGTTGTACACAGCGAGCAACTGGGGTTATAATTAAATTGTAAAAAGACACAGGTTATGGTCGTCACTAGGAAGAACGAAATACCACAGTGTAATATACACGTAAATGGGAATATTCTTCAACAAGTGAATCGGTACAATTATCTCGGAACAGTCATAACATCTGATTGGAGATGCCTTGAAGAGAACAAGAATCGTCACGGCGAAAGTAGCCTTTAGCAAGATGAAAAGCATTCTGATCAATAAAAAGATGTCAATTGAAACGAGGAAAAGAGTGTTGAGGGGATACATAGAGCCTGTTCTTTTGTATGGATGTGAAACTTAGACAATGAGCAGTCAAGCTGAAAAACATCTGATAGCTGCAGACATGTGGTTTCTGAAGAAAATGCAAAGAATACCATGGACAGATAGAAAAACCAATGACCAAGTACTACAGGAGACAAATGACAATCGTGAATTGATTAGAGAAATTAGACGTAGACAGTCAAAATGTTTTGGACATATTATGAGAAGAAATGGATTGGAGAACTTGGTGACAACTGGCAAGATCGAAGGGAACAGACCATGAGGAAGACCCAGAGGAAAATACCTGGATGGCTTGGCCACATGGCATGGACGAGACAGGAACACTGAGCTGATCCACGACTCTGGTGATCGAGTGAAATGGCAAGTCATGACCGCTCACACCTTCCAGCATGGCACATGATTGATTGAAATATCTCACTCACCAACCAACCCTGCAACCCACCCACTCATCCACTCAAGAACCCACCCACCATACACCCACCAACCAACCAACCAACCCACCAACCAAGCCACCAACCAACCAACCCACCCACAATCCACCAACAAACCTACCCAGCACCCTCCACTTATAAACCCACCCACCAACCAACCCATCAACCCACCAACCCTAGTTTGAGGGTGTGTTTTCTTTGCTTGCGCTCACTCGCCTTAAACTCAAATTTAATCGACACTCGTACAACTACTTCTACAGTGCACCGGATTGATTTTTGCATGTGGATTAGCTTTCTCTAATACCATTGTCCCTCGCCATCAGGCCAACCCACTCCGACTTCAGTGGTACTTGCAATTTACGTTCCCAAGTCAAGAACGAAAAAACAGCACTTTAGTTCAACTAACCGGTGTAGGGGTTGAACCCGCTACCTCGGTACCAGCACACCGGAAGCTTTAAGAGCAAGCGCTTTATTCTTCAGCCACGCTGACCTCTTGAGGAAGTTGTAAAAGATATCGCTGGATCAAGATGGGCGTTTGGAACATGAGGGAGCCATTACGTGGGCCATCAGATTCTTGAGTTCTGTTCTGGTGCACTTGCACCGATAAGTGTTCTGATCGAGTATTTTAGAAATTAATGCACATTCAATCGTGATAAACTACAAACAGCGGGCATTTTATAAAGTTTCGTTGAAATATCATTCGTTATCATCAGGAAAAAACGTTGTGTTTTGTTTGGATGACCGCGAAAGATGTTCCGATGAATACGCGAGATAATTTTTTAGAGGTAATGAATTGGCAACGTATGAATTGGGGTTGGATGGGGGGGGGGGGGGGGGGGGGAGAACTTTCATAGTAATGAATGAAGCTGTTACATGGTAATGAATGGAACGATTACAGAGTAATGAATGAAAGAGAAGTTACATTGTAATGAAATGGGGAGAGGTTACAGAGTAATCAATGGAGGAGAGGTTACAGAGTAATGAATGGGAGAGAGGTCACAGAGTAATGAGAAAGCAGTTATATAGTAATGAATGGAGGAGAGGTTAAAGAGTAGTGAGAAAGCTGTTATATAGTAATGAATGGAGGAGAGGTTAAAGAGTAGTGAATGCAGAAGAGGTTACAGAGTAATGACAGGAGCAGTTATATAGTAATAAATGAAGGAGAGGTTACAGAGTAATGAATGGAGCAGTTATATAGTAATAAATGAAGGAGACGTTACAGAGTAATGACAGGAGCAGTTATATAGTAATGAAGGCAGAAGAGGTTACAAAGTAATGACAGGAGCAATTTTATAGTAATTAATGGAGAAGAGGTTACAGAGTAATGAATGGGGGATAGGTTACAGAGTAATGAATGGGGGATAGGTTGCAGAGTAATGAATGGGGGAGAGGTTACAGAGTAATGAATGGGGGAGAGGTTGCAGAGTAATGACAGGAGCAGTTATATAGTAATGAAGGCAGAAAAGGTTACAGAGTAATGACAGGAGCAATTTTATAGTAATTAATGGAGAAGAGGTTACAGAGTAATGAATGGGGGATAGGTTACAGAGTAATGAATGGGGGATAGGTTACAGAGTAATGAATGGGGGATAGGTTACAGAGTAATGAATGGGGGATAGGTTGCAGAGTAATGAATGGGGGAGAGGTTACAGAGTAATGAATGGGGGAGAGGTTGCAGAGTAATGAATGGGGGAGAGGTTACAGAGTAATGAATGGGGGAGAGGTTGCAGAGTAATGAATGGGGGAGAGGTTGCAGAGTAATGAATGCGGGAGAGATTACAGGGTATTGAATGGGGGAGAGGTTACAGAGTATTGAATAGGGCAGAGGTTAGAGAGTAATGAATGAAGGAGAGGTTACAGAGTATTGAATAGGGGAGAGGTTAGAGAGTAATGAATGGAGGAGAAGTTACAAAGTAATGAATAGTGGAGAGGTTACAGAATTATGAATGGGGGAGAAGTTACAGAGTAATGAATATTGGAGAGGTGACAAAGTAATGAATGGGAGAGAGGTTACAGATTATTGAATGGGGGAGAGGTTACAGAGTATTGAATGGGGGAGAGGTTACAGAGTAATGAATGGGGGAGAAGTTAGAGAGTAATGAATAGTGCAGTTATATAGTAATGAAAGGAGGAGCGTTTACAGAGTAATGAATGGAGCAGTTATATAGTAATGAATGGAAGATCGGTTACAGAGTAATGATAGAGCAGTTATATAGTAATAAATGGAGGAGCGGTTACAGAGTCATGAATGGAGGAGCGGTTACATAGTATTGAATGGGAAAGAGGTTACAGTGTAATGAATGGGGGAGAGGTCACAGAGTAATGAATTGGGGAGAGGTTACAAAGTAATAAATGGGGGAGATGTTACAGAGTAATGAATGGGAGAGAGGTTACAGAGTATTGAATGGGGGAGAGGTGACAGAGTAATGAATGAAGGGGAGGTTACAAAGTATTGAGTGGGGGAGAGGTTACAGAGTAATGAATGGGGGACAAGTTACAGAGTAATGAATGGCGCAGTTATATAGTAATGAAAGGATGAGGAGCTGTTACAGAGTAATGAATGGAGCAGTTATATAGTAATGAATGGAGGAGCGGTTATATAGTAATGAATGGAGGTGCGGTTACAAAGTAATGAATGGAGCAGTTATATATTAATGAATGGAGGAGCGGTTACATAGTCATGAATGGAGAAGAGGTTACAGAGTAATGAATGGAGGAGAGGTTACAGAGTAATGCATGGGGGAGAGGTTACAGAGTAAGGAATGGGGGAGAGGTTACAGAGTAATGAATGGGGGAGAGGTTGTAGAGTAATGAATGGGGGAGAGGTTACGGTGTAATGAATGGATGTGGGGAGGAGGTTACAGAGTAATGAATGGGGGAGAGGTTATAGAATAATGAATGGGGGAGAGGTTAGAGAGTAATGAATGGGGGAGAGGTTAGAGAGTAATGAATGGGGGAGAGGTTAGAGAGTAATGAATGGGGGAGAGGTTAGAGAGTAATGAATGGGGGAGAGGTTAGAGAGTAATGAATGGGGGAGATGTTAGAGAGTAATGAATGGTGGAGAGGTTAGAGAGTAATGAATGGGGGAGAGGTTAGAGAGTAATGAATGGGGGAGAGGTTAGAGAGTAATGAATGGGGGAGAGGTTAGAGAGTAATGAATAGGGAGAGGTTGTAGAGTAATGAATGGGGGAGAGGTTGCGGTGTAATGAATGGGTGTGGGGAGGAGGTTACAGAGTAATGAATGGGGCAGCAGTTATAGAATAATGAATGGGGGAGAGGTTATAGAATAATGAATGTGGGAGAGGTTAGAGAGTAATGAATGGGGGAGAGGTTACCGTGTAATGAATGGGTGTGGGGAGGAGATTACAGAGTAATGAATGGGGGAGAGGTTATATAATAATGAATGGGGGAGAGGTTATAGAATAATGAATGGGGGAGAGGTTAGAGAGTAATGAATGGGGGATGGGTTTCAGAGTAATGAATGGGGGAGAGGTTAGAGAGTAATGAATGGGGGAGAGGTTAGAGAGTAATGAACGGGGGAGAGATTAGAGAGTAATGAATGGGGGAGATGTTAGAGAGTAATGAATGGGGGAGAGGTTAGAGAGTAATGAATGGGGGAGAGGTTAGAGAGTAATGAATGGGGGAGAGGTTAGAGAGTAATGAATGGGGTAGAGGTTAGAGAGTAATGAATGGGGGAGAGGTTAGAGAGTAATGAATGGGGGAGAGGTTAGAGAGTAATGAATGGGTGTGGGGAGGAGGTTACAGAGTAATGAATGGGGGAGAGGTTATAGAATAATGAATGGGGGAGAGGTTACAGAGTAATGAATGGGGGAGAGGTTACAGAGTTTTGAATGGGGGAGAAGTGACAGATTAATGAATGGGGGAGAGGTTAGAGAGTAATGATGGGGGAGAGGTTAGAGAGAATGAATGGGGGAGAGGTTAGAGAGTAATGAATGGGAGGAAGGTTGCATGGTAATGAATGGGGGAGAGGTTACAGAGTACTTGTGGAGAGATCATAAAGGTCAGCTTATCGGAGTGGATAAGAGCGCTCGCTCTTAAACTTCCAGTGTGTTGATGTCGAGGTAGCGAGTTCAACCCCTACACCGGTCAGCTGGACTAAAATACTGACTTCTCGTCATTGACATGGGGAGGTAATTACAAGTTCCTCAGAATTCAGATTGGATTCTCCTGATGGCGAGGGACACTAGTAATAGGGAAAGCTAATCCACATGCAAAAATCAGTCCAGTGCGTTAGTAGTAATATCACATGTATGGTCAAGTCAGGGACGAGAAGTCAACATTTCAGTCCAACTGACCGAGCCGGCAGCCGAGTGTCTAACCATTCAAAGGGCGAAAATGTCATTGTCAGGCCGGTTGACGTTTACCTGCCCAGATTGTTTGGCACCAAGTTTAGACTGGGAATCAAAGCCAGTGAAAGAAATGAAATCCCCGACTCGTTAGGGATTCGAGCAAGTCGGTGGACAAAAGTGTTGAAATACCTAGCGAAAATGATAGATTTCGTGAAGGCCTAACGAATGACACCTCTCAGGCAGTATCTGCCTGGGAATTACCCTTATCTTAACCCATGACACATTCAACATTTTGCTCAAGTATGTCTTCAGCATTAGCTGCTTTAAAAAAAAAACACAAAAAACCGCGGACAACAAGCAGACGTGGTCCATTGTGGGCATTCAACAGCACCTTGATACAAGTTGAGTCCATTAGATTAATTACCGCCCTTGACAGCTGTTGACATTGGCGACGTGGACGCATTGATTAGGGCTTCCTTCTTAAGGGAGAATTCTGGTTTTAATCACTCAAAAATAATTGTCCTTTGCTTGTAACGGGAACGCACTTGGACAAAGGATATCTGTTGCGGGTTTTTGTTTTCTGTTGGATTGGGGCGTTTCAGATTAGAGACTTTTCAGTAATGATGAGGCGATACAGAACAATGCGGGCGCGTTGGTGTGATGGTCAGGGCGATACGCTGGCTATGGCATGAGCCATGTGGGAGAAAGGATTGATGTCAGCTCTTGTTGTTCGATTCCCGAGGTAAAGACAGACCACTTCTTCATCATCACCATGTGCCACGCCAGCTGGCGTAGGCGTTCGTGTCTTTAAACAGGTTGGTCCTTGGTGCTACGGATTAACTCTGCTGGTGATAATTCTCCACGCCACCGTATAATTCCATCCAGCATAATTCTGTTGGTCTACCTCTGTCTCTTTTCCCACTGATCTTTCCAGTTGTCACGATATTCTTCAATGCCTCTCTTCTGATCACACGACCAAAGAATTGTGTTTGCCTCTCTCTTAATGTTGTATATAATATTCTAGTTTCATTAGCCTCCAATGTTCACGCAGAGATCATACACGATAACAATGCGGGCTGCCAATCTGTCCACGGGTGGACCACACAAAAAAGTACGAAAGCAAGCAAACCAATGAATGAGTCCTTATAAGGACTGCATCCTATCAAAACAGACGAACCAAAAGCCAACACTGAACAAAGAAACCGCCAGAGGAGACGGGTACAAAGGAGAACTCGCCGGACAATCCCCCATCTGATGTCACAAGCATAACCGCTTCAAGATCGATTAGCCAGACAACACTAGCAGCAGAAACCGAGAGAAACTTAACCCGCACCATGAACCACCATAAATATAACTGACGCCACAGAGGCTAGTTGAACGTTGGTGGAAAGTTATTTTTTTTCCCCCCTACAAATCGGAATCGGAATCGGAATAGCCTCCTCCAGGCAATCGTTGTTAAATGCTCTGGTAGTCCAAGTTATTCGCAACACGCGTCTCAGAAATCACATCTCTGGTGCTATCAAGCTCTTCCTAATTTTTTTTCAATAACGATCCATGATTATCTGTCATACAGCAAAAGTTAGTTAGTGGCATATCCTTTACATGTCGTTGCAGTCAGCATCAGCATTTTTTGCTGTTGTGATCTCTTGACAAGTTTACGTTCAGTAGTTTGCCATTGATTTCTGAACGACCGGCACCCCTACCGTGTCGAAAAAAACAACAACGATAGGTGGTCTGCTGCCAAATCGCCCGCAGCTGTGTTTTGATAGCGGGTATCCGGTATTACGAACTGCGTCTGTAACCGTCCGCCACGGAGCAGCAGAAAAACAGGTTCTAAATAACATTTTAGCACTCTACTTCTTACACTCAATGATTGTGATTGACGACCAGAGAGATCACTGTGAGAATAAGCCGAGGCAGACAGAGTGCACTGGATTGATTGTCCATAAGGGTTACTTGTGTCTCGCGCCACCAGGCTCCAACTAATGAGGTACTTTTAATTTTGTCCCTCAAGTCTAGGACGAGAATTTATTTTAATCCAATTGACTGGCGTATGAAGCGAACCCATTAACCCACGTTCAGAGGAGAAAGTGTGTTGAAACCTCTCAGCCACAGCGACCCCTCACACTTAGTAAGGCACAGGTCGAGTTGGTCAACATGTTGAGGTACACTTGTTCCTGTAGCCAGGCGCTGTTGTCATTTGGAGATGACAGGTTCGAATCCTGGTCGGTCTAGAGCTTCCTCTAGCCTCTTCTTCTGTCTTTTACTTCCATGAGCGCCAACAACACTGAACTGGTGTCGTGAGCAGCTACACGCTGCAGGATTTGCTGAGGAGGGGATCCGAGCACTTATGGACAGAATGGTTCGATGTGCAATGAGGATGATCTGTCGACTAACTAACTAACTATCTAATATGAGCGCCAAACAATACATGTGTGTTTCGCCCGTGTATTGCCGGGGCCCATATGGGGGAGCAAAGAATAGTAACACTGTTGCCTACCATGCATGTCGTAAGAGGCAACTAAGGAGGCTATGGTTCCGTCGCCCTGCTACTGAGTGAGTGCGTGGCGCGACACTGTGAGCTATGAGTTTCGCGTGGAATGCTTTTACATCTGTCCGCGGTTGTGTGTAGCGTGAACAGCATGTTAAGAACGATGGCGGCCGGCTGTTGCTGGATTGACTGGTTTGCCTTTTCGGCTCACGAGTGCATTTTTCAGGAGACTCCTGGGAATCGCCGCTGGAGCTACGGAGTTCGTGCTTTGTGCGGCACTTTCGGTGGGTCGTCCTGCGGAAAGAGACCGAGCCATATGGGAGAAAACCCGGGTCAATGAAGTCTTTCTGGTGACTGCCATTTCCATCGACGATGAACTGTATTTTTCATGGAGGACTTTTGTGTTGACATTCTGGCGGCGGCATTATGCACAGGTACCTGTGCGGGCTGTTGGCTTGCCGATACTCCTGTCTGTTCCATTGTTCACTTTTGGCAGTGTTATATTCACACATTTCGTGTGATATTCACTGGCACCGGAACGGAGCAATATGGGGACAACCCGTTGCCGTGAAGTTGGAACCACGACTAACTAACTAACTAACATGTGTGTTTATTTATGAACTATCTTAGTGGCCTCAAAGGATTTCCCAATGGATATTTCTGGGTGAGTTTTAGTGTCACTATCTGCGCTTCTCTCGTGAGGTCGCAAGGATGTTCGACCATCCCTGATGGACACCGAGGTACAAGTGAACAATTGTAGCGCCACCGGTACAGAATAACAAGAAACAAATTGATATTTGAAACGGGTGTAACGCAATCAACGGGGATAATAAACGGCAGCAATAAAATCCCAATGTGTGACTGTAAATGGGTTTATTGCGACAGGCTGAACGAAGAACGAAGTATGCCTGTTGCACGTTGATGACCCGCGATCAATAATTGGCCTGCCATTGTGAGCTAACCGCCAGGTAGGTTACAGGTTAAGGAAAGTAGCCCTGACAGATTCACCTGTATAGAAATAGGGAATAAGCCACAAATGCTGATGTGAATCAAGGCGCTGTAATCAGGACTGCCAACATTCATTTGGCATTTTCAACTAAAACTGCGATACCACCGATTGCTAACTGTATAGAACGAAAGAGAAGTAAATGGTTCTGGCATTTAGTTAGAATGGAACATGATGAACCAGCGGCTAGAACGTTCTATGTGAGAACATCGGGATACACGCCGAGAGGACGTACCAGGAAGAATTGGCTAGATGGAGTTAAAGAGAATGTGAAGAAATCAAAGATGATACTGGCACAAGCAACAAGACACGTATACATATAACATTACACCCAGCTCCTCTCTTCGACTTTTCACAGCAAAAGCAGTTGCACAAAAGAAGAACTAAAACTGCCATGAGATACGATTAAAATGTTTCCGGCTTACTTGGTGGCTAAAGAAATGTAGTTTTACAACACACTATTTCTATACTCTATAATAATGTATTTAACTAATTCAGTGACAAGCAGAAAGTAAGTTTGGACTAAACATGATGCACCATCAAATATACAAGTAATGTAAATGTCCGTTCATTGAGCATTACAATTGCGGAAGATACCGCGAGATGAAACAAAAAATATGACGACCCTTGTATGGCGATATATCGTCCTTCTGACCAAAATGGGAGGTCATATTTGGCGATATATATTATCCGTCGGCATTGAATCAGTGAACATAAATAATAGTGAAGCACAGACGGCATAAACTACAGGACGGGAGTTTATGTACGTCTTTGTTGTTTACATTTAAAACCAGGTAACATGGTGTTCGTTACAATGAACAGTTTAGAAAGATATAGTGGACTAGTGAATCCGCAATGAACTTCAAGTTGTATAGAAATAAAGATGAACTCCAAAATATGGTCGAGCTTATGCGATCGCAAAAGGAGAAGAGGAAGGGAGGAGCATAAGGATGAGGAGGAGGAGGAAGAAGAAGAAGAAGAAGAAGCAGAAGAAGAAGAAGAAGAAGAAGAGGAAGAAGAAGAAGAAGAAGAAGAAGAAAAGAAGAAGAAGAAGAAGAAGAAGAAGAAGAAAAAGAAGAAGCAGGAGAGGAGGAGAGGAGGAGAAGAGAAGAAGAAGAAGAGAAGAAGAAGAAGAAGAAGAGAAGAAGAAGAAGAAGAAGAAGAAGAAGAGAAGCAGAAGAAGAAGAAGAAGAAGAAGAAGAAGAAGAAGAAGAAATAGAGCGAAGCGAAGAAGAAGAGAGAAGAAGAAGAAGAAGAAGAAGAAGAGAAGAGCAAGAGAAGAGAGAAGAAGAAGAAAGATGAAGAAGAAGAAGAAGAAGAGAAGAAGAAGAAGAAGAAGAAGAAGAAGAAGAAGAAGAAGAAGAAGAAGAAGAAGAACAGAAAGAAGAAGAAGAAGAAGAAGAAGAAGCAGGAGAAGAAGAAGCAGGAGAAGAAGAAGAAGAAGCAGGAGAAGAAGAAGAAGGAGAAGAAGAAGAAGAAGAAGAAGAAGAAGAAGAAGAAGAAGAAGAAGAAGAAGAAGAAGAAGAAGAAACAGCTACAGGTGATTTGGCAGCAGACCGCCTAGCTTTAGGTTTCATACGCTTGTATGGGTGCCGGTCGTTCAGAAAGCAATGGCAAATTACTGAACGTAAACTTGTCAAGAAATCACAAACAGCCAAAATATGCTGGGGTTGACTGCGACATCCTGTAAACTATATGCAGCTAACTAGGTACGAAAATGCCAGTACTCGGGGTGATATACTGGCTATAGACAACTAAGACTTAGCTACAGAACAGGCTAATGTTCAACACCCCCCACCCAGTGGTGGAAGGTTTTGTTTCTGGGTCTGGTCCTGTCCTCCAAACTATCAGAGAGTATGAGAAATGCCATCATGGTCGTGATCCAGTTAACGGAAATTCCCAAATGTACTTTCTAATTGTTTCTGTGGGGAAGGTGTTACAAATGCAATTCGTAATCTCGAATACCGCATTCGAAACACAGCTGAAACACAGATTTGGAAGCAGACCGCCTTGCGTTGGTTTCCCAACAATCGTATGAGTGTCGGTCGTTCAGAAAGCAACGGTAAAGTACCGAACGTAAACTTGTCAAGAAATCACACAGAGTTAAAAAAAAAAATGGGGTTTACTGCGACGTCCTGTAAAGATTATGTATCTAACTTCAACCTTCTAATGTCAGAGGGCTGGTAAGGCACATTCATGTGATACAAGAAGTACTAGGACATTGCATTGTTGAAAACAATGTCACTTGCATGTCCTTGTACAGGACTGTATGACGTCAGCGTCAGAAGCCAGCCCTTGGATGTTTCCGCACACACAGAATACCTCTAGTTCCCTACATCATCACATCAGAAGTACAGGTGAGCTGAGTTCAACTGCCCTCTCCAACCCTTGTCGTCACAAGTCACTAGTGTCTGTACCCCACTGGTTATGCTTCCCTATATCATTTAAGATAGAGAGCCCCTACTCAACAGTCATGAAACTAACGTATCTTCTAAAGTCTACTACGTTCCTTTCCTTCTATGAGTGTAACTCAATACAATAAATGTGAATTTATTGCTCAACATACGATACGCTCAACATACTATAAACATTAATACGAGAATAGCGCAAAAGTTCTTACCTTGCCAATGATACTTCCAACCTCCTGAAAAATATAAAAGAAAAAAGACACATGTTATTCAAGAATATACATAGAAAGTTGAGAAATACAAGTAACGAGTTCAATACTACACATACAAAGCTTAAATTATACGTAAAGAGTTGAAGGAAAATAGGCAGAGAGTTACAGAATACATGGGAACATTTCAATAGTACACGTATAGAGTAGAATAATATATGTAAAGAGTAGAAGAATACATGTAAGAGTTGACGTAGACACGTAAAGAGTTAAGGTATACTCACAAAGCTGACTTATACACGCACAGACTTGACGTTTACTCGCAAAGTGTTGAATAATATACGTAAAGAGTAGAAAGAGTTGACGTATACATGTAAAGAGTTGAAGCATACACGTAAGGAGTTGAAGTATACACGTAAAAAGTTGAAGTATACACATAGAAACTGAAGTATACATGTACAGAGCTGAAGTAAACAGACACAAAGTTGAAGTGTACATGTAAAGAATTGAAGTATACACACAAAGCTGAAGTGTACCCGCAAAGAGTTAAAATATACTCACACAAAGCTGAACTATACTCGTAAAGAGTTGACGTGTACATATAACAAGCTGAAGTATACATACACACAGCTGAAGTATACACATAAAGAGTTGAAAAATACATGTAAAAAGTTGAAGTATTCACGTAAAGAGTTGAAGTATACACGTAAAAAGTCGAAGTATACACACAAACTGAAGCATACACGTAAAAATTTTAAGCATACACACAAAAAACTGAAGTATACACTTACAAAATCGTAATGGTGAAAGTTCTTATAATGGATTCGCCATTATTTTAACAAGACAAGAAGAGGCGATGTGACCCATAGCTTGCTAAAAACAGCCTCTTAGATTGCGAAGAATATTGGTGGAAGGTATGGTTAATATTAGAAGAGACAGGGGAAGATCACCACAGAGACGAGCACATGCCATAGTGGACGCCATGGCATGGCCATGCGTGAGGCAGGAGAGCGGGCGAAGGATCAAGAACCGTATAAAGAACCTGGAACATCTTGACGATGATATATCACGATCGTCTGTGAAGAGCTTCTTTGGTTGCCGCCATCCATGCATCCATTCATCCTTCCATCCATTCAACCACACATATGAATCCACATATACGCATGCACACGCGCCACGCATATAAAAACCTACCTGCCTGCCTACCTACCTACCTAGCTGCCTCCCTACCCACCTACCTACCTACCTAACAACCAACCAACCAACCAACCTACCTATCTACCTACCTACCGACCTAGCTGCCTCCCTACCCACCCACCTACCTACCTACCTACCTAATCCACATACCCAGAAACCCCTTCCACCCGGCCGCCCGCTGGCCCACAGACATATACACATTAGTCTACCTAGCTAGCTACCTAATCCTACCGACGTAATCCTACCGACCCACACACTCCGACCCTACCTACCAGCCTGCCTATTTACCGACCGACCGACCGACCAACCGACCATAGCAGTACACTGACGGACGGACATCTTACACACGCATACATTGAATTGTACTTCAAGTTGTATAGAAATAAAGAACTCCAAAATATGGTCGAGCTCCCGCGATCGCAAGAGGAGGGGGAGAAGGAGGAAGAGGAGGTGGTATACACACATTCCGACCGATCTACCGACCGACAGACCGATCGACCGACCGACGACCGACAGACGGACGAACGGACGGTCAGACAGACAGACAGAACTTTAGACACTGAAACGTTTCTTTGGTTTACTCTCAGCTGGTATGCAGGCAACATACATATCGCAATATCTTATGCGATGCTCAGATACGCGAGCATATATAGAACAAATCGCTATGTGAAAGTTATGAACACCTGCACGGAAACACCACCATACTCATGATTAATCTTTTATCTATCATCTTTATTATTATTGTTCTTATTGTCCTGGATTCAGCGATGCGTGGCGTCTCGACCTTTGACCCAATGCAATCTAACAATTCATGCGTGTGTTCATCCGTTGTCGCTTTGTTCTGTTTCAATGGACCATATCGCCAGCTTTCGGTGTATTGCTAAGGAACAAAGCCACAGCTGGTTTGCTGTTATTATAAATCATTGTTATTATAAATCATTGTTGTGACTTCCAGAGAAAGCAATCGCGCACTGAGCTGCTAATTCACTGTTATATAGGGGCAGAGTGGCTGTGAGGTGCCACGTCCGCCTCAAGCTTGAGCAGACCGGGTACCATTTAATGTACCGATGTGGATTGTTACAAAATAAAACCCACCCACCCACAACCCACACATATACCTATTATAGGCCACAACACACACACATCATAATCATCATCATCATCATCATCATCATCATCATCATCATCATCATCATCATCATCATCATCACCATCAATATGTACCATGTCGACAAGCATCGGTGGTCATGTTTAGCCATCTCACGCGATCACCTGAATCATGGATCAGCTCCGTGTTCTTGTCTCGACCATGCCATGTGGCCAAACCATCCAGGTATTTACTTCTGTGCCTTCCCCGTTTTCTTTTCCTTTCAATCGCGCCAGTTGTTGTCACAAAGTTTTCCAACTTTATTTCTTCTCATAACATGCCCATACAAAATCTTGGCTATCTACGTCTAATTTCGCTAATCACATACATATTCTAAAGATCGAGACACATGAGCTAGATCCCGGTGCGATGAAATCGATCCTCTCATCTCTAACCCCTGCTAACCTCTTCTGACAACATGCGCAACACATGTCGTTTGTCTTCTTCTTGCGGTTTTCATGAGGGCTATTGTGGCATCTGCAACTCTGAATATCTCATCGCACGTTTCCTTCTCTGTCCACAATTGTTACTATTCTCAAGAACTCATCTTCCTCCAGTTTCTTTATTACTTCTTTAGTGCAACCGCTTAGACATTGTTGCGGAATGCTTTTACATCTGTCCGCGGTTGTTTGTAGCGTGAACCGCATAATCAGAAAAATGGCGGCCGTTTGGTAGCTGAAGTAATTGGATTGCCTAATGCAGTAATGTGTGGCTGCTGGTTTTGTAGGACTGCCGCTTCTATCTACGATGAACTGTAATTTTCGTGGCAGACTTTTGTGTTGGCTTTCTGGCATCAGCGTTATGTATATTATACCAGTGCTGGTGTTGATTTGTCAAAACTCCTGCCTGTTCCACTTTTCAAATGGGGCAGTTAGGAGCAATTTTAGTGATATTCACTGGCACAGGAAAGGAGCATAATGGGGCGGCCCTTTACCGTGAAGTTGGAACCACGAATGACTGACTGACTGACTGACAGACTGACAGACTGACTGACTGACTGACTGACTGACTGACTGACTGACTGACTGACTGACTGACTGACTGACAGACTGACTGACTGACTGACTGATTGACTGACTGACTGACTGACTGACTGACTGACTGACTGACTGACTAACAGCTTTAACATATAATTTAAAACTGGATAACTAACCAGCACGATATTTATCTTGGTTAGCGTTGTTTTGCCGGCTCTTTGGAGGAGAAGTTACGGACGCAGTTCGTAATTCCGCATACCGTGTTCGAAACACAGCTGCAAGCGATTTGGCAGCCGACTGCCTTGTGGTGGTTTTTATAAAATAGTATGTGTGCTGGTCGTTTAGAAAGCAATGGTAAACTACTGAAAGTAAACTTGCCAAGAAATCACGAAGCAAACAAACAATGCTGGGTTGATTGCGACGTCCTGTAAAGGATATGCAACTAACTAGGGTTGTTTTATCTTCCCGATGAGGTACTAATGCTCAGAAACGTTAAGCCCGTATGTGTTTGTTTATATTACAGGCTTCGGGCTTAAGGGTTAACGCTGACACACTTCCAGAGGATGTGAAACAAGCCAAAAGACCAATGAATGAATTAACTTATCAACAACCAATCAATCACAAACAGGTCAAGCAACCAACTCATCACCCAACCAATCTACCTTCCACATAGCCAGCCAGCCAGCCAACCAAACTATACAATCACTCATTTGAAAAAAAAAAACGTCTCTAGTTTCTACATGCAAATAAAATTAGATGGATGTCCATTACACGACGTCGCAATCAACTGTTTGTTTGTTAGGAGGACATCATGGCCGAATGGAAAAGAGCGCTCGCTATTAAACATCCGTGTGCTGATGCCGAGGTAGCAGGTTCAACCCCATACACTGGTCAGTTGGACTAAAATGTTGACTTCTCGTCCTTGATTTGGGGACGTAAATTACAAGTACTTCAGAAGTCAGAGTGGGTTCGCTTGATGGCGGGGGGCACTGGTAATAAGGAAAGCTAATCCACACACAGAAATGAGTCCAGTGCATTATAAGTAGTAGCACGTGTATGTACTATGTTTGAGTTCAATGCGAGTGAAAAAAAAACACACATTGAAAACTGTTTATTTTCTAGGCACTTTTACTTTCAAAATGTTGCCATTGTTTTATGAACAGCGGAATCTCATGCCTTTCCTAAAATCAACACAAAGCGATATGCTTCCAAATAGCCTACGGCAGACCCAGAACCGGACATGTTGAGATTGCACAAATGCGTTCACTGCACCCAAGCCCCACACCCCGATCTCTGTTTACTACCCGAACAATGTCCACCCTGAACTGATTCAGCGCCAAACACAATAGTAGGTTTGGACCAGTCATGAACATATATTATAATTACATATATTATAATGTCCATTTCCATTAACTGAGCATTAAAATTGCGGAAGATAGCGCAAAACGAAACAAATAACAGAATGACCTTAGTATGGTAATATACCCTCCTGCTGTCCAAATGGGTAATCACATTTGGCGATATACAATCTTCGGCAATTAATCATTTAAAGAGTGGCTTGCTTCGCTTCGGAGGTCACGGGTAGTAAGCATCACCTGGATCTTTTCTCCTGGGCATGCCGGTGTGCTGGGGAATGAACAGGCGGACAGATTGGCTGGCTCTGCAAAATTTGGTGGAGTATTGATGCATGACAAGGCAGACGTGGTTGCGGCCTTGTGGGAGCACGTGTACACCTCGGAGGAGCAGATGGAGCACCATGGTCTGGTAAGAATGAGACAACGAGGTGTGACGAGGGGATCTGGCCGACGCTCGGCGCTAGGAGGAAAGGCGAGACGGACATATAATCAGATTGCTACTGGAACTATTAGTGTTGGAACTCTTCGCTGGCTGCTGAGATGGGGACGGAGCGCTTATGGGAATGTCCTGAATGCTGTGATGTCGGTTCCTAAATCAATCAATCAATCAATCAATTAAAGACCAACCAACATAGAACAAATTTGAACACAAGGCTGCGAAGCCCAGACAATTAGTAAACAAGCAAAAAAATCCATGGAAACCTTGAAGAGGTGGTTTTATAGAAGAATGCTGAAAATTAATTGGACCGTCAAAATTAGCATTCTGGACATTCTGAAGAAAGCTGTGCCAGGCCGTATCCATATCCGCAGCAGGTCTCCGAGGTGCATAACCTCTAGCCGATAGAACACTGTAGATATGAGAAGTCGGCAAATTGGATCCGTAACACCCGGGAAGGTTAACACGGCCAACAAACACCCGCAGAAGTCGTGAAAAGTCCGAACTGAAAACTCGCTGAGTGGATGCCGTCTGCAGACTTACCGTTCCTAGTTTGCGCAAGGAGCGGTCTGTGGCGAACGAAATGTACAATATATGGAAGTGAGGAATTAAAGCAGCCATGCGCAGGACGTGGCGATTCCTTGGGTGAGCCCAGTACCAGAGCGCAATTATGGAAGCCTCCTTGAAAGGCGGATAATGCCCACAGTCTGCCCCTGCCTTCCCTTAAGGGCTGACCGTGATGTCTTCGACCGTTCTAACTTGACCAGCTGGGATGAGGACGGCACCACAACAGTGAGAGTCGAAAGTCCTTCGAAACACCCGGGAAGGCTAACCCAGTCAACAAACGCCCGCCGAAGTCGGATGTGTCGGCCTAAGGGCGCATAACCGGACACAACGCAATTGCGTCTGAAAAAAAAACAAAAAACAAACTCCGGATGAACGCAGAAGAAGAAGAAGACGAAGAAGAAGAAGAAGAAGAAGAAGAAGAAGAAGAAGAAGAAGAAGAAGAAGAAGAAGAAGAAGAAGAAGAAGAAAGCTAAGTCGCAAAGACGACTCATCGCAAATAACAGGACTTTAAAAAAAAACGGTCATCGTTTTATTGGCTATATTATTAAAAGACAGAAACTGCAACATGTTGTGACAACCGGAAATATTTGTGGAAAGTGGATAGAGGAAGACAGTGTGAAAAAACTCTTGACAGTCTTGTTTCATGGCACGGAGTCAACACAGCAGCTGAACCATGCCGTCGGAGATCACAATTTGGGGAGAAGCATGATCGCCCATGCCAGCAGCCGGGCAGTGGATGATGATGATGATGCTGATGATGATGATGATGCTGATGATGAAAGACCTAACCCTTCTGTTAACTTGTTTTTGCACTAAACTTATTAACCCCAGCTTTAATAAGTCATTGGTTGTGAGTGCTCCACAGATCCTATCAAACACTCACTGCAAAAAACAGCAAACACAAAAGAGCCTTTACGATCGTCAGTGCTGGACAATCGCTTAACTTCCCGTGAGAATCAATCAAGCCATCAATGATTAATCAGAAAATCGATAAGTGAAACCAACGGCTAGAAACGAAAGCTCAATGTCATTTTGTCACGTTCATCGGACGGCTGCAGGCTAAGTCCGACCTGGGAGAGGAATCGTGAAGGAACAATATAAGTTTGCTAGTCGGTGTGATCCGTTGCACCGTTAAATTTGTTCCCGTCCTTGACATCAGGGACGTAGACTACAAGTACCTCGGAAGTCGGAGTGAGTTCGCCTGATGGCGAGGGACACTAGTAATAATAACCCCCCGCGCAAAAATCAGTCCAGTGAATTCATCAGCAGAAGCAACCACTACTAGTAGTATCATTGTGTAGACTAAACTCGGGTTTAAAACTAGCGAAGGAAAAAAACAACAAAAGTTACTTCAAGTATAACGCTTTTCGGGCTTTAGTTATTGGAAGACTACTGGTACAAACAGAGGATCTTTTTTTTTGAAGATGGAATTATTATCGACATCGGCATCGCCATCGTCATCGTCATCATCATCATCATCATCATCATCATCATCATCATCATCATCATCATCATCATCATCATCATCATCACCATCATCATCATCATCAAGTGCCATGCCAGCTCTCGTAGGCTTTCATGTCTCTCCATAGATCTCGGTCCTTGGTGTTCTGGATAAACTCTGCTGATGATATTCCTCTATGCCACCGTCTCAATCCATCCAGCATCATTTCTTTTGGTCTGCCTCTGCCTCTCGTTCCCTCGATCTTTCCAGTTGTCACGATGTTCTCCAATGCCTCTCTTCTCATCACATGGCGGAAGAAAGCTGTTTGTCTCTTTCTTATTGTTGTATACAATAATTAAACTGAACAGTGCTTCACCAATGAAGATCTAATAGGAGAGCAAGAAGGGGCCCGAGAGGAAAATGGATTGATGACATCAAAGACATTATTCAGTCACACGGAATGACACTATCCGGCGGTGGAACATGAACAAGATTTCTACCAACTCAATGCTACCAATGCTATACCTGCACAATGAAAGAAAATGAGAAAATATAAATTATAACAACAGAAATTAGATTTCTGGGAAGAATACTAACGTATTAAGTAGAGAGAACATCAGAAATGCTTCACGTCAAATGTGGAGGATCATGGGGGTGATGATGATGACAAAGAAAAGTAAAGGTGGTCTCAGAATAGCTATCGATGTTGGGGCGTAAAATGTTAGACCTTCACCTAGTCAGGGCCAGTGGTTCTCAACCTTTTTTTGCCCCATGCACCCTTTCACAATATGTTAGAATGTAATTCCCTCATTTCAAGAGAACGAAAGAAGAAGAATTCCTCCTTTTCCGAAATTGTCAACCACAAAAGGTGCATTCAAAATAGCATGTCTATTATACTGAAAACCCGTATTTTCTTCCATATTTGTACACAACCTAATTTTATAGTGTAATTTTATACATTTAGTGGCAGATGAATATGCTGATGGATATTAAACCTTAAATAAAATCATCTTTTATATTCACAATATTTATTAGCATACCAAATCAATCATATTACAATAAACAAACAGTTACAACATCAAAGAATTGACACTTAATACATGACACCAGAATGCCAGAAAATTGTTCTTCATGAAACAAAACGCTCAAAATAAAAAAACAAACAAACAGAATATTGTGCCTGCAGCCATTTTGAGTCTGCCAATCTGTGGTCTTTAGATAAAAAATTAGACAATTTTGAGAACAAATGTCTTAGAAGACTTCTAAACATCCACTGGACAGACTTCAGAACCAATTCACAAATAAGACAAGAGACTAAGCAAGATACAGTATCCAATTTCATAAGAAGACGCCGTTGGAACTACATCGGTGATGTACTCAGAATGGACAAGTCAAGACTCCCCTACCAAGCCCTCATATAGTCACCGGTAGGGAAAAGAAAACGGGGAAGACCAAGAGAGACCCTGCGTAGAACCATCATTAGAGAAGGCTCATTCAATGGCCAAGTAAATATCCAAGATCTACAACAGGTAGCAGCGAACCGCCAAGCATGGAGAGTCAGGACTTCTGCCCTATGCGCCGCCTTAGGCTCAAGAGGAAAGACTAAGACTAACTAACTAATCTGTGGTCTTAATTCCCACCATGGAAAGCCTAAAATTCCCCCCTTAGGAGGAATTCCCACTGGTTTAGAACCACTGTTCTAGGCCATGACATAAGATGTGCAGTGACAAGTTCCCGCCCTCACTGCCTTTCCTTGCCAGACATCTAATCTTTTCTTATTCCTCTTGTACCCTGCAGTGTCGTGGTGAAGCATAAACAAAGGGAGAGTGCCCATTTATGGGCTTCATGTATCGACATTTCCTTTGGACTGTTATTCCCTCTGTCCATCGTTTATATGGTCGGCCTCTTATTCTGATCCCATTTGGTCTGTGCATCATTGTTGATTCTAGTGTACTGTTAGTTGGTGGTCTTGTTATGTGGCCGAACTGTTTAACTTGTGCTTTCTAATGAAATCTAGCGCTGATATAACCCCCACTTAAGTCCTGATTTCTTCATTTCTGATGTTCTCTCTACTTAATACGTTAGTATTATTCTCAGGAATCTAATTTCTGTTGTTGTAATTGATATTTTCTCTGTTTCTTTCATTGTGCAGGTATGGCATTGGTAGCATAGAGTTGGTAGAAATATTGTGTTCTTCCAGTACATTCTGGAAACGTCTGGAATCCATCTTTATAACTGGGTGAAACCAGGACCGTACTGGTCTCAGAAAGTAACATTGTACCTTCTGGGGATTACACCAGGAGCTCTGTCTTGGCAGGCCAGCGACTAATCAATATATCACATTAGGGATGTTCAGTAATTCCACCAATCAATATATCACAGTAGGAATGTTCAGCAATTCCACTAATCAATATATCACAGTAGGAATGTTCAGCAATTCCACTAATCAATATATCACAGTAGGAATGTTCAGTAATTCCACTATTCAATATATCACAGTAGGAATGTTCAGTAATTCCACTAATCAATATATCACAGTAGGAATGTTCAGCAATTCCACTAATAAATATATCACAATAGGAATGTTCAGTATTCCACTAATCAATATATCACAGTAGGAATGTTCAGTAATTCCACTAATCAATATATCACCGTAGGAATGTTCAGTAATTCCACTGTTGCTGTTGTTGTTGTTTGTCCATCAAGAATGATGATGATCATTCATTTCATCCAGTGGGGTTGAAAGTATGGAGCCGTCAGTTCTAAGATGGCTGATAAGGCCTATTTTGGCTCGAAATGTTCTTTGACAATGTGGACAAAGAATGCTTGACGTTTCTGGAGGAGGATTTCCTGCAGTGGTTTTTCGGTCCTGCCTTTTCTTCACAGCTCTTGCAGTCCTGGTTGCCTCACACGTGACTGCACCCTTGCGTAATGATGCACGCCACGAATTTCGGTCTCTGGCTGCAGTCTCCCAGGTGTCATGATGAATTCCAAAAGCATTCAGTGAGATTTTCAAGTGTCTTTAAAACGTTTCCTCCTGGCCGCTTTGGGAGCGTTACCACAACGCAAACTCGATGTAAAAAATTCGTTTAGGGAGCCTGCGATCTGGCATGCGAGTTAAGTGACCAGCCCAGCGAATCTGATTCTTCATTAGTAGAGTGTGGATACTGGGCATGGACGCTCTTTCTAGGACTTCAGTGTCTGGGATCTTGTCTTGCCATTTAATCTTCAGTAGCTTCCTAAGGCAGACTGTGTGGAAGTGGTTTAATTTCCTAGCGTGTCGCTGATAAACAGTCCAGGTTTCACAAGCATATAGCAGTGTGGATAATACAACTGCTTTGTAGACTTTTAGCTTTGTTTGCAGGCTTATTCCAGTTCTGTCCCATACATTCTTGTACAGTCTGCCAAAGGCCGCACTGGCCTTGGAAGTTCTTGCATTCACTTCGTCATCAATTGTGGCAGCTTGTGACACAGTGCTGCCAAGATAGGTGAATTTGTCCACAACACTTAGTCTATGACCATTCACTTTGATATTCGGCACAGTGTGATTATTCCCTGGAGCTGGCTGGTACATAACTACTGTCTTCTCCAAGTTGATATTGAGCCCAAAGTTGGCACAGGCATGTGAGAAAGCTGTAACATTATGTTGCATGTCCGCCTCTGAGTTGGCGGATAGAGCGCAATCATCAGCAAACAGGAGCTCTTTGACGGTGTCGCTGTTAATTTTGGTTTTAGCTTTCAGCCTTCTGATATTGAATAATTTTCCATCCATACGGTACTTGATGTCTATTCCAATGTCGTTGTTCTCGAAGGCATTCGTCAACATATCAGAAAACATGAGGCTGAACAGTGTTGGTGCCAGGACACATCCTTGCTTCACTCCATGGTGACAGGAAAGGGCTCAAATAATTAGGGCTCAGTAATTCCACTAATCAATATATCACAGTAGGAATGTTCAGTAATTCCACTAATCAATATATCACAGTAGGAATGTTCAGTAATTCCACTAATCAATATATCACAGTAGGAATGTTCAGTAATTCCACAAATCAATATATCACAGTAGGAATGTTCAATAATTAAACTTCCTTGCTTCACTCCATGGTGACAGGAAAGGGCTCAAATAATTAGGGCTCAGTAATTCCACTAATCAATATATCACAGTAGGAATGTTCAGTAATTCCACTAATCAATATATCACAGTAGGAATGTTCAGTAATTCCACTAATCAATATATCACAGTAGGAATGTTCAGTAATTCCACAAATCAATATATCACAGTAGGAATGTTCAATAATTAAACTAATCAATATATCAGATTAGGAATGTTCAGCAAATTCCACTAATCCTCATCATTGCAAAGGATCAGCAGTTGCACTGATCAACATTTGGAACAAAAGTTAGCAAGAACATTATGAATAACCTCCAGTTGCACTTATCAACAACATTTGGAACAACAAGTTAGCAAGAACATTATGAATAACATCCAGTTGTACTTATCAACAACACTTGGAACAAAAAGTTAGCAAGAACATTATGAATAACCTCCAGATGCACTGATCAACAACATTTAGAACAAAACGTTAGCAAGAAAATTTTTAATAACCTCCAGTTGCACTGATCAACGACATTTGGAGCAATAATTTAGCAAGAACATTATGAATAACCTCCAGCTGCACTGATCAACAATATTTGGAACAAAACGTTAGAAAAAAACATTTTGAATAACCCTCAGTTGCACTTACCAACAACATTTGGAACAACAAGTTAACAAGAACATTATGAATAACTTCCAGTTGTACTGATCAACAACATTTGGAATGTTCAGCATTTGCACTTATCAACAACATGGAATACGATCAATAGCTATAATTATCAACAACACGGGAAACGATCAACATTTCCACTTATCAACAACATAGGAAACTATCAACATTTCCACTTATCAACAACATTGGAAACTATCAAAATTTCCACGTATGAGCAACATGGGAAACTATCCACATTACCACGTATAAAAAATATTGGACACGCACAACATTTCCACTTATCAACAACATGGGAAACTATCAACATTTCCACTTATCAACAACATGGGAAACGATCAACATTTCCACTTATCAACAACATGGGAAACTATCAACATTTCCACTTATCAACAACATGGGAAACTATCAACATTTCCACTTATCAACAACATGGGAAACGATCAACTTTTCCCTTTATCAACAACATGACTGTAGGTGGGCATAAAGTAGTCAGCGTCGCCAAGCGACTATATAAAAATGTTGATGAAATGTTGAACTAATTTTACATTCTCCAGATGTGCTGTAATTTCGTTCGTACTATTTCGCCATAGTTGTAGTGCTGGTCGCTCCTTGCATGTCAGTCTGACAATACTCTCTCTGTCTCTCTCTGTCTCCCTCGGGCTCTCTCTCTCTCTCTCTCGTCTCTGTGTCTTCCTCTCTTTGTCTCTCTCCCTCCCTCTGCCACTCTCTGTCTCTCTTTTCCTCCCCCTCCCCATGGCGCTCTCTGTTTCTCTTTCTCCCTCTCTCTCGCTTCCACACAATCACACACCATCAGGATCATACAATCACGCCTATAACTATTAGCTTATACTAGACCGCATGAACAGAAAGGCTCCTTTCAAAACTTCCCGCACGAACAGAAAATCTCATTAAACAATTAGAACAAATCGATAATCTCTCTCCCTCCCTCCCCCCCCTCTCTCTCTCTCTCTCTCTCTCTCTCTCTCTCTCTCTCTCTCTCTCTCTCTCTCCTCTCTCCCTCCTACATCACATGACGTGCCTAGAAATATATGAGTCAACAATGAATTCCTGTAGTCTGTCAAAGACTGGAGACTGCCTCACATATTTCCATACAGACGAATCAATGTTTGACGAAGGAGAGGAGATTCCAGTAATCTGACCCAGGCTGGAGACTGCCTAACATAATTCCATACATATCAATCAATTTTTGCGAAGGACAGGAGATTCCACTGGCTTTGACTAGAACAAAACGATAAGGCGCTCGTTCTCTTTTCGGCGATTCTCTTCTTACAATTAATTAATTGAGGTAACCGGAAGGTTTTGTGATTTGGTTTGAAGCTTAAGGGTATAAGTTAGTTGCATATCCTTTACAGGACACCGCAGTCAACCCCATAATTTTATGGCGGTTTGTAAATTCTTGGCAAGTTTACTTTCAGTAGTTTGAAATTGCTTTTTGAACGACCAGCACTCATACCTTTGTACAAAAGCCAACGCAAAGCCGCCTGATTCCAAATCGCCCGCCTCTGTGTTTCGAACGCGGCATGCGGGGATTACGAATTGCATTCGTAACCTCTTCGCCACAGAACAGTATAATACAGTGTTTGCCAACCTTTTTTGTGCTATGCCCCACCTAAGCCTTTCTAAAATTCTTATCCCCCCCCCCCCCCCACACACACACACCCCCTGCGCTTCCCAACATATACATTATTTTTAATATTCAAAAATTGAAATGTTCACTAAAGAAACTTGATTGATAGGTTTTAGGAAGAAATCACTAGGAAATTATTGAGCAAAGACAGTAAGTAAATTTTCAAAACACATAATGGAGAACTGAAATTCAAGTACAAAATAATTTTAATGAAAGATTTTTTTAAATATTATTTTAATTATTAGTAATTATTTATTATTTAAATTTAGTGATATCCTTGCGCTTGATGCTTGCTGCAAAGAGATCTTATGTCAGGTTCTAAATTAGTTAACTTCAGTCTCAAGTCTCACCGTTTTGTTATATCCAGCCGATTTCTTCCATTTTCGAATTGCCCCCCCCCCCCCCCCCCCCCCCCCCTTAACAATCGAATTTCCCCCCTGTGGGGCGTGGGCTCCACGTTGGGAAACACTGGTATAGGAACACCCCTAAAGGTATTACTTGACCTTCGTGTGACCATGACCGCAACAGTGAAGAAAAGAATGGTCATCCTGTAGACCTCCTGCAACATGCAGCTCATGGAAACAACTAGTTAAATACAAATGAAACAAGAGCTAGAGAAATTACGCTGGATAGGGCGTACACTGCAAGAAATAGAGGAAGAGGTAAAAAAAAAAAAATTTCTGTACAAGTTTGAATATAACCATTTCTTAAAGTATCCCTCACAACGGGAAGATTGCCTAACAGTTATTTTAGATCCCTGAGAGCTGATTGATATAACCTGCCCTACAACCAGAAACCTAAGTCGACTAACCAAAAAACCACATAGAAGATACTGAACCGAAACTAGCTAACCTAAAATGTTCTCACTCAGTGTATCAAATCACCAATAAACTCAATCTTTGTTGCCATCTGATATTTAGAAATTTCTGCGTGGTAAGCTAGAAAGGTGAAAACAAAAGAGAATGCACAATTGAACACGTCATCAAACTCGGACAAGGCTAAAACAGTCAGCATGACCTCTTAATATCAAACACATGTTTTAAACACACCGACTCACAAATGCACATCTAGTACAAATGGAAGGATCTAGACACCAAAAGCCAAATTGATTTTATATTATCAAGAAATAAGATAAAGAGAGATATATTAGATGCAATAGCAGTGTTTGCTTGCTTGCTTGTGTTCGTTGGCTTGAGCTCCAACGCAAAGTCCTGTATGTCGGATGAAGGCATCCTGTTGTCCAACATCAGTGTGATATCATACAGGACCTGAGTTTTGCGTGAGTATCCGTTGTCCCATGTCTAGCTTATTGGTGTGCAGACTGGTGGTTCCTCGCCGTACAGGCAGACACTCTCCGACTTCGGAGGAATCGGCGATCCTACTGACTTTAGCCAGGACCCCGAAAGGACCTGTTGCCCAGGACGCTCGACGAGGACGCGTCAATAGGTCTTGGCCAGTATATAACCCGGCCCTGGTGCCTTGGAAACACCTCTGCGTCCCTGCAATAGCAGTGCCCAACTTAAATATAATACAGACCACAAAGCAGTTACTACCACAATAAGAACCGACAGAAGAAGAAAGCATAAATCATACAAAAATATACCATGCGAATTAGTAAACTTAAAACATCTCAAAGACGAAGTTATGAAGTAACGTTATGAGAAAAAACTAAATAAAATCTTTGTATGACTATCTATACAAAGAAAAACACCAGAAGAGAAATGGGGGATATTTAAATGAAGTATTTTAAACAGTGCACAAATAACACGTGGATCCACATAAAAAAAATAAACACGAATAAAGAAAATAACAAGTTGGTGGAATGACAAGGTTAAGGAAGCAGTAAAAGACAAAAAGGAAAAATATAAAAAGTGGGTGAAAAGCTAACAGGATCGTGACTACAGCGAATACCATCATTGGCACCTTGACGTCTTGACAGACGATAGTTTGTAAGGGATGGAGTTATTGCCTCTCCATAGCACAAAGCCTGAGCTAAAAAATAGAGATCATGTGTTGCCCATGCAGCATGATCCCTCTCTCGGCCTGCCTAATTCACTCCAGGGGAAAGGTAACACCTCTACATCTGGAACAAGACCAGCTGCAGAAGCTGCCGGATCAGCAAAGCAATGCTCTAATTGTCCGCCTGTCGGAGCTTCGATCCTAGACCAGCCGCCAACCAAGGCTTAGGGCCTGGTCTGCCCTGCCATGACACTTTGTCTTTAGGTTGCATTTCCTCGCACCAGGGTAAGGCTTGTACCCTCCCAATTGCGCTCTTCCGCCCGAAGCCGTTGGCACAATGTGGGATGTCGGGTTTGGTAAGCGCCGCCCAACGTTCGGCGCTAACAGAAAGCAGGTAGTACCGTCTACTGTTATACGGTAGCTCAGTCATATCTGACTAAGACCTGACACAAGCGAATATAGAATAGTAAGAAGACACGCAAACAGAATTATAAAGATAGCAAAACAAAAAGACGGGGAGGAATGTGGAGAAACCCTAAATAAAAACTATAAGAAGGCAACTATTGGAAGACCCCGGTTAACGCCGGGGTTACGTTCATGGAAAACGCGACGTTAAGTGAAATAACGTATAGCGAAACACTTTTCCCCCCATAGAATT